>JBAMYA010000009.1:5595983-5637884 GCA_037176975.1 Arrhamphus sclerolepis
GTACATTTTATGTTGATGTCTTATATGTTTTATGTCTAACTTCTCCTTCTTTTTAAATCTATTTTGGTCTTAATGTAAAGCACTTTGGCTACCCTTGTGGTTTTAAAAAACATGCTATATAAATAAAGTTGATTTATTGATTGATTGATTGATTTATACTTTTTCAACTCCTTCACTTTGCAGACATGCAGCAGAGTTTGACCATGGTGAATTTTCTGCTCAGTGTTGATAATGTCCAGCTCCACCTCTCGGTCTCCATTCTTCCCTGGGATCCGTTTCATAAAGGTAGTCCAACATAGTCAGAGCTTTTACCAGTTGCGGCTGCTGGTTTTTCAAAGAGGAGAAGCTCATTGTTGACTTACATCATAAAATTGTTTATACGCGTATTCATACATGTATGTGAATGACAGGAGTTTGTTGGTTTGTTTTTCCTCCCCCTCCTTTCCTTCTGTGATGTGGTGCTTGATAGTGGCAGACTGAAAAGTTACTGTTCTGTGGTATGGCCTCTCTCTCCCTCTCCTTCCCACACTTTTTACAGGAAAATAGTCTGTCTCACCTCCATGCACGTTTAGGAGCGCTCTTGGTTGCTCATTTTAGATTCCAGGGACATTTTATCTTTTTGCATCATGGGAGTCCTCAGTACCCTAGGGCTATATCAGCACAACTAAGAAATGGTCCAAGAGACTACAGCTTTAAAGGCTTTATTAAAAAGGAATGTTTTAACCCTAACCTTAAATGTAGAGAGGAAGTATTCCTCCTGCAGATCTGCCAATGGCAGGTACCCATTTTGACGTCAAAGTACGTTGGTACGAGTTGATGCTATTTTAGTTCATATATTGGTCAATCTCACATTTCATCGGTTTCCATTTATGCTTCAGTTGTCAATCTCAGTTGATGTCCGGTGAGCATGGGTGCATAGGCAGAACAAAAATATTTCAACCAATCAAAGTTCATATGCCCCACTGCAGAGACAGAGACAGCACATAACAGAGAGCCGCAGCAGGGCAGATAGGTAGGGTGGGAAATGCAACCATATACCAAGCGGCAACCATCCCACTTCCAGATTGAAGCTAGATTTTGCATCCATGACAACTGTATGGGGGTGGATTTTTTTTTCTGCGTCAGTTAACTGAGCAATAGCAAGGGATCCAGTGGCGCTTGATTGGAGCTCTGCATTGGGTAGAAAAATAGGTTGGCATGTCCATTTATTTATTTTTATTCAGTTTTTATGGTAATTACATAAGCGAGACATTTCATATTGTGAATGTGACTTTGGCTCAAAAGTGTGGGAGGATTTGAGGTGTTGAGGTAATTAGCAGGAATTGTTGATAACATAGCATTGATAATGTGTTGATATGTGAAGACAATAACCTCTATTTCTGCTTTTGGAAAGTTGTTTGTGTCTGTGGATGACATCTTTTTTCTTAAAATGTGTTCTGTGGATGTTGCTGGTTGCTGACTGTTTCCATATTCTAAATTTCGTAGTAACTACCATGGTAATGTTGGGCATTACTATTGTGATGTGACATCCTCGCGATCCTATAGTTCCCTAGCATAAAGCGGATAAATCTTGGTGGTGTGATTTGGATATTGTGCCTCTGGTTATTTCAGAATATTTTATACTTTTGATTTTTTTTTTTTTTTTGTTGTTTTTGTTTTTTTTTTAGTTACCAGGCGCTCTCATACTCAGAGTACCCTCTCTTAGTGCCTTCTTGTGAGATTCAGTGTGGCATCACATCCCAAAACCGTCTCTTTCTGGGAGATGTGCACACTTCATGAGCCATCAGCTCTGCTCACTGACAACACTCCAAGAATACGATCAATCAGAAAACTCTTGAGCCAAATCTGCTCATTTTGAGAAAGAGCTTCTCCATCGATAGAAGTATATCTGTGCCATTAGAGTTTGAATTTTTATATCTGTATTGCTGATTTTTTTTTCACCATTGAAATCAGACTTTGAATTTTAAAAGCCATCAAATTTCTAGCACTGATTTTTTTTTTTTGCCTCTGATTTTTTTTTTTTCAGTTTTGAAATAAATTCAGTGTAAAAAAAGAAGAAAAAAAAACAACATCTCCAAAAATTTAGTGTCAAAAAACATTCTGTTGCAAAAAATTCAGCTTCAAAAAATTTGACTGCAAAATATTCACCAGAGAGAAGCAATCAATCCATGTCTCAATTCATCCAACATCCAGCTAACCAAGTCACTCAGCTCTGTTGGCCATGTGGCAACTGCAGCAGGCAAGAGCTCACTCTGCAGCTCAGCCATGACAACCAGCACTGATGGCGTTTCAGTGAGTGTATTTACTTTCTATTTGCCATTTGTGTCTGTAAATTCAGTAAGAGATAATACCTGACACGTTACACATCAGGATTCATTAAATATTGGCACCAAACTAACTGGTGACAGCATATTGTAGATGCTCCTAAGTTAGTGATGACAGGTGATCACAAACTGCTACAAGCAATACGTCAGCCTACCCACCGGTATCCCCCTTAAGCTGGCCTGCTCTCCCAGCTTCATGTTGGAGGAAGAAGAAGAAAGCTTTATTTGTATAACACTTTTAATATTTTAGGTAGCAGAAAGTGTTTTCCAATGGTTAAAAACCCCTTGACCTCAAGGGGTTTTTCACCATTCAAAGTCTGAATTCAATGTTAAAAAAGTAGTAATTCAATAGGAATTCTATTTCAAACTCTGATGAGAGATATACTTCCATATCCATCTTTTTTCTCCGACTTTGTCATTCCAAAATAATCACAGGCTTTTAGTGCTGGGTGAAACTCTATCCCACTAGACTACCAGAGATTAAGATTACATCACTGAATATCAGCATAATGTGGCCACTTTGATATATTCATTTTGAAACATGCAGTAGCATGAATTAAAATGAAAACCAGGCACCAATTTATCATGTCTGTGGCAAGCTCTGCTTAAAATGAGGTCAGGAGGAACTCGCCTGTTCACAAACTTGACAGCGCCTCTTAGTTCTATTAGAGCCCTTGTTGTCTCTACTTTTGTTGAAAAGAAAGCAGCTGATGTCAGCAAAGTCAGGCATAATTGGGTTTGGTACCTAAATAATTTACATCATAACATGCCCTTGAAGTGGCTGAGTTAATATGAGAACCCAACACATTCATCAGAAGGGTGATATCATCGTGTCTTCATCCTAAAAAGCTACAAAGGGACCTGCTGTCAAAGCCAGGCTCAAACTGATGTCAGCTCACCTGATATTTCTGCGTCCTGCGCAGGAGAAAATTGGCCCATTTTAAGGCAGCGAGCCTTGAAATTAGGCTGAGCGGGGAGTGGTGTGGATTTCACTACATCTAAATAGATTTCTGCCTCTTTGCTCACCTTTACTTTTGCCTCCAATTTCCCCACTTTGTCTTTCTTAAGCCTTTTCCTCTCACTCCGTCTTGGGTTTATGCAGCGAATTTCAGGGAGTAACTGAACTCAAGGACAGAAAGTCAGTTATAAAACACACTGACAGTTCTTTTTATGAATGCTGGCACTTTAAATGCTGACAATTCCAACAGGTTCTTTATGGCTTGTTCACAAGCAAACCAACATTGTGTTTCTGCTCTGTTACTCCGATAGAGAGTCAATAACATTTTTATCCTACAGAAGCCTGGATAAAAAAAAAGTCCAAGCCCAGAGAATTAATATACATAACCCCATCTGTGCCATCTGTGCATTTGACCCTGCTGATTGTTGCTACATAATGAATTAATTGACTGCGTCTTTTCTCTGGGGATCTGTGAAGGACGATGTACTGGATGTGTGGAAAAGTTCAGCTCTGATTTTATTAGATCCTGACTGACCCCGTCTCTGAGTCTGTAATAGATGAGAAAATAATAGTTGATAAATAATTTACTTTTGGGATAGGAACCGATTCAATTTCACATAAGCTAAAGTCATTACCACTTGGTCTTATGAGTCGATTATCGATTTCAGTTTTCATTGCTGTCCAATTGTTCTGCGTGTGTGTTTGGGTGGGTGGTTGAGGTCAACAGCTTTTCAGCAGCTGAGAAAAAAAAAAACAAAGGTTGATCTGCTGGGTAAAAGTTTTAATGTAATATCACAAACTATAATTGTCAGGATTTGGATTTAGTTTGGTGTTTCTGTTAGGATCTGGGTTTGGTTCAGTGTTGGTGTTTTGGAATCACTTGGGTTTCTCCTCTGCCGGGACTGGTTGGTTGCTGATTGTTCACCTGGTGTTTAGGCCCTCCACCTGAACTGTGTCCTCCCATCATTGTTCTCTCCTGGTTCTTGTTTTGTCCTGGTGCCCATCTTTTTTTTTTTTTTTTTGATCTTGCTATTCTGCTTATTTTGAAATTTAATCGCCTTCACCTTAATAAGGGACTTTTTGTTGGAATATTCTTGCCTCCTGATGTTCCCCCATATTGGGTCCTCATCGCCATCTCAGTCCTTGTCAATAATAGGCAGTATCACAAGTATCACAGTATCAACAAGAAACTACTCTACATCTGCTTACAAACCTTACAGCAACAGAAATATAAGTACCTTTCAGGAAAAGGGCTAATGTATTGAAAACTAAAACCCATGTTTTATTCACAACAGAAGAATCAAATAGAATATGAAAAGGGACTAAATGAGAGATTTTACCATTTCTTGATGAATTTTGTGACAGCAACACAGATCACAAAGGTTTGGAAAGAGGCAACAAAAGCTGTACAATCAAGTGCTATGAAAAAGAAGCTCCTGAAACATCAAGCATTTAACTCTAGTTCAACTTATAACAAGACAAACTGCACTCACAATGTGTCTGGGCGCGTGCCCGTTTTCTTATACAAGGACTGTGCAACATTTGGGATTCAACCCAGTTTAAGTGTTGGCAGATTCCTGGAGAGAAACATACAATCAAACAAGCTGTTTCTCCACCTCTTTTCTGTTTTTATCATTGATGTGTCTCAAACTACAAGTTTGGAAATGTGAAATACATCCACAACTAAAAGCAGACAAGCAAACTGCCAATATTTGTAAGCAAATTTACAGAAAGAAAAGCAACTCAAACTTGCTTATAATAATCAAACATGAAAACCATTTACGATGTGGAGTTGGCCAGATGCTAACATACATGATCACAACGAAAGTCATCACAGAGGCAGCAAAGAAAGTGAAGAGGGTTTTATCAGAAGAAGCAAGCAACAGAGTGATTATCAAGATCCTGTACACACGGCAATACTGGACCGACATACCCTTGATGGCCTGAGCTGAAAAAGCAGAGCTGCTTTTTTTTCTTTTCTTTTTTTCTTTTTTTTGGCCTTCCACCTCCTGCGTGCTTCACTTTGGTTGATATTAGACTGTATTACAAAGGTTCTTTGTTAGTTCATAGTTCATATTTCATATTACTACTGGCAATAGAAGCTAGGAGATGAGGTAATGTGGCTTGCTGCGATATCAACAGTATTTACAACTGGTAACAAATAATTGTTGTTCTCAGCCAGAGATGATGCTGAAAAGCACAATCTTACATGGTATTGCTTTGATTGGCAACAAGTCTTGTGAAAAAAGTTGACTTGCCAGGATGATTTACAAATGCTGCTGTCTTCTCTGGGCCAAAGCCCATTTTGGACTGTAACAAAGTGGACAACTGTTGTGATGTATGTCAGACCAAAGAGGACAGAGACCATAGTTTCACAGATTAGAGCCACATCTGGACAGATGGTCCAGCAGCAGCACAGCTAGCAATAGCTAATGATAGAAAGATGTATGTAATCATGTTCAGATTACTTCTTGAACAGTTCCCTTTATCGTTGATAAGGGGGGATAAATGAGATGGATCTCATCCTCTACAATCCCTAATGTTGGATAAACACTACAATTTTGTCTATTTCAAAACAAATATGGTTAATCGTGGGAAAAATCAGTAATCATAACTCAAAAACAGTAGTGGTAGATCTCAAAATGAGATGAAAGATAGAACTATCTTGTGGCTAAAGACGGACAGATATTAAGCAGTGTCAGAAAGCCCAGCCTAGCAACAACAGTGCCAGATACAACGGAGAACAGGGCAAAAAAAATGTAGAATAAAGAAGAAAGACCCTTTTTTTTCTCATTTCTCTGTCTTATCAGCAGATAACAAATACTAATGAGTTCACTTCAGTAAACCAGTGTGTGTGTGTGCATTTG
Source organism: Arrhamphus sclerolepis (assembly GCA_037176975.1). NCBI lineage: Eukaryota > Metazoa > Chordata > Actinopteri > Beloniformes > Hemiramphidae > Arrhamphus > Arrhamphus sclerolepis. Next base: position 5,602,133 of record JBAMYA010000009.1, read on the forward strand.
TGGTGGGATGTTAAATGGCATTTGAAAAAACGCAACCACTTGACTTGTGTGTGTTCGCATTCATCCGTATGCCCGCGTTCGCTTCACACTCGAGCAGGAGGCCTCTGCCTGTGGCGTTGCTGCCTGGGACTTTGTGTTTCATTCTTTCTGGAGTGCTGCAGGCAGGCCACAAAATGGGTTTATCTGATGGGCGCTACATGTGACAGCATGATGATATATACGTCTGCCTCAGTATTTATACGCCGGTATCCAAGCATATGCATTATCATGCATTTGTCTGTGTTGAATATGTGCATTTTTGATTCCCTTCACTTCCTCTGTCACATCTGATGCAGAATCTTATTCTTCTTGATTTAGCAGGATTAGATCAGAAGATGCTGATGGAGGGAAAGAGCAGGCTGCCTGACATCTGGGGCTTTGTAAACAAAGGATGCATAATCAGTGTAAGTGTGCGTTTAAACGTGTTTATCTGTCAGACCTTGGAGGTAAAATAGTTGTATTTTCCCATCTGTTTTCAGGTTTCCATCTCTCTTGTTCATTTACAGTTTTTCCTCTCTGAATTTCCATCCTTAGCAGCAAACCTGTTCCACCATGTCTCCAACTCTTCTTGTCTCCACTGCAGCTCTTCATCTGAGAATTTTATGTTTCCTGACATGGGTGTTGAATCGTTTCCGTTTTCGTCTTTCATCTCTGATTCATGACTCCCTCTGCTGCTCTTTCCTCTCCCTCACTCCGGGCACATCGGTGTTTATGACGCCTCGCGGCAGCCTTATCTGGTGCTCCCTGCCTCGACTGATAACTGAGGCCTGTCAGCAGCCGCTTCCACTGCCGCTCATGTCGGTGTGTCTCGTGTGCATGAGCGCTTGTGTGTAAAAAGACCGGATTGCTGCAAATGTATCTGCTTATGTCTGCCTGTCTCTCTTTAACTCTGTGTACCTGTGTGTCAAGTTAGAGAGACGTGCGCGCAGATTAACATCCACACAGAGTAATCAGAGGCAACTCGTGATTACTTGGATGTTTGTGTGATTATGGTCTATGCATATGTGGCCAGCTCATTTGACTTGGAAAATAAAGAGCAAATATATTGACAACAGTATTTACTTTTCCTGGTATGGGTTTTTTAATGGTCATCCCAAACTCTGTTCTACGTGATCACACGTACACTGTAATCTTTAAACAACCGTCCATATTGGTCTGGGAACTGAAAAGACCAGTTGATTTCATTTTGAGAAGAATGTTGTCCCACTGTGTTTCATACATTTTGTGTACATGGGTGATAATTCTGGACTGTAAGCAGGACAGTTCAGCACCTGTAATCTACAAGGATCCACACATGAAATCACATTCATCAGATGCTTTTATTTAGAGCAACTCGCAACACGGGAAATACAATTAATCCACAGTAACAAGGTAAATAACAAAGTAAGTGCAGTTAAATCAGCGTTCAGGTGAGCGCAGCACACAAGTCAGTGCAGCTAGGACACGATTCAAGTACAGGTTAGGAAGTTAAAGAGCGGCTATAGCTACAACAAAAGGTATTCTTGGAAGAGGAGTTTTCAAGAACTTCTTGAACATAGAGAAGGACGACTCTGCTCTTGTAGCTGTGGTTTGCCAAAATCGCTGTGGCCTATATCTTACGTCGCGGTCTTATTGCACAAGCTGGAAGTCCAGCTAGGAGAGTATTGCAGTTATCAGGGCAGGATATCACCACGGCCTGTACCGGGAGTTGTGTTGCATGTTTAGTGAGGTATGGTCTTGTTTTCAGTATGTTGTAGAGTGCAACAACTGGGAAACCAAGCAACATGGTCAGACCATAACACCCAAGTTCTTAATGACTTTTGTAGGAGCAACAGTAGTAGAGGCAGTGTTTCTGTTAATACTGTGGTTGAATGAGTGATGAGCAGGGATAGGCAACACTTCTATGTTTGGCAGGTTACGTTGAAGGTGGTGTTCCTTTGCTCCAAGATGTTACATCAACAAGACAAGCTGAAATATGTGCAAAGATTGTGGGGTCATCCAGTGGGAATGGCAGGTAGAGTTGTGTGTCATCTGCATAGCAGTGATAGGGGAAGCTGTGTGATTAAATAACGTGGCCCAGAGAGGTGGTGCATATGGCAAATGAACCATATGAGAAGGGGTCCAAGCACTGAGCCTTGAGGCACCCCTATGGAAAGGTGGTGAAATGAAGATATTTCCTTGCCATTTCCTCACTGATCAGTCAATATGTTTTTTGTGTTCTGTTTCAAAGTAAATTTGGGTTTATGGCATGACAATGCCCACAAAACATAAGAAGGTTATAAGAAATATGTTTTTCTCTGTTATTAATTTGACTTAGAAATGGCAGTAAGCAGAAATGGGGTAATTCAAAACTAAGGCAAGTTCAGAAGGACCAGGAAAAAATGTTCAGGAACTGCTCGGAAAAGGATCAAAAAAGCAAATCAAAACCCTTGATTTAGTGTAAAAGCAACTACACCAGCACAAATGAATTTCATGGAGGAGAACTAAATTCTCTTTCTTCTTCTGGCATTTTTCTTTTCAGGACTAACCACAGTTGGTGATCATTTTCTGCTTATTCATTTTCCTGACATAACCCTCCCCTTTTATTCAGGTTTGGAGTTTGGAGAACATTGACTTGTGACTGCCTAGTGCCTGTGAGTGATTTTTTTTTCTTTGCATTGGATGTGAACACACTGATTGTTTCCTAATGTGATATCACAAAAACAAGAAGATATACTCAAATCAAAGGCATCATGAACATGTAAGTCTGCTCGCAAACAGCTGTGCAGGATGAGCTCGAACAACCAGCATCAACGAGATGAACTGCAAGAATGTTTTCAGGCTTTGCTGAGCTGAAAAAGCAGAATGCAACCAAGAGCAAAATAAAAGCTTTAAGGTGGGGAAAAAGCTGACATATATCTGATTTCTACATCCACTGACAGTTTCACTCCACTGGAGAGATTAAAGACAGAAAAACCATTTAATCTTCAAGTAGGAGGCGGACACGTTTTCTAAACTTATGTAATGCAGATCTTTTGTAAAACAGAAGAGAAGCACACAAATACATCACACAGAAATATGTCTGAAGAAGTGGAAGGAAGTCGTCCTATTTTCTTTGAAATCTGAGAATTCAGTTTAAAAAAAATTAACTTCACATCAAGTCTATAGTAAAATGTGAACCAATGTTTTTACATTGAAAGATGTTCAGAGACACACTGACCAGAACAAGGGACCAAACAACTTGTAGCCCCAAGTTTCAATAAGCACAAACTTTAAAACTTTAGGAAAACTTGAACTCGCACAATCGTACAGCGTACAATAACAGAACCGCGGTCAGACTGACAGATATAAGTTCTGCAGACGCTGTACAGAGTGTGTTATTGCTCATTTTGTGCCTTTGTGCATCTAATAACTCCCTGCCAAATTGCTCCTAAGGGGATCTATTCAAGTTTCTGATATTGATATTGATCAAAACAACCATGCAGAGGAAAACACAGCGGTTACACACAGAAACTGCATGAAGCATACATGCAGAAGTTCTCCACCAATTCTGCTGCTTTATTGTGCACTGACAATGGAGAATTCAGGTGAGTTTTAAACGTTTTGATAGAATTAAAAAAAAAATAGCATGTTTTTTATTTCCTGGTTTACACTGAATTTATTGGATTTTTAATACATTCATTAATTTCCACAACCATCCAGCTGGAGAGAAACATATCAGTATTTAAACAAAACAAAATCACAAACAAAGCAACATTTTGTCATTAAATTTTTGATACTATAATATCATGACTTAATTATAACACCAAAACTTTTGTTATATAATTATTTTTCTGGAAAAGTAATTTTTAAGAAATTTAAGATTTTATAAAATTAATATTCCAACTTGTTTTGAGTAAGAACAGATTTACTTTTGCGAGACTTTGGTATGAACTTACTGCTTTATGTGGAAAAAGTCTGAATTTCATATGTGGTGTTGAGGTGTGGTTCTGCTCAGCTGCAGAGGGGAGGTGATGCAGCAGCTCAGGAATCAGCACCAATGAAGGACAGATTTTCACACCTGTCTTGCATGTACCATTCAAAGTCCCTCTATTTTAGCAGCAGTAGGTTGCTATAATAAAATTAGGACTTCTGTGCTAAAATCACAAAATTAGCCGAGACTGCATCTTTGTACCTTAAATTCATTTATTTATTTTGAAGCTTTTGCAACATTATGACATGAAATTACAGCTTACATAAACTATGATATTGTATAATTTCAACTTTTTGTTCTAAAACCAGAATTTAAAAAAACAGTTAATGTTACAAAAATGGAGTTAAAAAAAAAAAAAATGCAACGCTGTGTTTTAAAATCTTTTGCAAACATTATTCCACCTGTTACTTGTTATTACACTTACTGATGTCAGTACTGAATCAAATGGGCAGTCGTTTTAAAATTTTGTCAGAAATATTCTAGTTGTGAGTATAATTGTCTTTGAATGCCCTTGTGGAGCAGATAAAACAAAGCGGTGGGCTGGGTTGGGTCCACAGGTCTCGAGTTTGACACACGTGGTGTAGGTTGCCCTGATAAAGTATTCCAGACCAGTGGACAGTAAACAGTTGCTGTCATGAATATTGTAAAGCAGAACCTTATGTAGGACAGCTTCATATGTTCAAAAATCATAAACAGATTCAAAATGGGCCTTGACTGATTGACTGGCTGATTCCCACTGCTCGCCCCTTCATGACGCAAGAACTGAGAACCCTGACTGGAATAAATGGTTTTAGGAAAATGAATGGATGCATTGAAAATAGGCTTTGAACCCTAACATGCACTTCTGCACTGCTCTCCTCCCTTCCTCACTCTCACATCCTCTCACAGCCTGGCATGTCAGCGCCTCCATGATGTGTGTGGGCTTGTGTATGCGTGTCTTCATTCAAAGGGCTCATTGACCGGGTGCCAGCCAGGAGACAAGAGAACCTTGGGTAATTGGACTCCCGTGTCCACCCACCCCCCGAAGTGGCACTGTATCTGTGTCTGGGATGGCTGCCATCCAACCCTGTGTGTGTAAATGTGTGTGTCAGCATGTATATCACTTAACTCTGTCTGTAATATGGTTTTTCTGCCTGTCAATCACTGACTCTGTAACTGGACAAACCCTCTATGAAGGACTATACTCTATTAAGTTTTTATTCACAGCTCAGAAGTAGCTAAAATAATGACAATGGCTATGCCAGCTGTCAATCAAAAGACCAGACTCAACTTATAGATCCATAAATTTGTTGCTTAATCTAATTTTATCCCATGTGGTTGGATGTGATATCTAATTGTGGAGACTGAAAATCATTCTTTGAAATCAGGCTGTAAAAATGTTTATTTCTACTGTAAAGTTGAATATTTAAACACGGTGGTCGATGCAGATCGTCTATCCATCCATCATCTATACTTATATACTTCTTATTCTTGTGCGGGATCATGTGGGTTTGCTGGAGCCAATCCAAACTCTCTTGGTGTCCAAATCCAGTCCTGAAAGGACACTGTCTCGCAAGTCTAATGCCGGGTTCACACTGTACAATTTTTACAGTCTTATTAAAGAGGAGATTAATTCAAGTCACACTGCACATCACGAAATCAGTAGATAATTAATTAACAGCATGTTACACTGTGTGATTGCTGTTGTTGCTAGGCTACTGTGCTGTGTAAACACACTGATGTTTACGTTATTTCATGGTGTGTTCCTATTGATTGGTAATCTGACAGACATCATATAGGCAGCGACAGGCTGTCACAGTCTGAGTTGATTCCTCCAAACACTGCTGATTTCTGTTTTGGTTGCAAGACAGTTCTGTCTTTCATCTTTTCCCCTGTCTAATTGTGAGATTAACCACCACTAATTTTGAACTACGATGGAACATTTTCACCACAACTGACCTGGCATAAGGGAGAACAGGTCAACATGGAGTGGCGCTAGGTTGCAATAATTGATATGTCATTTCAAGTTGCATTTTAATTAGGATTTCTGAGTATCAGAAAATGATAGTAGTCTTTTAACGTCATCAACCCGCTTACAGGTTGTGAATAATACAGTGTGTTATGGTTCTTCACTTGGTTTTTATCATCAGATAATCCAGCTAAAAAGAAGTACCCCCAAAATTTTCCCGCACAAATACGGGGGGATGTCATGTTCTGTTTTTGCCAAAAGGAAACTTTAATGAAGTGCTAGTTCCTTGAAACAGGGGAAAAAGACAAATGCCACCCACAGATCGATTTTTCCACTACCATCTCATCAACGAAAATGTCTTTTGATGTTTCTCAGCACAGACGAGAAAAATAGTCAATTTGAAGAATAAATAAATAAATGTTTCTCTCTGTGGATGAATGGCTGCCTAAAGAATAGAATTAGAGCAGAAGAATGAAAAAGGCTGCTGAGGGGGGGGGGGATTCACGACCAACACACTTCTGTTTTCTCAGCTTTTATGTTTTTATTTTCTTGTTTTCCGTCTGTCCTTGACTTCCTTCTTCTTTTATTCTTTTCATGACAGTCAGCAATACAACACTCACCTCTTTTCCCTTTTTTCACTCACCATGGTGGTACCATGCAGACGATATTTACTTCATTTTGCCTCACAAGACAAAGTCGTAGCAATTACTGTTTTGTTTTTTGTTTTTTTGTTTTCTAACAATGTAATGTGAGCACTGAAAAGTCCTCTGAACTCTGCTGAAATGGAATAGAAATAGTTGAAACAGCTGAAAGTCAAAAGCACTGGAAGCTGATTTTATTTATAAGGCTATTTTTTCCTGCTTTAAAATGACATACCTGATTTAAAGTCAATATAACTTAGCAGTTACAGGGTGTATTGAGAATACATTTGGTATTTAAATCAAGGTAGCACACGTGGAACTACAGCAGATATCTAGAATTTAGTAAACATATTATCAGGTGAGACTAAATGAAGATGGAACACAGCAAAATGACTCTGCTGTATGAAGTGACAAGAATTATGACGGTTGATGACAATGAAGAACGGAAAGTGCAAGAGGAGGTATGGAAGTTTCTCGGACAGAAGTTTTAAACTAGATTGTTCAGCAACATCTTGGCGAGTGAAAGGCTGCCTAAAGAATGAAATTGTGACCAGGGTGCTGACTTCCAAACGTTGTGTACGCACAAAATGGTCTGAAAGTTGCAGAAGCCACTTTACACGCAAAGATTGGGATCTCTTAAAAAAAAAAGATGTTGAAGTGGAGAATTGAAGCCACGTTTATCTCTTAAATTTAACTTGAGTTCATGTCAGACTTGTAGATCCATGTAATCATGAACAGCCAAGCTTGCTGGATCATGGATGTGTTCCATAGTGATCTATTACCATCCTTTAAACCAGGGGTAGGCAACTCAAGTACCGTTGTCCTGAATATTTTACGTTTCCTGCCACAACACAGCTGATTCAAATGAATTGATCATTAACAGACTTGTGCAGACTTGGGTGGCAAGCTGATGGCGATCCATTCTTTTGAATCAGGTGTGTTGTAGCAGGAAGCATGTAAGATATGCAGGACAGTGGCAATGCAGGCCTCGAGTTGTCGACCCCTGCTATAAACACTCAGTGGTGCGTTCAAATATCATACTTCCATAATCAAATTATGTTCTAGCACTGATTGATGCATTAATTTTGAAAATGTGTCTATCAATCAGTCTAATTGCTGACTAAATATACATATATATAGTTTGGAGACTCGTGTATTTTTGCAAATATAGGATTAATGGATCTGGATAGAGGGAGTTTTTAGGGACCACAAAGATTTCCTGGACCCTGATGTTGACTGGCTAATAGTCAGTACTCTTGGGTCTATGTTCTGAGCTGGGTCTAGTGTTAAACAGATCAACCCGTCAGAAGTGCACCATCCTGGAGTGTGCTGACCACCCTTGGGTTTCAGGCAAAAACCAGCTCTTTCCAGCTGAAATTAACTGACATCTGTTTGATATGATTAACAATATCTAATATGTATTAACCTGGATTTTAGCATGGCCAGTCTAACATTCAGTTTCCTTACAGTGTGGAAAACAACATAAAAAAGTGAATTTACAGAAATATTCATTTTCACAAACGTAATCGTTGCAATCGGTCTTGAACTGCTGTCAATTTCCTATAAGGGCTCAGAGTTAAGATGGATTTGTCTATATGAATTGTAAAAATGTGCATATCAAGTGATTCGTGATTCAAACATGGTTCTGACTAATTTACTGTTCAACCCGGGGTTGCAACCGGGTTGTACTGTTATGGTGGCCTGGCTTCAGGCTTCAGACAGAGAACAGACAGACAGAAGCTGACGTGATGTCTGGCAGCAGCTGATTTCTATGCAGAAACATTCCCGATCTCCTCTTATTGACCATTTATGGTAGAATGTGGATGTGTTGAGGGCGGTATATGCAGCGAATCCACCTGCACATATTTCTAGGTGGACCGTGATTTATAGTGAAACTGCAACACCTGTGCATACACACGGTTTTATAAACTTGATTATTTTTTAGCAGTTAAGTAAAGATCCTACTTACAGATTTATAAACGAGGCACCTGAGAAGAGTAGTGAAAGCTACATTATGAAACATTGTTACGATTTGTGCAATAGAGTGGTTTCATGCCAAGAAAGAGCACTAAAAATGCAAAGAATGCTGATGGAGAATTACAGGGATGAACAGTAAAGAATGTAATTGTTTCTTCGTAGAATATTTGTGACAGCGTACCAATGGTGGAATTGTGTGCAGTGCAGTAGGAGTAACAGAGAGGTCTCAAATAGAACTGGGACTGCATAAAGAATCCACCCTGAGCGCTTCTTGTTTCCATGGTGATAGAGAGGATAACAGATGAGGCCAGACAGGAGTCTCCATGGACTATAATGTTTGCAGATGACATTGTAATCTGTCGTGTGAGTCGAAAGCAGGTGGAAGAAAATCTGAGGAGGTGGAGAAGGTCAGTCACAGTGAGGCGGGATATATGTATGCGAATGAAAAGGAGTCATGGTGAAGAAGGACAAAAGTTTAAATACATGGACTGCACAGAGCAGACAGAGTTGCAGTAAAAAAAAAAAAAAAAATGAGTAAGAGAGTGTAGGGATGGTGAAGTGGGTGGAAAGGAGGAAAGGTTTACTGGTCAGTAATGCTCTGACACAGAATGACTGACCAAGTGAAAAGAAGCAGAAATGGAGGAGGCAGAGATGAAGATATTGAGATTGTTTTTGGGGATGACATTGATAAATAGTGATAGTGATCACATCAGAAAAACAACCAGGGTTAGAAGACGTGGAGATAAAAAAAAAAAAAAAGGAGCAGATAGTGGAATGATTCTGATAGGTACAGATGCATCCATTAGTATAAAGATGCTGCAGTTCTAAAATTCTAGACAAGATTGACTTTCTTAGTTTCCTATAAACTTTAAGTTTTTAGAGAGGTTTTTGAACTCCGGCCCATGAGGTTTTTCAGATATCAGACTATATAAGTTGTTTTATTATATTTATATGTGAATATCTGAATGTAATTCCATTTAAATGTAACAGTTCTGGATTTTCAGTGTACTTCTTAAGCGAATTTGTCATTTTCTCTCTGTTTTACTCAGACTTCAACATGTATGCAGAATATTTGTGCATATTACACCCTCTCAGCAAACACCCACCCCCCCCCACCCCCGAAAAAGAAAAAAAAAGACCATGAAAGTTCAATCAGAGACAGATTTGATGATTTCTTCCTTTTGGAGAACATTTTGCTCAAATAAGATGTTCCCCTTAGAGAGTATCAGATAAAATGTTGATATTTATCCGGTTCCCTGGTGGTTATCAGCATGTACCCAGAGCAAAGAGATTAAAGAGCATCAGTGAGTGCTAATTACTGATTTTTTCTTATTTTTTTATTGCTTCTCAGTCTTGATACAGACTTGCCTGTAGCTTATTTATGAAAGTTATTATGTTAGTATTTGTTGTCAAAATAATTTAGACTTGTTTTGTGAGCTTTCAGGTTATATGAAGCATTACACATCACAGAAAGGGATTACAGAAAAGAAAAACCCTAATGTATCAATGTTCATATTGACGTGTATCAATCTCTGGAGCAGTTTGCTGCTGAGTTGAGCAGCAAGGATGAGAGCATGGTTTTCTGTTGAAAAGAAATGGCCACTCTGGGTTTGGATTGAGGCAAATTATCTCAAATAAAAGACTTCAAATATCTTGAAGAACAGGAGATCAACAACAGATTGGTGAAGAATGAGCTGAGCCAAAGGCAGCAAGCTGCTCTATTTACCAGTCGGTCTTCATTCCATCACTCACTTATGGTCACAGACTGTATGTTCTGAGAAGAAGATCGTAGGTGCAAGCATGTCAAATAAATCTCTTCAAAATGGAGCGGTTATAGAGATACAGTGCATTCACACATATGCAATGTGTGCAGCGCCTGCATCCATCTCTATAGACTAGAATGGAGGCAAGGTTGCTCATCGCTGTGCATCGCAGCAGGTCCAAGCCATCCATCAAAAGTTGAGAATGTTAAAGCTCTGAATGGCGTACATCGGCCAATCAGGTTATGGCATGCTAGCCAATTATCGTGGGGGAGGGTCTATAGTGGCTCATATCCATCTATGACCTCGCATTACAGGAATATGGAGGAAAGAAATAGTAATGGCGGTGTTTGTGGTCATGCAGAAAGAGGAGTCTCAGAAATAAAGCTTGGGAGGAAGTGGCAGAGTGGATTAGTCTGGTATGACTGCCTTTGTGTGTCTGTGGACAGCAATGATGTGTCACTGGCAAACAAACGGTCTAGAGCTGATGATTTTAAATTTAGCACTGCTATCAGAAGAGCCAACTCCCATTGAGCAAGAATTGGATTGCCTTTCATTCAACTCACCGGCTTCTTTTCCATAGAACATATGTACTAGCATTTAGCTGGTCAACAGAACAAATAACTGTTTTCCTGGATATTTCAGCAGTAGTTTGTCTCGACATGACCAGATGAAAGACTGGTCATGACAACCATGATGACCAATCAACCCAATGTGCCAACCTCCTCCTCTGCCGTGCATTGCTGTAATGTGAATGAGCGTGAATGCACCAATAGAGTGAAAAGCTCAGTTATTGGGGAGGTATTTCAGGAATGTCCAACAGAAAAGAAGCATCGGGGGACACTTTAAAAAGAATAAATCTCCTGGCTGGCTTGGGAATCTCTCAGTATTCCCTATTGGAAAACGTGAAGAAAGTAGCCTGGGAAAGAGATGTCTGGGACTTGAGGCCTCTCTTGACTCAAGACTTGACTGTCTCGACTCCTGATTTGACTTGAGACTTGGCTGGTCTCGAATGCTGACTGGACTCAAGACTTGAAAGTTTCGACTCCTGACTTGACTGTCTTGACTTGTGACTTGACTTGAGACTCAGTTGTTTTGGCTCAAGACTTGACTTGGGACTTGAGGACAAAGACTTTAAGATAAAGAGATGTGACTTGCAAAACAATGACTTGGTCTCATCTCTGAGCCTATCCCAGCTCACTTCGGGCGAAATGCAGGGGGACACCCTGGACAGGTCGCCAGTCCATTGCAGTGGGAATGAAATATGATTGGATTTTTTTTTTTTTTTTAGATTTTACACAGCATAGCAACTTTTTTGGAATTGCGGTTGTTAAGGAAAAACCCTCTTCAGTCATATCTGTGAAACATCCACTGCGGCCGGTGCTTTATAGAAAACCCCATTTCACTTTATTTCAGCCTCTACATGAAGCTTTTATATCCGTGTGTGTTCACTCATGTGTGATTGTTGTTAGCAGCTACCAGTGAAGCTCCTGGAGGGTGAAAATACTATCAAATTACACCCTAAACAAGCAGCACATCCTTGGAGAAACCAGCGTTAAACTGGCATTGCAAGATGAAATTCATCACGGGTACAAATTACATTACAGTCTCCATTTGCCTTTGGTCTCATCTGGCACATACACATGGGTCTAGTAAGAGCAGACAGGCCTCTCACAGGTCCAGTATCCAACAGTCGGTCTGATGAAGCTGCAGCAGAGCGGCCCCTCAGTCCGTCATTGAAGATATGAAACCCGACAGTGCACAGAAATAATGATGTGCCATAAAGTGTCAAGAATGATACAGTTCAAAAGTGAGGTTTTAGAGAAAAGAAAAAGTCATTACAACTTCGTAATTTAACAGATTAAATGGGCTTCAAGACTTTTTCCAAGTAGCTGACAGCAACTGCAAATATTAAGAAATAATTACCTCACAGGACAGTTACGAGAAGAAATGCAACCCCAAGTGGATCAGATGGTAGGTAAAAGGCTCAGGAAAACATCCAGACACGTCCAAGAAGAACTGTGAGGTCAGAGGACATCTGTCTGACAACAATGGTAGAAGGTGCAGTAGGACTCCAAAACAACATGGGAAAGCCTGACTGGAATTTTCTAAGAAAAAGGTTCTGCGAGAATATCCTTTTCATTGAGGTTTTTGGCAACTGTATCCTGATAGAAGGAAAATGTAAGCTTTCAAAGAAAAGAACATCTTACCTGCTGTGAGATATAGAAGAGTGTCAGTTATTTTGGATTCTGATTCTGTTCCACATTTGATGGTTGTCCAGGAACCCTGTGTCTTTGTAGTCTGAACAAAAAAGCATCCTGGGTTGGATTTAGGGAGTGCCTGCTCATCTAACATCACTGGTTTAGGGAATGAGTCATTTGATTTGGTGGGCGAACGGCCTCAACAAAGATATTGTATTTGTGTTTAAGGTAGGTCTATCCTTGTATTGCATGAACCATGATTTGTATTATGAATAAAGGTTTGGGGGGAAGAAGTTATGTACATACAGTGCAGGAAGATCAAAACTCATCACTCCAGACGTATTTAAGAACTTTTTTTTTTTTTCACATGCGTAAAATTTGCTCTGTTTACGGTTGATAATGAAGGAAGCCCAGCATCTCTGCAGCCGGGACTGTACTGTCCCTCTTTTTGTGTTTCTCTACTCGTATAACTTGTTTCATTCCTGTGTTGCAGGTTTCTCGGCGTGCCCCCAGGCAGGGGAAGTTGCCCCCTCACTGGTCCTTTGCCCTTTGACCTCATCTACACAGACTACCACGGCATGCAGCAGATGAAGCAGCACATGGGGCTGTCGCTGAAGAAACACAAGTGAGTGGACGTGTTTATGTGGTTGTGTTGTCCCAGTAGGCCTGTGTGTGTGTGTGTGTGTGTGTGTGTGTGTGTGTGTGCGGTTGTGTGTGTGCTGATCTAACCGGGTGTTTTTCAGGGCTTTACATTGCTATGTACATGTGTTAAAAGAAAATCAGTTTGTGCCACAAGTGGTATTAATCACAGCCTCAGCCCATCGATTTATCAGAAACAAAAATGGGCAAATGTGCAGAATGAAGACAGTACCAGTCGGTTAGGTGCGACCTATATTACCAAACAATAATTCTGATCAAATATGCACATCCGTCCTTGTATTACATGTTGTTTCACTGGCAGCACAAAATCGTCCTTCTGACTTCCGCGTGTTGGTCTGTGTTTCAAGACCAGTCAGGTGGGTAGCCTCCTCAACCCTGGAGTGGTAAGTGGGACCCTGTCCTTCCCTGCAAGGTCAGAGGGTGAAGCAAGAACTGCATCTGCAACATCCTTCCAGGCTGAACCCAGAGCTGATAACAGTACACCAGTGCAGAAGAAATGTGAAGAAATCCAGCAGATGAGATCCTCTCACAACAACCCTCACACCCATGCAGACAGCAGGACCCTCGTTTTTCATGTACATCTGTTTTCAAGCTCTTCTTGTTTTCAAGGAGCCTACAACATCTAGACGTACCATTCATAAAAGCAAGGCAGTTCAAACTCAGAAATAAAAAATCTGAACTGAACAATATTGTGAGGTCATTCTGGGAAGCAACTTTCTGAGCTGAAGGAGTCAGTGTCAGACTAGTTTTTTGGACTGTGCAGTTCTTTATATTCTCCCAAAATCAGAATGTGATTTCAAAAACTGTTGCAGACACATAGAAACATTTTTTTGTGCTACAGGACATTCAGTCTCTGTAGCATCAGGGCTACAGACATACATAGTTAACCTACAGCTTTTAGATGTGTATGTGTGTGTTAGTGTGTGTGTGTGTGCAGTTTTCCAGGCGGGCGAGCAGTTTTACTGGCTGCGTTTATGGATTAATTAATGATGGTAATAAGGTGTACACGTATCTGTCCAGATGTCTGACTGTAACTCTTTCAGCTTGTTAAAATCACACTTTCGAATCGTTAGATAAACAAACACACACATACACACACACACACAAAGCTAAACACAGTCCCTTTAACCATGCATGCCCAACCAGTTAAAAGAGCTTTAAAGGGCAAAAAATACCAACTATACATGATTCAGAGAGAACCTACACTCGCTCAAACTGCAGTTTGCACAACAGGGATAATATTAATAATAATAGTACTTGTAATCAATAGCATGTGAAGTTCAAGGCTGGAGGTGTGTGAAAATACTTTAAAGAGAACACACATGCACACAGACACTCCCACACACCTCTTAAAATAATTTCTAATCAGACTGCAGGATCTCATCAGAGCGGAGATGCTGAAGGTGAAGTGGCCACATTAGACTTTTCCATGTTTTCTGATACAACTACAGTGTCGTTATGATGGATTTCAGACATGACCAGATTCAGTAACACAAACCTACATGTCGAACCACACTCAAACTTTCTTTTTCTTGCTTGCTTTCTTGCTTTTTTTTTTTTTTTTTTTTTTACCTTGAACATTGACGTCTCCAAAGACAGACGTTGTGAGGGAACGCAGGCCGACCATGGCTCAGTAGATGAAGATTTTTGCCCAGAAATCTTCAGTGCATCACTTGCAAAAAAAAAATAAGGCAATCAATGTCACCGATTGTCAAACCAAGACTGCCTTAAATGTTGGCAACGACGGAGCGAAAGGTTGTGACAGCTTGATTACCTTTGCTGTTTCTTGGCTGCAGATATCCTCTGACACAGTTACCAGGACTGGTTTCACTGTGGATTATAACACTCTCTCACCAGATTCAGCAGCATGTTTACAAGGTGTTTAGCTTTTGTTCTGGGGTTGGTACGCACACTTCACACCAAATCTCTGGGACACAGATCCGCCTCATTGTTGTGATCTATGATGGCTGGACATTCCCATGGTGTTTATACTTGACTGCAATTGTTTGGAAAGATGAACGTGGCTCCTCTACACATCTGGAAATTGATGTGTGACTGCTATCTTGCCTGATTTCTTTTGATTTTCACATGATGTCATACGAGGAAGAAGTACCTGAAACTACATCCACGGGTATGCCTCCAATAAACTCAAACCTTGTCAGTTAAACCTATCAGAACCTTCCAAAGCCATGACATCATCATCTGGGCTTTCAGTAATAGTTTAAAGGCATCTTAGTGTAAGTAAACATCTGACATTTAAAAACTTCTCTTCCTCGTGATTCTGGCATTTAGCACATATAAATTATTTTGATAATCCCAACTGATCTAAAACATGAAAGATTTACAACAATTAAAATAGACAAAACAGCAGTTAAAACAATTGATTTGGTTCTAAAATTCCAGGTTAAAGTGGGTCTTTAACCTGGATTTAAATAAACTGTGAGTGTTTCAGCTGATCTGAGGCTTTCTGGGAGTTTGTTCCAGATATGCGGAGCATAGAAGCTGAATGCTTTTCTAGATCTACAGACTCTTGGAACAGCAACTTCAGGTAACTGAGTTTCCTACTATAACAGTATGGAGCTATGATGTTTTTCAGATATATTTGAGCTTTATCACTGAGGCTTCGCATGTGAGAAGAAATATTTTGAATTAAAATGTAGATGTAACAGGAAGAAAATGTAATGAAGCTAGAACCGGTGAGATGCGGTCTCTGTTCCCAGCTCTAGTTAGTGCTGGTGCTGCAGCCTTCTGGCAGTCGTGTTAAAGGTTTTTAACATGACTGGCTGTACAGCAAGAAAATAATGCATTACAACAATCGAGGCTAAAGGTAACAAAAGAATGGATCATTTTTTTCTGCATCCTCTTCAGTCAGGATATTTCTAATTTCCCTGATATTACTCAAACAAAAGAAGGCTGACTTTGTGACTTGTTTTATGTAAGCATTAAAAGACAGCTCTAGTCTTGTCTTGGTTTAAAAAATGACATTGGGACCAATTACAATGACTCCAGTTTTATCCAAATTAAGACGCAGGAAATTAACATCCTGCATCATATTCATTTTGATATCTACAACAAAAGTATCATCATGTTCCAATCTGGTACAGAAGGCTATATTACCACAACGTTATGAGTTGATATGCCCTGGACACTCAACTGATGTAAAAGAGTGTATGAACATTAAATGCCAAGAACTCTCTAAAGAACTTTATTCTTTTGGAAAACAAACAAGTCCATTCTTGCTGAACACAATTTCAGCTGCTCACCAGTCTGCAGTTGTCTGATTCTCCTTTTGATGATGTAGATTTTAATTAGGAGACAGGATGTGGACAGCAGACGGTCTAAACTTCACCGTCTTTCTTTGGACCGTCTCACAGCTTTTTTTGTGTGTGTTGATGGTTTTGTCAGGTGAATAAGGTTCAAATATAGACATTACAGATATATAATTGAACAGGAGTCCAAATTGATGTTATTCCCTTTCCCAGCTTTGCACTCCTCCAGGACTTTGCTGCCATGAAAGTTCATTTAAGGGAAAACTTCTTTTAGGACTCTTAAGTACAGTTTTTGGAAGATCTCATCATTCAAATGGCACATTCTCATCAAAGTGCCCCACAGAAGAAAAGATAAAACTTTGTAAAATACATCATATAGGAAAAAATAGTTTGAATAGATATTTATGTAATAAAAGTCAATAAAATAGATAAACAACAACAACAAAAAACAATAAAAACTGCTGGAATGAAAGACTCAGTTTGAACCAAAAGCCCAGGAGAAAGGATGTCTTCAACAATAATTTGGAGCTAAAGTGGGCGCAGATCTTATTTGGTTTTGAAGACTGGTCCATAATTTAGGAGCAGCAATCCCAAAACCCCAAACAGAACTACAGGATGCTCGCTTTAAGGACTTTCGCCTTCCTCTAACCCTTAAAATTCCTTCTTTATTGAAATGCAACAGCAGAAATACACTTCACAGTTCATTCCAGTACCCCACTGCCCGACTAGACGGCATTTAAAGCATTTCTGTGGCTCCTTCTCCTCCATACCACTCTCAAGCAGGTTTATGCTGGGAGGCCCTTTTGTTTTCCTCTGCTTTAACTCTGGAACAAAAACACTTGAGTAGTCAGGGCGATGGCTCCTCTGGCTCTGTCTCCCCAGGCGGCCATGAAGACTTAAACAGAACGTCGTGACTCACACCATTCATCACAATAAGTGGACTCGTATAACCAGAACACATACGGTTAACAGTCGTACTGTAGACCGTTTGTGGGTTCTCACTCCAGTGAGTAATGCTGACTCCACACTGTTCTGAGGTCACACTTCTTTGCTAAGGAGATCCATTTGATCACGTGAAAGGTTTCAGGTTTTGAGACTAGAATAAACAACTGTGGCATTTCAACCGCATTAGTAATGAAAGCCATCTGAATTTTCGGTCACTCATAGATGTACTGAAACACTAAATGTCTGTTAGTAAGCAGCTGAAATTCAGTGAGCGTTTTTCTTGTGGTTCAGATGCACCTCCACCATTTATTAAGGCTGGTTTATTTATTTCTGTCAAAAAATCCTCAATAAAATTCATCTCACTCTCACGGTCTCGGCTTTTACTTGTGTTATCATAAATGAGCGGATAATATTCTACAGTTTTAGAGCGGTCAGAGGGAGTGGGAAGTGGAGCTGCAGCCAGCAAGCCTTTCTAGAAGCTTGCAAATGATCTTCCTCAAACAAGTGTTTGCTAAGCTTTGAGTGTTTTCACTGTCCCGGTCACGCCAAAAAGAATAATAATAATAAAAAAAGAGTCATCGTGTTTGTTTTGAAAGAAAACAGCTCTCATTTCCTGTCTATTGATTTGCTGTTTAATGCTTAACTGTGCCTTTGAGGGCTAATGAGTCAGTCTCACGCACATTTACCCAACAGCAGGTCTCCTGGATGAAAACAGCAGAGGACTGTCCAGACATCTTCCCAACCTTGTGGTAAAATCTGTAGACAGCAGAGCTTCACTTGGTGACAAGAAGGGCTTTCACCTCTGAAATCTGCAGCGCCTCTCGGAGGACCACACTGCAGCAGCGTTGAGTGCGGTCCCCTCAACAGAGCCAAGGATGTCACCTTCACTGTTCCCTCACTGTGTCTGACCGCACACGAGTTTGTTTTTTTGTGGGTCAGTTGTGCATTTCCATGTTTCCATGAGGTTAGGCAAAATGTAAGGGTTCAGTGTGTGGTGGGCACAGTTACTGGAAGGCTTCGCTGACGGTGGCAGTGGTGATGGAGGAGCCAACACTGGCTGTCTGTGGGGCGTTTGAGAGGCAGGTCTGAGATACGTGACATGAAGACAAATACTCACATTTTAAACTATATAGAGGCGGCGGAGTGCCCCGTCCATATGACAGAGGTGTAGGATTTAGAGATTTGTCCTTCAGTTGTGAGCAGCAGGCAAGAGGGTATCAGTTAAGAAAGACAGATGCAGCCATTTTGATATGACTATTCTTTTTTCTTTTCTTTCTTTCTTTCTTTCTTTTTCTTCTTTTGAAAGTAAATGTGAGACATCAGGGATGTGACTAAGAACCCACATGCAGTGTGGACCCTTGACTGGTGGTGAGTCACAAAGTAGCTTTTTTTCCCTTCTTTTTTTCTTGTCTTGACTGTTTTACTTTCAATAAGAACATAATGTCCAAAATGAAAATAAATAAATAAAAATAAAAAGAAGAAAAATTTGGAACAACAGGTGCTGCCCTCTGCTGGCTATTGAACTACACAGACTTTCCAAACCTTTAAGGGTGACGTCTGTCTTTTCCAAACATGTTGAGATGCCAAAGAAAATGTTATTCACCTCATGTTTATATTATTATTACTTAGTACTCATGTTTATATTGGAATGTATTTTAACAACAAGGTTTTTGAGACTGTGCTGAATCCCCATTGAGAGACAAATGAATCATACCCCAGGACAACCTCTTTTTTTTTTTTTAAAGCACATGCACACAAAAACAATATGATCACAGACATTGAATGAAACTGTCTCAAAATCAGTGATTATAGGCTTCATTAAGTGAAGTTACTTTCTGGTGGAGGTCTTTGATGGTGTAGACTGAAGCTCTACTGGCAAACAGAATCAAAGCTCGTCTTGCTTCTAAGAAATTTCTGCATTTATGTTTGTTCAAATCATCACCAGGTGTGGAATCCTGCTCGTATGCAAAATACCGAACATGATGCTGTCACTAAGGCGTGGGATATACCTGACATTTACAACACGTAAGTGAACACATCATGGCTGACGCGCGCATCCTGGGTTCATTTGACACATCGCATGTCCTCCAAAAAATATGTGACACTAGTGTAGGTCACAAGTGAGTAAGTCACAAAGCTTTTCTATACAACCATGAGCTGTGTGGTGCTGGTTATGTTGAAGGAGGGCAGCCGCCTGATGCAACCCTGCTCAGTTCTAGGGGGGACCCTCCTGCTGATAGCCAGCTGGGTAAAGGAAGACATGAGGAGAGAGACAGGACAGAGAGGACGGAGGACAGAGAGAGGAGAGGGACAAAAATATATAAACATGTGGTACAAAACTATACAAGTATCTGCTATAAAAATATATAAATAAGTGGTGGTCGGAGGGTCAGACTGCAGGTCAGCCTGTGGGCATCCCACAGTAGCATCCAGTCAACAGGTAGTCTGCAGGTAAATGGCAGGACGGTAAGAAGATGGAAGGTTTGGGAGGCGAGGGGAAGCAGAAAATGGCCACGACATCACCTGAAAAAGGAGAAGAGAGAGACTAGGGAAGACAGACAATGTTGATTTAATCAAATGATTCAGGACAGTTTGAGACTGAGATCAGACAGACAGGATGAAGATGCTCAGTGGACAACAGGACTCCCCCCACAAGCCTAGGACTATAGCAGCATAACTAGGAGGTAGTCTAGAGCTAAATTGGAGCTTTATCATTCAAAGCTTTGTACGTAGGAAGTAATGTTTTAAATTCAATTCTAAATTTAACAGGGAGCCAATGTAATGAAGCTAGAACTGGTGAGATGTGGTCTCTGGACCCAGTTCTGGTTAGTACTGGTGCAGCAGCATTCTGGACCAGTTGAAGGTTTTTAACAAGGCTGTTTGTGCAGCAAGAAAACAATGAATTACAATAATCCAGCTTAGAGGTAACAAAGGCATGGACTAATTTCTCTGCATCTTCTTGAGTCAGGATGTTTCTGATTTTCCTGATAGATGAAAGGAAGCTGATTTTGTGACCTGTTTCACATGAGAGTTAAAAGACAAATTTTCATCAAATATGGCATTGAGGTTCCTAACAGAGCTGGAGATTAAGTAATGTGATCTAAATGAACTGTAATTATGCAGTTTAATGTCTCCTTGTTCTCTGAAATGAAGATATAGAACTAAAGTTAAAAACACACTCGTGGGATTCTTTCTACGATGGAAGTCAAATATTCTTCAGAATGTTCTCCCAACTCTGTTGCAGAAGGGATATTTGACACTTGTAAGTCACTTTGTTCCCATTATGATACTGGAATTATTTTTCCGTTTTGGGTAACCCTACCTTTTTTGTTATTCTCTGGTAGTTTCTAAAACTTTTGATCTGTAGTGCATACCGCAGGCTTAAAAAATCACTATGAAAACAGTCCTTGGTTTCACAAAAAAATAAAAATAAAACAACAACACACACACACACACACACACACATTGCACACACATTTTATATAAATCAGCCTGAAGATAGTAATTTTACATCCTAAATTTACTTGTCAGTGTTAGATGATTTTAGCGAATAGGAAGAGTTTCAGTTTCTGTGAAATCCATTTATCAGACTCTCACGACAGTACACTAAACATGGAGCTAAAATCAGCAGTCAGTTTAGGTTAGTATGAGCTCTGAAAACAAGAGGAAACAACAAGCCAAACTCTGAGAAAAGTGACGCAGAACACCATCAAATGACTCAGCTTAACATTCAAACAAACACCAGAACAAAATGGAAAAATAAGCAGCTGCTTTACAGGCTTTTAATAACTCTCAGCAAATAGTTGCACAAGCAGTGATAACACTTCAGTTCCAGCACCCAGCTGCTGTGAGGAGGTGTTCATGAAGAAAACAAATGTAGTGAATTTTCAAGTTGCAGATGGAGAAATGTTTTTTTTTTTTTTTTAACTTTGAACAGAGCATCTCCAGCCTGTTTCCACTCACCTTAAAGCTCAGCGTCACAGATCAACGCAGAAGGAAGCATTTAGAGTCAGATGACTTCCTGCAGGATGTACAAAAGGGCTTCTTCTAAAGTGCCAAACTTGTTCCTCAAAGTGCAGTATTTACGTTTGTCTCCATCTCCTTTCCTTGACATGATTTTCATTGTGAACTGGGACTATACAAAAATAAAGCTGCTATCCAACAACAAGAAAACAAGTCTTTTCATCAATGTGCAGGCGGGCAAACTCCATTAACGAAAGTTTTACACAGGAAACAGAAATTTGATTAAAATGTGACCAAAACTAGATGTAAGTGAGACCAAAGTTTAAAAAAAAACAGTAATGTATAGTCCAGATTGTGGTTTTTCCTAGTTTAGTCAGAAATGTGAGTCTCTGTGATATATGCAACTGTTTCCTCGTGACTTCACATCAATGCAGAGCACACGCTGGCATAAAGAGAACTCCATCCTTTCAATTGGTTTTCCAGATCCACTTTGTCTTATTCAGGGACACGGAGAGTTGGGGAGGGGGTGAGGGGTGGGGGTGGGGGGTCAGAACTGTCATGGGACAAGTGTCAGGGCACACACTGACATTCAGTGCTGCAAAATCTGACTCAGGAGTCTGGAGGGAAATATTATTTAGTATCTGAAGCCTTAAAGTATCGAGTTGAACAGGGAATGATGGGGTTGGGTTGGCGGGGGGGGTGTCACAACATCCACAAACTGAAGCTCATTTTTACAAACTGTATACACTGTGTAAAAGTGTACTCTTTTTTCATAAACAAGGGAAGCAACATGAACTTTTCTATCTTTTTTCCAGGTAGCTGGACTGGAGCGAGTATTTGTAATGTTAAATGACTACAGATCTGTTCAAGTAACGTACAGAAGGTATAAAAGTCATGGCACCCAACAAAGCGCGTCCCTAAATGTTATTTTGACTGTCGTGATGTTATTCTGCCAGGCTTTGTGCGTAACTGGTTTCAATTTTAATTTTGCCTTAATTTCTAGATAATAATACCAATTTTATAGGATGCTGTCTTTTACTTGACCGTCTGGATTTGATCAGTGTCCCTGTTTTGTGTTTTGTTGCTATATAAATTTTTTTAAAGACATGGGTGTGGGAGCCTTTGTGGGCCACGAAAAAAAAGAGGCAATATATGCAAGTCTATTTTGAGATGAGAAACAGAAGGCTGCTTGTTTTGCGTGCCTGTTGTGGATGCACAGTTGTTCTTCAAAGCATACCTGCCAGTTTCAGTTTCTGAGATGGTTTCTTCAAAATGATTTCCATCCATCGCGGTGATTACAGAGCGAGAGGACGCATGTCTTTGTCAGCGGAAGATAATTCTCCCAAAAAACATACACTTCAAGCTTCTACTGCGCGGAAAGAATGTACTTTCCTTTTCATTTAAAAGCTAGATTGGGGGTGGGGGCTAACGTGGAAAAATTACTTGGAAATTTGGACGGCTTCCATCCCAGTCCATCCCCACCACCCCTTCCTCCTCTCCCCCTGTTTTTTTTTTCTCTTTCTCCATCCTGTCTGGTTTTCAGAAATGTGTTTCTCGTTGACTGTCCTGGTGCTTAAGACTCTCAATGTGCTGGGCTGGCATATTCTTCATGCTCGAAAACTATTCAAAAGGAAAAAACAAAACATTATTCCACCTTCTTTTCCTCTCAATGATGCTTGTCTTTCACAGAGTCAAAGTGACCTTTAATCAAACTCCAGATGAGAAAAGCATATAAGAACAATTTCCATATGTGTAAGCACACCACAAGAATGATTGTCCTATTTTATTTTCTGTGGGATCATTTACAGTTCCCTCAGGACACCTGGTCCTTTTCACTGTTACGATAACTTAATTATACTCATAAATTATACTTCTGGTCATTTGCAAGTATTATAGCATGCAATGGATAAAAAAAGATTGTTTTAAGTGCAAGGATAAAAAAAAAAACACCACTGTTTTTGTGTAATCAGGTGTACAAACACTGGTTTTTCAGATCATGCAGTGGAGATCCATACAGATATTAAAACAACGTATGTATTAACACTCATGGCAAATTAGAGAATAAAATTTGTGCTAGGCATATATCTCTGTGAGGCTGGAAAAGCTGAATTTACATCTTATGTTTGAGACATCGAGTCACTTTTTCTGTACTTGAGGCCAGTAGTTTGGGTGAGTGAAGCTCAAAAAAATGAAATATTACACAACCTTTCACTTTGTTTGGGGCTGCGAGGGTCTGAACATTTCTGAATCAGCCAAATGTTCAGGCGCTCAGACCCAGATCAGAGCAGAATCATCCAGAACAGTTTCCTCAGTGGCTAGCACCAAGCTTACAGGTCCCATTTTCTGTCATTTTGATCCTGTTCATATTGACCTGTGGTGCTTCATTAATACGGCGTAATTACTTTATACTCTCTGGAGTACAGAGGACCAATCTGCTGTTACATTAACTGTTGCATTACATGCTTTTATTTACTACTTAATCAATCACACACCTCTTAAAATGATAGCTAGAAAACCAGAGAAATGAACTGAACCTTTGAAACCTTTGAAAATCAGGAAAAGCATAATATGGGACCTGAAGCAACATTTTAGAAGAGACACACATATAGAACCATAGAGGAGGGGAAGTGGCTGCTATAACTGGCTGCTATGAGCAGAGATGTAAAGATGTAACTGAAAAGTGAGCTTTTGTACCTCATCTCTGTAGTATTTTGACCAAAGCATGTAACAGACCTTTTATTAATAACTCAGACATATTTGTCAACTTTTTGAAAATTAAAAAGGACAGAATGCGTCTCCTTACAGGAGATCTATATTATTGAGAGTCCGTTGAGTCCATTTATATGCATTTGTTGTTTTGTTTTTTTAAAAAAAAAAAAAGTTCACACAGAGTTTGTGTCTGTTACAGGAAGCAGTTGCTCGATAACTGATGGTAGTCGCTTCCATCGCCACAGTTCTTCCACCGACGATCAATCACATATAAAGTAAGACATGAGTCTTTAATCTGCCCTGGCCTCTTCAGATGCCCCTTGACCAGTCTGTCAGTCTGGCTCACGGGGAACTCTCAGTCTATGGGCCTGATCATCATGCGGACAGACTTCATCGAGTAGAAGCCTCCACCGTAGTCGGCCCAGAAGATGCCGTCTTGGAATTTGCTGCGGTAGACGCCTCCGGTGTACCAGACACCGTTAAGATTGGACTGGCCACAAGCATTGTACCACCAGCCTCCTTTGTGGAAATGGGCACAGTTACCTGTAATTGGAAAACAGGAAAGATGATCAGTTCTTTTATTCACAGAAAACATCTTTTTTTTTTTTTTAAAGGAAGTCACAGCCATCTTATATTCCGATTCACACTTTTTCAAGCAAATTAATCATTAGCAGAAACACTGTTGAGCTTTTGAAGACAGGAATATTGCTGCCCAGAGTCCTACACTTGGATTTTCTTTCCCCGCAGAAGTCACATACATTTTGGAAAAAGTCATTTATTTACTTAATCTTTACCGAGGAATGTTTTACTTCTTAGCTTTTGAGCTTTGACATCCTCACTCTGAAGTCTGAAGAGGTGGCAGGGGTCATGCATGCTAGCGAGTGATCTATTTATTTACAAAAGGAAGTCAGTGCATTGCTTCGGGCTTAGTGGGATTCCAGGCTACACAGGACCGGCCCGCTAGGACGCTGCATCGCTCTGCATTCACGGTCTGTCTGAAAGCTAATCGCCTGGAAGAGAATAATCTAAACGTAAAGTCTTGTATTTCTGTCAGTTAAGGGGAAAAAAGTAGAGTTGCTGGGTTGAACATAAAAAAACTGAATGCACTGATCTGCAAATTGCAAGAAATATAAATAAATGGACTCTGCAGACTTCACTTTTCTAGTATATTTAATAAACTTCCACCACGTGGAGTTAAATCCTCTTTCCATTTAACGGTTTTATGTGTCAGGGCGCAACAGTTATCTGGGCCTTATCACATCTTAAAAAACACTTGAACACAAACACGCAACCGCACTTAACAACACATGGCAGATTACAACACGTCTTTGTTTGTTTTTTTAAAAAAATGCAGCGATAGTGCCAGTCTTGGTGCATTCTAAATGCTTCCACAGGAATTAAGAGAACTTGTAATTAAATGATTATCAGCATGGGTGAACACCTCTAGAAGAGCAGAAGTTTGATGGTTTGGATCATTCAGGTGTGTGTGTTAACATAAGGCCAAGGAGGAAAGACATCAGCAATACTGTTACTGGCCCCATCCTGGGAAGCGTTATATGGCCATTTCAAAACAAGTTACAGTCCATCATTCTGGCGCGAGAAAGATTTTTAGTAGCTGGAAAAGATTTAGGGCATTTGCTAATCTCCAAGTTGTGAAACATTCCAGGAAGTTCACTTTAAGGTCAGGACAAAAAACAAAAAACAAGAGGCAGGAACTTAGGAGAGCTGTGCGTAACTGATCAAACTTTCTCCACAAACGTTTGTGACATTGACAGTATTATAAAACTTTTTCTTTTTAAGTTTTGAAAACTGTTCTATAATGTTTTGAATCATGGGGTGTACTTGTTTTTGTTTTGTTTTTTGTTTCTTTTATAACACTATGCATCTGAATTCTGTCTTACTTGTTGTTCAATAGATATTTACAAATAAATAATGTGTTGTTGTAGTCCTGAGGTTGTAATTAATATGGCTGATTGATTCTGTTTTATTTTATTTTGTCTTCCATCATATCCTGATACAGAAAGCCCCAGACCTGAAAGTGTTCACATGACAGCTTCATGTCTGCCTTTAATGTCCTAAGATCACAGTTATTCACTAGTGATTTTCAGCTTTGTCCCACTTCTTAAGAGATTTATCCAAATCATTTTTTAATATTAACCAACACACATAATGTGTGTTTTCTATGCTGAAAATAACTTTTAATTTTCTAAAACAGTTTTCCCACATGTTTTTTATTGACTGAACCCCTCCCAGTCCAGTTCCTCAGGCTACTAACATGCATGTTTTCCTGATTTAATATTTATGATGTAATTGCATGGACTAGCTCTCCTGAGGGCCAGGATGGGCTACTGCTTGATTAGAATTGTGCAACATTTCTTCAGGGAACGTGTGACCTGTCCAGGGTGGACCCCTGCCTTTCACCCAGAGAGAGCTGGGATAGACTCCAGCAGACCCCCGTGACCCTGCACAGGAAGTAGCGGGTATAGATGATGGATGGATGGATTAAGGATCACATGAGACAGTCTCATAAACGCACCTGAGAAGGCATCTTTGTCTCGGTCCAGAGTGGTGAACTGTTTGCCGTTGTGGCTGCTGAGGGAGTCCCCAGCGTTGCCCCTGTATGTCCCCAGCCGCAGGCGGAAGCCTTCGCTCTCCGGCTCCAGGTGGAAGCTGCTATACTGAGCGTAGACTTTCTTGTCCATCCAGTCCTCCAGCTCCACTTGCAACTTGTAGTCTCCTTGCCTCCCTAGTTTGTAAATGCCTTCCAGGCCGAGCCAGTATTCCCCGTCAATGTTGCCAAAACCATTCTGGATCAAAGGAAAATTAAAGGGAAGGCTGCGTAAAGATTACAGAAAATAATAAAGCTTGTTTGTTATGAGATGGCCCAAGGAGTTTAGAAACATGAGCATTATTTAGGAACATAAAACCTCTCGAGGAAAAGGCTGTGGGATTACTAGTAGAACAAATGTGAACTTTTGTTTTGAAGATGTTTTGCTCTGGATTCTGTAATTCAGAAAAACTTCAAAAGAAAAAAAAAGATCTGTGGTAAAAGCATGCCACCCTGTCTATGAAGTGCATAAGAAAGCCATGTGGGAGAGTTTGAGCTGGAAAATAATCATCCATCTTCAGAATGCTGTTATTCAAAGCCCAGAGATCACTCGAATCATGACTAATGATGGAACTGGCCCGGGCACGCGTGTTGAATAATCATGAGCCTCTATGTCTGGTCATGCACCTCCAAAACACTTCACTTGGAAGAGCAGGCTGAGGTTTGTGATTATGGATTAGATGAGTGAGCCACCAGATGATGAATGATGTAGGGCTTTTCGTGCATTTGTTCCTAGGAATGTGCAAAATCAGTGCTTGAATAGACCTATTTAGCTTTTTTTATGGACTAAATGGAACACTGGATTGCAGCAGCTGCCTGCAGTGATACGGTCCATAGTCTCATCCTCAGAGGACTTTGATGAGAGAGCTCTCTATGTGGTGTGGTGTTGCAAGCCAACCATGCATCCATTTAGGACGGCACCATGGTAGAAGCGGTTTTGGAAGAAAACGGTTGCAGATTGAGCCGTGGAACATACCTTCTTAGTAAGGAATCTAATGTTTCACAGAGGGAATCTCTAGCTGCTGACATGGTGTTATATTTTACAGTAAGTGAAAACACAAGGATTTGGGCTCAGGAAATTATCTCAAAGACCCCAAAAGATTCCTCAAATGGGTCATATGACGCTTATGTCTGGATGAGACAAGTATTCAGAAGGAGGTAAAAGGAGCCAGACAGGGCAGAGGAAGTGGTACTGTCATCACCTTGTAGTTATCCCAGTTTCTGAAGAAGTTAACTGATCCGTCTATCCTGCGCTGGATAATGGTCCAACCCCCGTTGTCTATATCCTGTTCACACCACGCTTGTATTGGCCTCTCTGTTTCGTCTGGTCGGATCAGGTACATGCCGCTGGTGCTGTGGCCGGCCTCCTGAGCCTCCAGACAGTCTCTGAACGGACCTGCAGGAGTGCACATCAACGGAGAGGGGCAGCGGGTGAAAGAAGGGGTCCAGATGGAAAACACAGAGCAGGACATGTGGTAGCTCCTCTGCAGACCCAAAAATCTATGCTAGGCTAACTAGCTGTCAACAAGGCTGGTTTATGTATAATTTATATATAACTTTCTTAATTATACCATGAAATAAAATTAAGAGATGAGAATTAAACAGCGTAGAATCAAAACTGAATATAATTTGCAAAAATGGGCCAGAAAAAGGAAAGAAATTAGGTAGAGTGGATTCAACTTTTAAGTGACTGTAGTTTGAATTTTCAGTGTGTGGAAAAAGCAGCTTATTTTAAGGTGACTCAGAGTTGAAACATGAAATTTAAATGACCCCTATAACTGCCTAGTATCTAAAATAAATTTACAAAGTTACATGTCACAATAATATGATGCTGTTTCCTCTTAGACAGAACTATTAAGTCACATTAGTAATAAATTACACAGTATATATATTGCTAAGGCATCCTTATTAATGTGCGCCATTTTCATAACAGGATTTTCCATTGAAAGCACATGTGGGACTAAGTTTACTGAAAGTGCCAGTTAATCAATATGATAATAATAACAGTAATAAAATAAAGTCTCCTAGCAAATGTGCTACATATCAATCAAACCTTGGTTCACATGGAAAAAGAGAAAAAGTCTTGCTGAGGATCATTTTCATGCAAAGCTGAAGTGAAATCCTTTACACTTTATTTTTCTTGGGCAGTGGCGGTCTTAACGTGCCAGGAAATCATGTTGATTAGCAAAGTTCGTTGTGTCTTCCTTTGCTTTGCTTTAGTCCCCTGCCTCAATTCAGATGTCACAACGTTTTTATTTCCATCCTGATTCATGTTTTTTCGGGTGAGCATGGAGCAGAGTTCCAGCTGATTTTACAAATCTTTAACCTCTGAAATGAGGCCAGTGGCCCACCTGCGGCTGTATTCAAGGCCAAGGATTATTATTTTATTATGGCTGGCTTGCAAAGTCAGAACTGCTCTGTATTTTACCTCAACTGTTCCTTATTTCCAGAACTGAACCGAGAAGTTAATTGATGGAAATGAATGGATTAACAGATGGACGAATCACTCACCTTCAGTACTAAAGTTTCGCTCTGATTTATGCATTTCGAGGGTACTGCTTGTGGGTGGTGGGCCAGAGCGAGAGCCCCTTTCCCGGGCAAGCCCTCGGGTGTTGACTCTCTGGATTTCATTGGTGAAACGTGGCACGCTGACTGGAATGTTCTCAGGCACCACCTGCACTAGTGGAGGTCCCAGGGGTGGCTGCTCAGGCCTGTGAGTGTATACCTGCATACAACGCTCCTCTAGTGCTCCGATCAGCACCGACTGATTGTTCACCACTGCAGACAGAGCTGCATATTTGGCCTCCAGTTCTCTGTACCTTGAGGCCAGGCGCAGTGACTCAGTGGTCGCGTTAAGGATGCGTGTCTCCAGTTGAGCCAGCTCCAGAGAGTTATCCCTCTTCCTTATGATCTCATGCAACAGCTGCATATAGAGCTGGGTCACTCTGGAGTTCATGTTCCTGCTCTCTTTTCTCAACAGCTTCATCTCGTTCACCAAGTTGCCGTCCACGTCAACCATCAACTTCAAAGTTTCCATCTCCCGACGCTGTCTGGACAGAAGGTCACGGACCGAGGCCACGTCCAGGCGCGTCACCCTGTCCTTGTCAGCTGAATAGCCTCGGGCAGCACAGATGGGGCCTGTGATCTTTTGCTCAGGGACCAGGAAGGTGTAGGAGCACTTTTTGTTTTCTTCGTTGGCCTCTGGTGCCCTTCGTATCCGGGAGAGGATGGGGTTCTTAGTGAAGGCTTGACTGTTGCTCCAGAGAGACAGACCAAACAAAATAAAAAGGCTCCACGTGTCAGGTCCCATGATTCCTCCCCAAACTATCGTCAAACAAGCAAGTGATCTAGAAAAGGGAAAAGCAGATAAAGGCACAGGTTTAGTATTGTATGTCATTTTTGTGTAGACAGTCATCCATGTAAGAAAACCCTACGTGAAGCTGTGAGGAATGTTACTGGCATCCATTTACATCATTTATGAAGCATCATTTTTTTTAAACCACATGTCTGAAAGGTTCTTAAGTATTAAGCACTTATATTTGCTCAAGTTCTTGATCAAACACTTTATTTGCCAGCCATGACATGAAATATCAGGATCAAGTTATTATTAGTGTTTTCATTGAACTTGTTGAGAATCAGCCTGATGGTTCACAGGCTTATTGTTAAAGTGGTTTCAAGCACTTAAAAAATGAAAAGCTGAATGAAACGACTAAACCTGAGTCTGACTCCAGGTGGATGTATGTGAGAGCATAGTTTTGGTTCCTGAAAAGCTGTTCTGAATCCTCTGTCTTATGATGAAAAACATCTGAAATGAAGGGAGGTCTCTTCGTAACTACGGTGCTCTCTCCATCTTTGGAAGAAGGATGCTCCAAGCTGCTAGAGGTCCAGAGACTTGGATAATCAATAACCGGATCCATCAAAACGGTTCTTTCAGTATGTAGCAGTACTGCACCTCACTAAGATATTTCATGGCTTTTCTTTGATTCGTCATGCTTTTAGTTGAGCTTCCATCGAGGCTCCTAAAAACCTATAGATTTTTGCAGATGTTTCCTTTTCTTCTCCAAACTGATTTAATTCATTTGTTCCTGCAGAACTCAGCTGAAGAGCATTTTTGTGTTTTGTTTGTTTGTTTTTTTGCAAGTGTTGAGATCTGCTTTCATTATTTGGCTCAGACCTTCCAAGGAACTCCATCATTTTCACAAGCAAAAGGCTGGAAAAACAACTGGCACAAATCAAAACCAAAAGGAGGAATATTTGACAGCTGGTAGCAGGTCAGTAGAAGTAGCACTTCAGCGAAGCAGAGCTTGATGCATCCATCTGATGTGTAGATGGACAGAGCTTCACTAATCTACAACAAACTGTGTCTGAAAATTGTTGTTCCTCAACGTAAATTTTCAAAGACTGTGCAGATCCCAGCATCTAGAGTTTATAATATCATCAGGTATAATTCTGCAAGACAATGCTGAACTACATTCTCCATCCACTACAACAGCATGGCCCCGTTCCAACTTTTTCTTTTTTTTCTTAGATGTGTTGCTGCCATCAAAGTCCAAATGAGCTAATGTTTCCATGGACTGACAACCTGTTCATGGTGTACCTCTCTACTTTTTCTCCAAAGAGAGCTTTGATAGGCTCCAGCAGACCCCCGTGACCCTACATAGGAATAAGAAGTTATGGATAGCAGATTGATGGATGGGTATAATAGTATCTATTAGAAAAGCAATTTATGAAAAGTATGCCATTTCCTGTGGATCAACTTGGTAATGAATGAAGAGAAAGTGTTTAAGAACCAGCAGTGGGAACAAGGATCCCTGATGCATGAGTAATGTTTTCTCAGGTCTATTTTTAGAAAGAAAGCCTGCATTTGATCCTATTGGATTTGACAGTACAAAGAATGAAGCAGGGGAGGGCGCATGCTAAAAGAAATATCCCTCCCTCTGTACTCAATAGCATGACTGGTCTCTGGAAGTAAAGTTATAACGGTGAGCCAATGTCAAGCTGATTTTGGCAGTTGAGCCAAATCCATCCAGAAGGCAGTGGGCGGACATGACCAAAGAGGCTGAGTAAGTCTCACATGACACTTGACAGGCACATGGTGTGACCCACTTCTCAATTGATGCTCTTTGATAGACTTCCACTGAGGATTTCACCAAAATGCCAAAGAAGCAGAAATAAATTATTTCAAGACAGAGACAGCTGGGGCTTTAAGTCATTTCTGTGGTCTCATCCTGACGTTCAGTCGCACCAAATTCTCCTGTCTGCTGTTAATGGAGCATATCCCAAACTCAAACTGCTGCAGGAGCAGAATAGTAGCCTTGTATCATTTGTCACAGTGAAGAAACAAAACAAAATGAACATGCTTGCCTAAAGACTTAGAATGCTTTTATCGTCATCACACAATTACACAATGACATGTGGAAACTTTGTTTGGTTTTCATAAAGTTGAACTACTTATTGGTAGCGATCATCTGTGGTTTCAGCAACTAAGTTGTTCAACAGCACATTTCTGTCGTGAAGCCTGTCTTGTAGCTGTACCATGAGGAATGAGCTGCGGTTTGACTTGATCATGAATCGTAAACTACAAGAAGGCAAAGAGAAACGCACTTAAAGGAAAGCGGGCCATGTGTTAGAGCTCAGTAGCACTTTGGCACTGTCAGGCAGTTATTAATTGTCATAGAGTTCTTTTTTCCAACCTTCCTCTAATCACAAATGATCCCCCTTCAAGAGCTCAGTCCCAGCAACTGGCACGACTGCATGACTCCAAGCCTGCAATATGAATCTCGCAGGCCCTGGCCTGACAGGAGTGACAGTGTTTACATAGAGGCTCCTCAGCCAGGGCTGCAAATCTCATCCACAGTTATTACCAGCAGGTTTCTCTCTGTCGTTCACACCATCCTGTTCTTCATCAAGTCAGCCGTATAGCAGCCAATTTTCTGACTTTTTCAAAAAGGTTATTTTGTCCTCTCTTTCCTTCGCTCAGAGCCAGACATAACCAGCAACCGTCTCGTCTACATTCATTCAGTCCTTGCTACCATACTAGTCTAACTTCGGGGCTGTTTTTTTCTTAGACTGCTTAGTCTGTCACTCAACCCTTTTAAGCTCCTTGATTAAAGATTTCCTTTTATAATAAAAGCCTCAAAAATGTAAACACTGAAAACGTTGCATATACTGTAAGTCCCTTTATTTCGTTCCAGCTATAAGCTCCAAATTAAAGAGCCCTTTTTTCCAGGCAACCCTTGTTGGGGATTTTGCCCAGGGCGCAAATTTTTTTGCGGTTGCACCAATTATCCCACAATTTACCAGTTGGTGTTAAAGACTGTTTGTCTGCTGAGGAGGCAACATGATACAGAAGCCTTATACATGATGAATGTGATCAAGCAGTTTACACAAGACAGATATTACAAAACTCAACAAACATTTTTTATAACAAACCGCAGATGCTTACAATGCCCTTCTTTCTTGAAAAGTTTCCACCAAAATGGAAAAAACAGCAAATATGCTGTCAAGAGTGATGAAGTGATGTTTTTTTTCACTGAAGTAAAAGTAGTTAAAATACACTGGACCGATTTTTTTAAAGCAAAAATATCACTTGTGTGATTTCAGAGCAAACATCTTAATTTGTAAAGAAATTAGTTGCTACACTTGAAAGAAGTGTATTACCATCTGAAATGCAGAGGAGTAGAAATAACATAAATGGCCTGTTAGTTTTGTCACTGAATTAAACATAAGCAAAAACCTTACTTGCGCTGGTGAAGTCAGCCAGTGGGCCAAGTGGTATCTCAGTTGTGTTTCCGCTGCACGTTTGTGCCCTCCATTCTCGTCTCCTCACTCTCAGTCTTCCTCTGCCTTTGCTCTCATTGAGACTGGAGGCCTGCGCTCTAAGTTATGGCACCAGCAAACACAGTCCACTGGTGGAGAACAGTGGAGGGTGGTCCATGCACAGAAAGAGGGAGGCTGATGGTGTGATTTTTTTCCCCGCGTGCAGCTTGAACGATACAAGTCTTGGCCCTGCCTTCCTCCCCTGATGTCATGAGCCCAGATGATAGAAGTTTTAACCGCAAATGAAAAAAGTGATGGATCCCATTGGCAAGGAGCCAGTGTGCAGCAAAGACTCTGACACTCCAAATCAGTCTCTCTGCCATCTTTTTTAATCCTCATGAAGTCTTGTTTAGAATGTTAGCATGTCTCCTAATCATGCAACATTTCTGTCAGGCTTCCAGTGGGTGATGGACTAGTTCTCATATACTACTCTGTGCTCCTCCTCAAAAATCTGTTTCTTATCAGCTCTGTTCTAATGACTGGGTAATTCTGGTGATCCAGTAGCCTCGGCAGAAATAATAGGAGTTCTGCTTTGGATGAGAATGCTTGTCCTTTGTTTACCCCGTATAAGGGATGTGTGTCGTTTCTCAAAGCCGTCCAAGAGCCGTTGGCAGCTGTGTTTATTTGGTTATGAGGACAACATGCACAAGGATTTGCTGACAAAAAAAAGAAAAAGAAAAAGAAAAACGCTCTTCTGCTAAATGTTTTGGATCGAGGAGGAACTCACTATGAGGGCAGACAAACTTCAGCATGTGGGAGGAAAGTTGTGCTCATGAACATCAAGACAGGACATTCATTATGTAGAAAGGAATGTGTTCATTTGGCTGTGTGAGTACTTTATGTATGACACATGCATGTGTGAACATGTTTCTGTGGCTGTCAGTTGTAAAATACATGCATACAACATGGGCTGTTCAGTTTAATTAGCACTCTAATTGAAGAAGCAAGGAAAGAATGTGACTTCAGCTTAAGTAATTTAGAATTTTATATTGTTTCTCACTCTAATGCCATGACCTGAGACAGAAAACGCTTGCTGCCTTTATTTGTGACCACCCCATGTAGTTCAGGTTTATATAAACCAAAAAACCCCACTTTTGGTATGGTTCCCATTTCTATCTCTATTTACACCACTGCTGAGACTATGTAGGTCTAAATATCATACCCTTTTCCTCAAAGACTGAAACAATTTTCTGGTATTTTATCTGAATATCTATGGCATATTTGTTGAAAATACCAAAGAGATTTGATACAAAAGTTCCCTTTCCAACCAAGTCTTTACAGTTCTGTTCAAAGCAGCTGGTTTTTGGGGGTGGAGACCAATCAGCAACCATCCCACTTTTTGGTTGAAGCCCAGTGAGGACGTACATTTTGTTGCAGTTCTCCAGCTGACCACAAGGTTCTGGCTCCAAAACAGAGCAAATCCCAACAAAATTTTAAAGCAGAATAAAATGTATTTACAGTCTGGTACAAAAATAATTTTTGGTTTCTTTTAGGTGCATTTCCACTAGCGTGGGATCAGGGTAGTTTTTCAACTATGGAGTTAGAACAGTCTCAAAAGTCACAAATGCGCAGCACGATTTAAAAATGCACATGACGAGATTCATAAATGTACAGGACAAGATTTACACGAGTATTTGTGATGCACACAAATATAACATGATTTACAAATGGACTTTGCTGCATTTGTATATGAATTTTGAGACTCCCTGATGTGCCTCAACTTACAAATACGTTTTTTTTTTTAAACATGGAATGATCTGCAACCAATCAGATATCTTCCTTGTTTCAGCCAATCATAAGAACGCATCTCACGTGGGAAATGATTTGCTCATCAGCCAATCACATTAAACCATTCAAACAGCGGTATCCCAGACAGCACACACACATCTGGCTGATGTCGGCCATAAGACAGTACATCGGCCCGCTAATTATAACATCTCATAAACATCAGCCTAAGAGGTGGATCTTTTCAGCTTTTTTTTCCAGATTATCGGTCAGAGTTGGGTCAGCCCACTGCCATTGGCGCCCCAAACAACACATGTACATTTGCTGAGCTCTGCCACATAAAAAGTTTTATCGGCCATTTCCCAGATGTTGGCCCAAAATACAAGAATGCTGATGTTTCAACCGTAGTCCGCTAGCACAGCTTTAGCACATCAGGTTCGGTAATAGTCTTTCCTCCAGTAAGTAGTGGATTTGACTCCAGCTCTGCCTTTGTTTTATATCTATCAATATATTTATCAATATATGTATGTGTATATATATATATATACATACATATA
>JBAMYA010000009.1:5640204-5665066 GCA_037176975.1 Arrhamphus sclerolepis
AGAAAGAAAGAAAGAAAGAAAGAAAGAAAGAAAGAAAGAAAGAAAGAAAGAAAGAAAGAAAGAAAGAAAGAAAAAGAGCAGCGGGAGTGACGTGGGCCTGTTTTCTGCAGGTTTTCGGGGGAATGTGTGTCAGGGAGGTTGTAAAATCCCCGCAGCCATAAATTCGTCTCCTTCTTCTTCTTCTGGTGTCTCTGAGTCTTTGTTTCCCCCCACAGGCTCTGACTTGTGTTCGCGGCCTAGCTGCAGACAGTCCGACTGATAAATCGACACAAAGACTCTATTTTTACTTTTACTTCACCCCCCTTCCCTCCCCCAGCCTCTTCTTTCTTTTTTTAAAAAAGTAAAGCCTCTTCTTTAGACAGAGGACAGTGAAAGAGGAGAATAAGTTCACTCGTGGATTCGGCTTTTCTGTGCTCCCCCCCACACACCCCCACCTCCTCCTCCCACGTATTTCTAACTATCTTTTCTGCTTGTTGTCCCCCCACACACACCCTCTCCCCCCCTCCACCCCCCCCTCCCTCCACTGCAGGACGCTCCGTTTCCTCCTTGCTTTGTGGGAACGGGAAGAAGAGGAACTGCGGCGGCGCTGCCGGCGGTTTAATCATTGATGAGCTCTCAGAGGGGAACGGGACGGACCCACGCACCACGGTAATACCATCATTATATATACACAGGCGCGCGTATTAGCTCGGTCTTAACGTGATTGTGGCTTTCGGCACAAATGCTGGAGGGTGTCAGACGGCGGTCTCCAGCGTTCCCAGTAGCTCATCCAAACTGGCCTATTTACTGGTGCTCTGATTCAAAATTACGCAAAGTGATTAAAAAC
The DNA here is from genome assembly GCA_037176975.1 of Arrhamphus sclerolepis. NCBI lineage: Eukaryota > Metazoa > Chordata > Actinopteri > Beloniformes > Hemiramphidae > Arrhamphus > Arrhamphus sclerolepis. The sequence continues at coordinate 5,641,031 of JBAMYA010000009.1, forward strand.
AAGAACAACAGCAACAACAAAACTTTACAAATATATTTATACATTGCAGCTCTGGGACGTTTGGATAAACTATTTTTATATGATCATTCTGTAACAGCACAAACTATCTCCAAAATACACTCAAATGAAATTAATAATTTACTTCTATTAATTTTAACTGTTAAAATCTCCATGTGGTTGCATTCTGGCAGCTGACAGTAACAAAAATATATAGTTATGGGGGCGTGGCGGGTTATATAAAATAACTGTTTAGTTGTAAGAAAAAAGGCCAGTGTTTTGCGAAATGAAAATCAACAACTATGCTGTTGTTGTTTTTTTTAGATATAGTTGCATTTTTTTATTGAAACATTAAAATTTCAAGGACAATAAAAGTATTTCATAATAGCTGCTAGTGTTTCATATACACAACAAGATTCGAACTGCTGTATGCTTGCAGGGTTAATTATGGTATCATATCTACCTTCAACAACCATTTCTGCTCTTTTAAAAAATAAATGAACAAACTAATAAATAAGTTTACCATGATAAATATTATAGATATTAAGTGTGTGACAATTATGTTATCGTCTCAAAAAAAAAAATTCTGCTGTGGCTCATTTTAAAGCTATAGACACAGAAATATTCTTTGTATTTTCTTATACATTTAATTGATTTAATCTTCCTTATAAAAGGGTTTTATTTTGCTTGAAAAAACGTTAGGATAACGGTGTAAACTAGAGCTTGTGACACCGTGATGTGGCCGAAAATAAACGCTGCAGGCTTCGTGGATGGATGCCGTGTGTATGCGTGTTTGTGTGAGGGCCCGCTTCCTGCTTCTGCTCATCTGTGTGTGTCTGTGTGTGTCTCTGTGTGTGTATCATTGCAGGTGCGTGACAGCGTGGGTAACGTGAAAAGGCCAACAGGAACAGAAAAAGTAGGAAAATCCACGAAGATTCGGAGGCGCAAACGGAAAGCGCAAAAGGCGCTCCGAAAGAAAAGCCGACGTGTTCCTTTAATTCAGTTTGGTTCAGTCTTCATACAACATCAGCAATAACAAGAACAACAACAATAATATAAAGTTATCTTGGCTTCTGTGATGTGAGTGTAAATAAAGGAGGTGTGGATGAACGGCGGGACTTGATGACAGATGAAGTCTAATGTCTCCTCTTCTTCCCGGTGCCAGGCTGATCTCAGGTTTGTCATAACGGACGTGCGCGTTGATCTGGCAGTAAATCAGAGCAGCAGAGTAAACAGCAGAGAGCTGCAGCAGGAACTCCAGGAATGTGAGAAACTTCAGAGATTATCGACAATTAAAGCCGGAGGAGTCGCACTGCTGCTTTATGGCTTTATGGCTCCTCTTCTTCTCCCGCGCGTGTGTGTGAGGGTGACTGCACGTGTGTGTGTGCGCGTTTGTGTGTGTGTGTGTGTGTGAGAGAGAGAGAGAGAGAGAGAGAGAGAGTGGAGGAGTGGGAGAAATCGGAACTTTATGGCTTTATGGCTCTTTATGACGCCTTGTAAAAGTGGAGAAGTGAAAATCAGACCGCTGCAAACAGCACATGGACAACAAATAGCGCACGGACAAATGTTCTGCTGCACACCAGGCATGCACGCACGCGCTCGTGCACGGCACGGCTTTAGCGGGGTTAAGTCAGCGCAACACTTTCTGTTTCATTCACCACTAAAGGATTTTTGACCAAATTTAATCCACAAAAATGCAACCAAAGCAATCTCCATGGAATCGTCTATTTTCAGTATTTCACTTTTACTCACTTTAAAAACTCAAAATCAATTATTAAAATGTTTCTGTAAACGGTAAATAATGACCAAAATCTGTTTTCAATAATTGAAATTGTACTGAACGTGTATCAACGAAGTAGGTTCAATTATAGATACGTAACTACACACACAAACACGCACACACACACACACACACACACACACACACATATATGTACGTATAGATAGATAGATAGATAGATAGATAGATAGATAGATAGATAGATAGATAGATAGATAGAAACTGTGAGTACAATTTCCGCTAGGGTGACTTTTAAAAAAATACTATAATGCCAGTGTCATTTCTACTCTATGACCCTGGATAACTCTAAGTTTCAAGTCTTTCTTCTTCTGTGTGCTTCTTCTTCTTTTTTAATTTTAGACGACAATAAAACTTTTTAAAATAATCAAACATATAAACAAGATATCTTTATACAACAACTAATGACATAATAATTATGACAGGTGATGCTCAAGGGTTTGAATTCTTATTTTTAGGATTATCATTATTATTTTTTTACTAATTTTAATATTGTGTAAATAAATATTGACAGATGTCAAGAATGCATTGAAATTAGGTTTATGATGCTGAAAATTGTATGTGTGATTATGATATTTCCCATACATTATAAATAAATTAGCACCAACAAATTCAAACTTTATTTTAGGGAGCCGTTGGTGATGACGTCATACGTGCTGACCAATGGCAAGCGTGGCAGTGAGCCGTGACACTGAGATCAACAGTAGCGACATTTATAAAAAACATTGAGAGCGGCTTTTCGTCTGCATTTTTTTTTTTCTCCACACACATCTGACAGGTCGAAACGAAAGTGTAACCATTATGACGTGTCTTAGTTTAAAAAGTCACTGAACGTCGCGTCACTGTTGCTGTTTTATTTCCCTGCCGACCTTTCACTTTTCCAGCATGGTAAGTCCGAAACTCCCCCCCTGTAATGAATGTTTTAATAGCTCGGTGTCAGGTGCCTAATTAGGCTATATACCCCCACCCCACCCCCATAGGACGTTTTACTTTTGTCCACTTTGCCCTACAGAGAACGGCTGGATTAGGTGAATTAAAGTGGCTTTACTGAGTCTTGTGTCTTATCATCTGCTGTGGATAAAATTAGCTTCCTGTCGTCTTAGATCCTGTGTCACTGTGGACCTGCAGAGCTCTGTGCAGGAAGCTTAAAACAACACTGTCCATGGCTATATGTGCACCAGTTGGGTCATATTATTCAGATGCATGAAGTTGCTTATCTAATTTGGGTGAATAAAGTTCTTAAGACCGTTGCATTTGTGTGAATATCCATTCCAGTGATGAGCAGCTCAACCGTAGTGTGACTCATCTAATTACCTGCTGATGTGTGCTGCAGGATGCTGAGGGTCCCCAGGCGCTGTGCGACCTCTGCTTGGCCCAGGTTTGCTGCAGTTTAGACGTTTTGTGCAGCAGGCGAGCGGATGGCTCCATGAGCTTCATCTGGGCCCCACTCATCCCACAGACGATGGCTGACCAACTACTGCAGAAGATGGTAACGAACGGTATGCCAGCGAGACATGCAAATGAGAAAATAAAAACCACAGCTGCCAAACCATAGTTATATTGCAAATTGGAAAAAAGACAGCCCACTTCAGGCCTTAAAGAAAAAAGGTGAAATTATACTTTACCTTGTTGCAGCATTAATCTATATGTGACCAGAGCTTGATTGGCCTTTCTTTAGCAGACAGAGGCTACTTCAACTGTCAGAGATCATTATCCCTGAGTGACCCTACAATCATTTGATTTTTGAGTTCATGTTACACAAAGATGTTACAGATCCGTTGGCTGAAATAGTGGGAAAAGTCCACTCCTCAAACATAAGTGTGGCTTAACTGATGCTTCTTTTTCCTACAACGTCTCTGTGTGCTTCTTCCTACAAGGGATACTGAATGACACAACTGTTGGGATTTTCCGAAACTGCAAAGAGCTCCGCCTGCGTCGAGCCTCCATCCGCTGCTGTCCCGTGTCGCCGGAGGCTTTCCGTTTGGCCCTCTGCCCTCACCGACTCGTGGAGTTAGATGTGTCCTGGGTCTCTGGGGGTCTAACAGGGGCTAACGTCATTTCAGGCCTGGCCTCCAGCCCAGAATGCAGGTCTGCTCTGCAGAGGTTGTCTCTCTGTGGTTTACGCCTGGACTGGGGGTCTAAGGAGGGTGGCGGGATGCAAGTTGGCTTCAGCTCCCTGCAAAGTCTTCGAACACTCCACGTTGCCAACACAGACTTAAGTGATGAAATCCTTGAAGATATTTGTTCTCTCCCTCTCCTGGAAACTCTGGATATCTCCTGCAGCACCATATCATCTCTTACAACACTACTTGAGTGCAGAAACACCCTAAGATCCTTAACTGCCCACAGGCTGCGACAGCTGGATATGTCGCCCGCCAGGTTGCTCTTCGTCTTTAGCCAGCTTCAGTCTCTCAGGCATTTGGACTTTTCAGATGACCACTTCGCCACTGATGACAGCGATGGAAGAGATGGAGATGAGACAGTGCGACAGCTTTTGGAGGGGAGTCCTCAGGTCCTCCCTTCCCTTGTTTCACTAGATATATCTGGGCGGAAAACAGTCAGCGAAGCTGCACTCAGAGCCTTCGTGGAGTCCAGGAGTGGACTTATCTTTCTGGGCCTGCTAGCTACTGGGCTTAGTTCCTGTCACATCCTCTCTTCACAAAAAAACCTGAAAGTAAGCAACTATAACTGGCATCAAGCATGTTGTTTTTGAGAAATCTGAGAATTCCAGGAGGAAAACTATGAGATTGATTCTTGCATGAGTTTCTCATTTGTATTTGACGTGAGGCTCCGTTTGTGTACTTGCTGAATATGCCTGGTGTATTTGCTGTCTCTGTGACTCTGCTGATGTGCTGTGTGTGTGTGTTCAGGTAACCGGAGAGGCTAATGAGAACCAGGTGTGTGAGGCACTCAGAAGGTACAGAGGGCGGGAGTGTTTCGTACGAGAGGCCCTCGTCCATCTCTACAGACTAACCACTGATGCTGACAAACCACAGCCAGACATGCTGAAGGTGTTGTGGCCTCAATCCTTCTCTGACTTCACTGACACACAGCACGTTATTAGTTTGATGAGTTAATGAAGAGATTTTAAGCCAAAATCGTTGAAGGCTTCAGGTTCTCATGCCCGAGGAATTTGCTTATTCAACAGCAACAAAAAACAGCAGGAACAATGCGTTTATATAGCGCCTTTCTAGTCCAGGGACCACTCAAGCATCTGTCTCTCACCTACTCAGTCAATACAAGACATGACATTTGATGTCTGAGAGCAACAAACATCTGATAATTATCCAGGCTGAATGAGGCGGCAGTAGAGGCAGGTCACTTTGAGGCAGGTCTGCAGAGCAGTGTGCAGCCAGCGTGGGCGCACACGCTCTATTAAATGCATTGTTCCACAGACAGCAGCATTTTAATCAGCTAGTATCACCTCTGCAGGGTAACACGCTGTACTTTTAGCTTGTTAGTCTGTCTAGGATTCAGTTTAACTGACAGCCAGATTTCATTTTGGACTCCTGTGGCTAAAAGAATAATCATGCAGATGTGAAATCATTTCTTGGTACCATTTCATGGAAAGAAACCCACAACTATGTCTGAAATAACTTGAAACAGAGTAAATTTAATGGTATCCATCATTTATATCCCATGTTTGCCACTAATCAGATTTTTATTTTTGATTCAGACACACATTTTACATTATTAAAAACATGACATAGACAAATATGATGGCCATGTTTACTATTTAATACTTTCTTGCGCAATCTTTAGCAGCGATCACTACCAAAGAGCGAACTTTATCTGTGGGTCGGTATTTTCTTCCACTTTTACTGAACAAAGCTGTCTCGGGTTTGAAGAGTGCCTTCTCCACTCTGACTGATTTCTTTACGGTAATCCGCCGTCCTTACGGGCTTTTAGCTGTGTGTTTTGATTCATTGCACATACGACTGAAGCAATTTCCAGACACTGAACAGCTTTCACTGGTAGTGATATTGATATTTAATTGTGTCCTGCACAGATTTAGGGCTCCCCATGTCAGATGCAGCAATGCAGCCCCAAAACGTACCTGACCCCTCCATGATTCACGGTTGGGATGCTGGTGTTTTCTCTGAAAGTCTCCGACCACAGAGCTGCTGTAACTTTCCAAAAAGCTTCAGTCCAAAGGGCACTCTCCCAGAAACTTTGTGGCTTGTCAGTATGCATTATAGCAAATTGTAGTCTGTCTTTTTTTATGTTTTTTATTCTTCGTGCAGAGTCCTCCTGGGTATTCTTCCCTGGAGCCCATTGTTCAAAGGGGGACGGATGATGCGATGGGATAGTGATGTAGCTTGACCTTATAGTTCAGCTCCACTGTCTCTGAGTATTTCCTTTGGCCCTTTGTCATCCACACTATCCTTCTGACCAACCTGGGGTTACATTTCCTCTTGAGGCCACGTCCTGGGAGGTTGACTACAATCCGATGGAACTCGTTCTTAATGCGATTTGCAGCTGCATTCACAGGAACATGAATCTGCTTGGAGAGGCCTCCATTGTGTTTATCTATAACTTTCTGTCTGAGCTCCTCAGACAGATGTCTGCTCTGCTTACTCTGCTGCGCGTTCACTGAGATGCACACTATAATCCCAAACTTGATTTACAAGTATTGAAGGCATCTGTGATATCAGATTACACAATTAGTTTAAAGCATCACCTCAATGTGACATAATAAGCAATCCATATGCTTTTATTAACTTACTCTATGAATACCAAAGGTATCCACGTGTACACGAGACAGTTCCATCACTTTTAAGGCGGAATGAGTTTTTCAGTGAGCTACGAGGGTACAGCACATTTGTTCAGGTCTGCATTAGCACAGAATAAACAGGCTTCTGTTGGTGGTGCAAGCTCAGTTTGATGGTGAGTCATGTCTGGAGCTCAAATGTCCAGGAACCAGGTGTTCTGATTACTGATTGGAGTCAGGAAGTGGTGAGTGAATGGTACACTGGTTTATAGCTGGGAGCTGTGTGGCCCTGTCCACGTGTGATTGTGTGATGGACGCGCTGTTTCCTGCAGCTGGTGGTGTGTGCGATGCAGAGCCACCCCTCCTCCCTGCACGTGAACCTGGTGGCCACAGCTTGCGTGTTCAACCTGACGACTCAGGACATGGCAGAGGCCATGCCGGTCAGCCTGATCACCTCCACTGTCACCACGCTGTTGCACGCTATGAAGAGCTTCCCCAACCAGCAGCAGGTCAGCAGACACTCACGTCCACACCGATGACCCGTAGCTTCTCAGCAGTAACATGTAGCGTGCATTTAGTTGACGCCCCAGTTGTTTCTCGTTCACAGTATTTGTGCACACATAGTGTGCAGTTTGTTATGCTGACATGTTTCATTGATTCATAAAGTCTTTCTGTCATTTTAGGTGCAGAAGAACTGCCTGCTGGCGCTGTGCAGTGACTACGTCCTTCAGGATGTTCCATTTGACAAGTCAGTTTATTTTCACTCAGTTGTAAAAAGCTGAAGCTGCCAGTGTATCGATTAAAAAAAAAATACTTTGTCTCTGCAAAGCCTGCATTTGGGCCAGGTCAGCCCGTTCACTTCGTGTTCTCCATATCCACTCATGATTCAGGTATTCAGCAGCCATGTTGGTGATTAACTTGCTGAGCAACCACGAGGATCCAACCCTCCAGAGGATGGCGGTGGCGGTCATTTCCATTCTAGTGGCAAAGGTTGAGACTCTTCTAACTGTACATTTGTATGATTTTCCTGAAAGTTCCACCTGTTGAAATCTTTGCTTCGCCACACGTGGTGACTTATTAGTCCCTTTCAGGAAAAGTACATTTGGTCAGTTAGCATTTTCTGTTAAAGCAATAAAAACTGGAACTCACTTCCCATCCATATTAAAGACCCACGCACACACATACATACTGCACTTTTACAGCCAAACTAAAAACCTCGTTTGTGAGTAATTACACACTAACATATGGCTGCATGTAATTTGTGTCATGATCATGCTTCCTGTCTATATGTGACATCTGTCTGCATCCCTGAAAGTGTCGTATGTTCTGATAGATTGTGTGATTACTGGTATGTTATGCGCTATCCCTGTATACTACTTTTCTCTCATTTTTATTGATTATCTTGTTTCTTAGCTGTTTTAACCCTCCCTTTTAATCAATGTACTGTAAAATATGCTGTTGTTATTTTTTCGGGTGCCTGTTATCATATCGTCATATTAGCCACACTGGCTAAAGCTGCCCTTTTTACTGCCATTGATGCAGTCAATTAATTGGGATTGTCCACGACATAATAAACCAAACTAAGCCAATTGAATTTATGTCCCTCCATCAAAGGAACAGTGTTTTACAGTTACAAAAAACGTACAAAAAAATATTAATCATTATTTAAAACTTGCTTTCCCAAATTAATTATGTTTTATGACCTTGAAATGAGCCATTTCTACTTATTTATGCACAGCTTTTCCTTCATATAGGTGTAACTTATACCCTGTCAATATGCGTAAGACAATGATCGACTGTGGCCTATTTAAGAAGAAAAAAAGAAGTTGCTTTATTTGTATACTATAAGGACCTAAATGCTTTTTCCTGCCACTGACTACTTTTTTCCCCAACCAATTTGCTTCTTTTGCCATTGTTTATACAGATCTACTTGTTTACTTGTCAGATTATGGCAACACTAGATAGTGGGGTTGATGGCTTTGAAAATGTGACTATACCCAACTTGACCACTAGATGCCAGTAATTGTTGCACACTGGCCCTTTAAGATCCAAGGTGTGCAGAGAAGCAATTAAAGAAAAAAGCTGTTCTTTTTCTTTCATGTACAGCTGTCCACTGAGGAGATCACGCAGCTCAGCAATGATGTCTTTTTTATGAAGGTACATTCACATTTGCCAAGTATTAAATGCTAGAACTAGATATACATGAGTGCATTTGGAGGTCCCTCTTTCTGTCATGCCACATTTATGACCTTGTTATTGTCCTAATTTACCTGCTGTAATTTACTGTCCATAATTCAATATGTAAATCATGCAAGCAATTTTGCAGTTGGCAGTCTTATTTTTTAAATTTCCTTCAGTCTGTTGCTCTCTGAAGCCTCCTTCTTTGGTCTGACAGCACCTGCTGGCTATCGTGCAGCAGAAGGCCATGGTGGGAGTTGTAGACTCCACTCTGAAGTTTGCCCTGAGTGCTCTGTGGAACCTTACGGATGAGATGCCCTCAGCGGCCCGCAACTTCATTAAGTGTCAAGGCTTGGAACTGTACGAGGAGGTTCTGGAGGTAGAGAAGCTCAAAAACCAAAAACAACAACACTAAAACTCACAAATAGATGTCTGGATACAGAAGCTGCACACAAACAGTTTTAAGTGTGTCATGTCCCTTTTTTTGCAGTCTTATTATAATGAACCTTCAATTCAGCAGAAAATTCTTGGCCTTTTGGTAAGTACATAACGTACAGATGTAGTGTTCATCTTTTTTTTTTTATTGTTTGATGCGTGAATCAAATGGAAAACACATGTTTATAGAACAACATAGCAGAGGTGGAGGAGCTGCAGGCTGATCTGATGGATGAGGACCTGTTGGAGCACATTCTCAGTCTCCTGCAGGACTCCCATGTGGAGGTGGGGGTCCGTTACTTTGCAGGAGGGATTCTTGCTCAGCTTGCCTCCAGGGCAGAGGCCTGGACTCTTGACGATGAGCTCCGCACCACCATACTGAAGCAGCTGGTGTGTGTTTGAGATGCTTATTCTAATTTAAGATATAGCGGGGGGGGGGGACACCCGTTACTCTTCTTAAACGTGTCCGTCTGTCTTTGCAGCACGAGTCGATAGTAACATGGACCCATCTGGAGAGAGAAATGGTGTCGTACAGGTGAGAGGAGAAACATTTACACTGCCTCCTCAGTTCAGCAGCAGATGTTAGATAAGCGTGCCACACCCTTTATTAAAACAGACATTTTCCTAAAAATCCCATTTCTGTGCCCGAGAGCATCATCTTGAGTCTTTAAAGTAACTAACGAATGAAATGCTTGAACATAACATGTCCCTTTTCTCTGGAGCCATGAGCTGTTTAGATATGCAGTAAACCGTGACATCACAGAAGCCAGGTTAGCGTAAAATCATCATCAAGCGCTCATCCTGCACAAGAGTTGGGTGTCTGCTACCTTCTATGATCAGAGCAGTGTTTAAACATGTTTAAAAAGGAAAGTTGTGTGCTGCAGCTGTAAAGTATTCTCACCAAAACATGTCAGAAATTTCAGTTATCATGCCAACATTAGATAAAAGCATATGTCTCTTTTTAGTTATTTCTAATGAATCATACACTCCCACAGGTTCTCACAGGGGGGGGCAGGCACAGATTATTCTGATTAAATGTTGTCTTCTAAATTCCTGCTTTGAAACATTTGATGATAAACTGTAAACTGGTTGCATATATGTGGTTCTTTTCTCGTCTTGTTGGCTGCTCAAAGCGTTTTCTCTGCAAGCCACATTCACCAAAGTCTCCAGTCTGTGCTTTAGTTTACGTTTTGTCTTTCCTCTGTCGTACACACTCACACACACACACTCACACACACTAGGGACAAGCAGGCAACATTTTATAACCAAAGAACGTTCTGACAAATGAACTGTGGGAGCCAGGATTTGAACCAGCAGCCATCTGGTTTTAGATAAATGCTATTGCTCCTGAAGACAACACTTGGTAGAGCCTGTTTAGAATACTTTTGTGTGACAAGCGCATCATCTCTCATGCTGCAGGTTGCATCGATGCAGCAGGAAGTGTCTATCTGGTAAACTATATGTTTATATTGGTGCACTGTTTGTTTTTTTTTGTTGTTTTTTTTCCAGGTCATTCAGTCCATTTTGCCCTTTGCTTCAGACCTGTCAGCCCCCTGGAGTGCAGCTGTGGGCGGTCTGGGCCATACATCTGGTCTGCAGTCAAAACAGTGAGACACACACAGACACCCAGGGGGACGCTAGTCTACAGCTCACTGTGCATTTCACACAAACCAGTTTCATATAGAATACAGAAGATTTAAATATTTTATGTGTGCCGGCAAATGTTACTCCTGATGAAATATGAAGCATGTGCTCCGCTAACACTTGGGTCGTGGTTGGACTCGGGGCTCCACTCCTCCTTTCTTCTTATCACTTCATCTCTCCTCCCTCCTTCAGCTCCACATTACAGCGGGATGCTGGAGGCGGGCGGCCTGACCGAGCTTCTGAAGGCCTTGGCTGCACACCCGGACACGCACGGCGACGTCAGAAGAATAGCGGACAGCATTTTGTCTCTGGCAGAGGAGCACCAGAACCGGTCGGGGGGGCCCGTCCATGAGGCAGAGCCTCGGCACTCTTGACAAAAATGTGAAGAAATGAGTTTTAGCTAAATTGTTGATTTTGAAACGTGAAGGATGCAAATGAAGCAGGCGCAGAAGTTACAAGTCAACCATCTTTGTATTTTATGTGACAGATATGATTGTCGGTTGTGTTATGTTATTTTTGTTTTATGGTAGTTTCATATGGAAACTTTTTGTTGTTGACGGTAAGCTAAAGATGTGTGTGAGGTAACGTTTGCTGTATACACCGACCATCCAAAAAAAAAAAATGTTTGAACCTCACAAGGAATCCCAGACTATGTTCCCGTCATTTCATCTGTCCGTCTGTTTTCTTTCTTGAAAGAAAGAAGGAAAGAAATATTTTAATTGCTGGCTTAAAGCAATTCAGAGCAACTGTTCAATGTGAGCTTTTTAGCGCCTCCTACTGGGCAAAGTAGTTTTGTTCTACACTGAATGTGCTTATACGCTGCCGTCCCAAAGAAAAGTCGCACCCTAATATTTTGTTGGGGATCCAGTGAAATACTGTAGGTAGTTGGAGGAAATTATATTAGCAGTGATGAAAAGCAGCAAGAGCAAATATAAATTTACAATCACACAGCAAGTTTTTCCACACATGCACACCAGGTGTCATGATATTGCACATCTGCAACTCTTAGTTCTCTTGCAGGGTTGGGGTTAGTTCCCAAACACTGCAAGAGAACTAAGAACTAGTTCCCTTCACACTGATCATGTGCTTTCATCATGAAACGGCTGTCAATCAGTCCTGTAGTTTTTTTTTTCATGATTCGATTTCACCAAACGTTTAAGTGGTTGCTGATCGTGATCATTCCAGATTTTTGGGAGATGCTGGTTCCCCACCATCCTTCCAGTTTTTCATAGTGTGTTGGACGGTTCTGGTCCCATTCTTTAGTAGTTTCAGGGATATCCTCAGATGGTTTCTTTGCATGATGCCAATAATTTGACCCTTCTGAAACAGATTAACAGATTCTTTTCCACGAACACAGACGTGGTTGTTTAAGAAATGAGAAGCTACTCGCTGCATCAGTCAGAGTTGAATAACCTGTTGAAGCTGGAACGTAATCATCCAATGGGAAGCTCTTAAATGAAATCCAGGTGGTGAGTTTTTGTTTTGGACGGCAGTGTTATCAGCCTTATCCTAAGTGCTCCAAGTAAAGTGCAACTAAAGTTGACCAAAGATTTTAAATCCTGCGTGGTTCCAAAACCTTACACTAGAGAGCGCTTTAGTACCATTGCTTTGGGGCTGTCCTGCCTTTAAAATGTGTACGGCTTAAGTAGTCATTTAATGTATATATTAAAATACATACGCTATCAAGTGGGTCCTTTTTCTTTCTGTGCCAAAGGCCTCTTTAAGAAGCCCTTAAAAAATGATTTCCCTCCTCTTCTCCTCTTTCTTCTCCTTTCCTCTCATGCTCTGTCACTCTTCCTCCTCGTATCCTAGATGCAGAATTCATTATATTTTACGTAATGCCGCTGGAAGACAGAGCCGCTCTACGGTGCCTTATTATAAGTTGGCCTATTTTATAATTCCTTTTGAAAAGTGGATTAACGGGAGGACATGAATATTTGAGTGGCACCACCATCTTTAACTTTTCTCGTTCCGAATCCTCAAATTCACTTTTGAAAAGGCAAAAAGAAGAAGAAGAAGGAATTTATTACCCAATAGATTATATTTGGCCGGGTTAGTCGTGCTTTAAAAAAGCCGATCAAGGGTCAGCAGTTAACAACAGTTCAACCACTGAATATTTGACAAACTGGAAGTCCTTTGGGGTTAAAGGTCAAGTGTCCTCTAAGGAACATGGTGTAATGTTTACCACAAGAAGACAAGCGTGCCTTACATGGTGCAGAGTATGTATTTCCGACGTGCTGAAATAAACATGCCTTTACCATAAAAATTTCATGGGGACTTTGCACGCGTGTCTGTGGAGCTGGAAGACGCGGCGCAGTGCTGCACGCTGGTTAATCAGGGCTTAGGTTTCCGTGTGGGGCTCAAAAGTCCCATCAATATTCAAGTGACACATGAGAAAGAGAGAAACACGGTCATGTTCAGCACACCTTCTTCCAGTCCTAAGGTTTTATGTTCTTACCAGGTCTTGAAACGAGGTCGCTGCGGCACACATGTACCTTTGTTCATTTATTCATCAAAAACAAAATGGAGCAGAAACTGAGTGGAAGCTGTTATAAAGCTGCATCACAGGAGAAAAAAACTGCGTGGTTTGAAGTCACATTATTGTGGAGGAAGTTTTTTTTTTCCCCCATTTTTCTTCAGTTATATAAATTTGTTGACATTTGTTTGGGCTCCAAACAAGCCCGAATGATCCCCCTTCTTCCAGTTTCTTGACAATGCTAATATGCAGCGTTTGCTTTTCTCCAAACATGGTGCTGTTTGCTGTGGTTCTCCACTCTTCTTGTTTGATCCAGAAGTTGTAGTTTGTTCAGATGGAGCAAACCTAACGTTGGCTCTTTTTGGTTTGTTTGTTTGTTTTTTATAGAGAGACTTTCTCCTATCAGCTGTTGTCGAGTCGTTTCTCTAACTGCACTGTCATGAACTTCATTATTTAACAGACTTACAGTGAGGCCTTTTATGAATTTCCTTTGAGCGTTGCAGTTGACCTTTAGGTGAACTTTCAGAGGTATTCACGCCTAGGAAGATGAGCATCTGTCTTGAGAATAATCTGAGCAATGATGGACTCATAAGGCTTCTGAGATTCCTAAAACGCAACTGATTTTTCAAAACATCTACTTTTATGGAGACGCTCACACCTGCGATCAATAAATCCTGTGCATGTGATTAGCAGCACCTGGCTACGTCTTACCATTTTATTCCTTTGAAAGAAAGTTTTTCCATGCGTCACCTCTGCAGTTCTGTGTTTGTGTAACAAATAATGTCACTATGTTATAAGCCATGCGTCGTCTGTTTTTAAGACCTGCTAAGAACCAGATGATCTTTCAGAATGGCTCTGTTAGTCAGGTTGTAGCGCGGCAGCTTTTATTGTCCTGCTGTCAGGGAGGGATGCTGCCATTAGCCACCAATAACACTGGTTAGCATGTGACATGCTCCTGGGAAACAAAACACCTACCTCCTCTGGATCTGCGAGGTTTCTTAGTGTCCAACTTTCCTTTTGGAGATTTTTTTCTATCTCTTTGTAACCCTTCCTCTGTTATACCCACAGTTCATACCATCGTCTCCAGCGTGCCGTATGGATCGATTATCTGCCCCCTTACATAATCTATTCAGTCTGAAGTGTTTACTTTCGTCTGCCTTAGATGCGTGCAGTCACAGAGACATGGATACAGATGATACTTTTTTTTCCCCACCATGCAGTTGTCAGAATTACACCAAAACCCTTTGGGTGAAACTGGATGGTGCAGAGGGACTGGGTGACATGCCTCATTGGTGCTCCTTTGTGCAGTCTTAAATCAAACTCACCATCTCTTAGACCGTCTCTGTGCGTGGCTGTCGGCTGGTGGGAATTTGCTTTGAAACTTTTTTTTTTTTCCATTGTCTGCATAAATATCAAAGTAATGGTGGAGATCTTTTCAATGGAAAACGTGTTAGTAATGATCTAATCATCTATCTTCACAAGGAACTGGATAATCAACTTACACTCATTATCAAACTGTTCCAGGGATGGGTACAGGATACTAGCCAGGAATAAAAGGAATGACAAGAGGGAGAATGACAGGCGAAAAATAGGACTTTTGGCCAGAAATAGAGAAGAATAACATAAATAAAGCAAGGGGAGGATAAAGAAAGACACGCTGGAGATAAGAGGAATAGGGTGTGTCAAAAGAAATATAAGCGACTGTCTGTCTCTACAGCTGTTTGTGCAAAAGCACCACAGAGCTATTTGCAGATATCCCGTCACTGTCTGAAATATCATTGTGCTGCTTTTGAGTTAGAGCACAGTGTGAATAAGCATCTTGTTATCTCACTTGTGCAGCCAGCTCTGTTGGATTAGCACAACTGTGAACCGGTCCGGGCTCCTAGAATACACTAATGTGCAATGGCGCACATCTCTAGCTCTCAGTGTGTGCACATGTGCTCGCTTTTCCCGTTCGTTCGTTCATTTATTTATCTATTTATTTTTTGCAGCGCACATGCGTGCATCATGTGAGCTGGAAGCAAATTAGGCACCGGCTACGCTCCCACACAGAGTAAAAGAGGAGGGGAGCGGGTTCAAAGAGCGGAAGAACAGGAGGAGAAAATGAGCAGCAAGAAAAAGTATACTTCTCCAGGCACTGTGGTGCACAAAAGGACACATCTCCTCTTGAATGACCTTTTATTGCTGGGGAAGGATACAGCAGAGATGGCAGGCCCCTGAGCCTGCTTTAAATATGTTACACCAGCGCTCCTTCCTCCTCTCTGCTGAGCGAGGCAGGGTTTCCTCTTCACCATCAATCAAAGCACTCATTATGTCCACTTTGATAGAACATATTAAGAAGAGCAGAATATCAGTAGTTTTAATTGTAACACTGCCTGGAACGTCCTCACAGGGATGGATGTAGAAATACTTCTCTTTCTTTCTGGGCTCACGTACATCCAGGAACAATCAACCTTTGTTAGAGCATAAGAAATGCATTTATCTTGATATAAGTTGCAGCTGTTCCACATTATGTCCCAGTTTAGCTCAGCTGTATGGGCCGCTGGAATCAGCTGTCATCCACAAGTGACTGAGATTAATGAGAGTCCGCATGGAATAATTGAAACAGACACACTCGTCCTCAAGGACCAGTCGTTCCACTGCTCGATCAGATTTCTATTTTGCACATGTGTGTGTGTGAGAGACAGAAAGAGAGAGTGACAGAGAAAGAGTGTGCTTGTATGCAGACGTGTCAGAAGGCTATTACAGTCGGTTAGAGCCATTTTTACTTGATGCCACATCTCTCATCTGCAGGCGTTCTGCAGTGTCCAGTCGGCCTTCGCCTCATTTGAAGCACACAATGGTGCAAAAATATGAGATAAACACCCAGAGGCGGGGAATGGGGTTGCAGGATAGCTCTTTGCATTTCCTTGTACATGTGCTGAACTGGCTCGCAGCCACAGCTGTGCTGCTGATGTTACTGTTGATGCTGACGTGACCATTGCCAGCTGAGTGCATCTGCATCCTGAGGCACATCCAGACCACAACCCCTGCTCACTGGGATACTGAGATAAATACCAGCATCTATTCTCAAGCACCGCAATGATATTCATCACATCAAAACCTCCTTTCATACGGAGAGTAATCTGCTCATAAATGTGTGGTGGTGTGGTGGCATCCTCTCCATCTTCAATAAGGAAGCAGATGGTCACATCTGCTTGAAATTTCAGATGTAGATGTTTCACGGTGTGGGATGATGCTGTTCTGGTTAACCTGCTGGTGAGAGTCCCTCTAAGCCTCAACACAGCAATGTATCCAGAGGTGATTCATATTGGAGGCAGAACTGATGCTTTTGTGTCTGTGTGTTTAAGCACATTCTTGCATGTGCCTAAATATGGGGTGAGTGTGGGGGAGTCGAAAGTGTGGTGCACGCTGAAATTCATCCACTTAATAACTAATAGTGGCATTCAGCATATTCATTTGCTTTCAAAACACCCGTGTGGAGTGAAAACTGACATTTCTGATATCACAGATCTGGAGTTTATTTAGAAAGAGACATGTGGATATATGAAACACAGCAACCAGCCATCCCAGTTCCAGTTTACACCATCAACCCTACCTGTTGCATCAAATGGTCCAATCAGTGTGCTTAGTTGAAAATACTGAACCTTCAGTGCTGAGTATATCTTAATAAGGATATTGTGGATATATGTGAGAGATCTCTCGCAGACCTCTACAGGCGTGTATGTTGTGCTGGTTCCTCAAACACCAAAGGCCTTAAAGGAGGCATATTATGGCCTTTTCTTTA
Source organism: Arrhamphus sclerolepis (assembly GCA_037176975.1). Taxonomy (NCBI): domain Eukaryota; kingdom Metazoa; phylum Chordata; class Actinopteri; order Beloniformes; family Hemiramphidae; genus Arrhamphus; species Arrhamphus sclerolepis. The sequence continues at coordinate 5,658,057 of JBAMYA010000009.1, forward strand.
GAAGCTGGCAGAATTTTATGAGCTCTTCAGGAAATGTTTGAGATGAAATCAGAAAGTCCATGAAGTCCTCACAGCTTTGTTCATACTGTAGTTGCAGTTTTCAGGGAGTGGAGCTGATGTGACGTTGGGTGGAGGAGAAGATGGGGAAGGTAGATCATTTTACTGTAAGTCACAGAAGACTGCAAATCTGCTCATTTAATGTGTGCACGTGTAATAGGAGGCCGAACCTTCTGGCTGGAAATACTTTTGTTGCAGATTGTTCTTATAACAGCTCATAATGCACTTCAAAAATGATTTCAAAGAAAGCAAAATATACTTGTTTCAAGAAAAATGGTCTTATTTCTAAAAGCATACATCTCATTTTAAGAATTCTAACCAAGCATTTTTTTTCTTACCCCATTGGCAGATTTTTTTTTGTTTTTACTAAATATAAGACATTTGGACTAGATTTAGGAATACCATATCCTAACATTCCTAAATGTAAGGTTCATGGTTTGAAATGAAAACGTGCTAGTGTGGACAGAACCTCACATTCAGGAGATTTTTGTCTGGTAGACCCTTCAGACACTCAGAAACTGCACTTTTATAAGGTCCATTTAGGAAAAAGAAGTGTTCACAGGTAACTCAAGCAGCAACCATCTCGCTTTCAGACTGAAGCTCATCCAGGATGTACGGTTTGTTGCAATTCCTCTATTGGCCACTAGGTGCCGGCTCCAAAACAGTGCAAATCCCCATTAACCTCCATATTAAAAGTGCCAAGTTTGCAGCAGAATTAAACATATTCACAGCCTGATATAAAAATATGGTTTTGGTATCTTCAGTTAGATGTTATATCCATGACAAATCTACAAGTTTTCAGCATCAAGTTACAGAATTGCTCTTATGTTTAGCATGGTAAAGCAAGTAAATGGTAAAGAAATGGTAAAGAAAGTAAAGCAAGCATCAACTGCATCAGCTGTATGCTACTTATGTGCACCTGACTGTGAGACAAGTTTCCCTTTTGGAACAATAAAGTTAAACTGAACTGAACTGAACAACGTGGATTCCCCCTCCAGTTGTGATCAGTTGTTTTTCTACCTGTACCTACCTTCTTCTTCGAACAGTTGTCTTAATTACAATATTTGATCAGGAAAATCTATCAGAGTACTCATTTTTAACAGCAAACATTACTTTTTCACTAGTTACACAATGATCCGCAAGCCTTCAACCATCCATAACCAGTATGCTAATGCTGTAGGCTTTATTATTCACATGTATATTTCATGAGCTTGACAAGGTGACTTTGTGTCTCGATAGTTTCACAACGCCAATAACATGCACATGCAGCTGGTAATAAATGTGCAAAAAGAGATTTGTCAGATTTGTCGAACTGTTTCCCTCTCAAGTGCTTCAAAAGACTGAATTTGATCTGAAGTCAAGTTAACATATCTCAGACTGATTTCACCAAAAGGTGCCAAAATGTGTTGAAATTGCTGTGATTAGTATTTTTGTTATAAAATTGTAACCAAACTTTAACATACACTGTATAAAAAGACTCATAAAGCTTTGTCTCACTGTCAGTCAGACTAAACCTTTCTTGTTTTAGGTCAGTTAGGACCTAAAATATTTATTTGTCAAAATAGTTTATTTGATAGATGCCAGAATATAATAAGAGAGAGGGAGAGACTTGTTTACTACTTCCTACAAGATCAGAAGCTGACTTACATTTTCTTATTATTTGGCAGATTTGCATTTAAAATGAACTTGAGCCATGTCATGATGGTACGAGACCATTAGTCAGAACCACGTTTGAGCCACAAATGCACATTTTTACAGTTCATGTAGTCAAATTCATCTTCATTCAGAGTCCTGATAGCAACATGACTATGGTCAGTTGCACTGATTATATTTATGAAACGGAGCATTGCTGTAAATTGTTGTGTAATATTCTGCTTCTCCACACTGAAAGGAAACTGGATGTGAAACTGGTCACATTAAAAATACCTCCAATTTAACTTTACCATTACTGTTAATCATATCAAACACATACTTGCCGGTTATTCCCCGCTGAAGAGCCACAAACCCGAGAGCGTCAACACCTGTTCCTGTTCCAGGACGGGGTGGTTCTGGCTGGTGGCCCAGTTTGACACTGAATCCGGTTCAGCACATAGATCCAAGAGCACTGATCTATCAGTCACCATCAGGGGCCAGGAAATCATAGTGGCCCCTTAAACATCTGTGATGCTGCAGGATTGGCTGCTATTTATTACGTGGATCTACAAGTCTGATATGAACTTAAGTTAAATGTCTGTGATGAACGTGGCTTCAGTTCACCACCTCACCATCTGCCTCACCAGATTCCCATCTCCAAAACTTTTTTTGGTGCAAGGTTTAAAATTTGCAAAAAGGTGCCACATTCTCCCATTAATCGTGGAAAGTGACTTACACAACTTCCAGACTGTATTTTGTATGGAAGCCCGAAACGGCCATGCATGCATACATTTTATTTACCGTTTTCCTTTGATAAGGAGTTTTTTTGTCCTCTGTTTTCCCATGATGACAACATAATTTTCCCATGATAACGACATAATTTTCCCGTGATAACGACATAATTTTCCCGTGATAACGACATAATTTTCCCGTGATAACAACATAATTTTCCCATGATAACGACATAATTTTCCCGTGATAACAACATAATTTTCCCGTGATAACGACATAACTTTGCCGTTTTCTCGTTATAACAAGCTATTTTTTTTCCTCCGTTTTCCCGTGATAGCAAGATAATAGCAGATGATTTTGTCAAACAACCAGCCAAGCCAGTTGTTGAAGCCCTTTTTACTGATTCTGACTTGCTACTAAATCTACCATGAAAGGAAAACTTCCTGACAGCACATCTGGACTGTTCATGACAAGGTGCAAAGTATTCACAATCCAGAAAAGATAAAGAAAAACAAAATTAGACTCACAAACAATCTTAGAGACAACTGAAAATATCTTCAGTAAAAGCCTGGCAACTCATCCCAGACGAGGAACCTGATTCTTTGGTGATGTTTCTGTGCTTTGATGACACCATCATTGCATGAAAATATTAAAAATGGCATCTTAAGTTGTTAGTACTAGTAGTAACATGCTTCTCCAGTTGAGTTTACACTCCTTGGTACCATCTAAGGGTCTGGAATTCTTTCATTGATCCTCAAATTTGGATCTAAAGGCAGACCGGTCACCTAACAAAGAGAGCACAAAGTGGAAATCAATTATCACACCAGCGCGTTTTCCTGCCAAAGAGGCTCACTGAGATTAAAAAGTTCAGCAGTTTGAACAGGTTTCAGCTGTTCTTTCAGCTTCACAAATGCTGATGAACCTGAACACAAAAAGCTCAACAGCAATGTATTTCTGGGGTAAAAACTGAAGGGAGGCGCATCTTTCAGGAGTGAAGATGACATTGGCTCCTTAGAATTTAATTTAAAATGTTGCTTCTTACATACAAAACCTTAAATGATAAACTTCCAACATCTCAAAGATCTCCTCGTTCCATACTGTCCTGGTAGATCACTCTGCTCCCTGAATTCTGGTTTACTTGAAGTTCCAAGGGTCGAGGCTGCCGGGGGCCGGGGGGACTCCTTTTGTAACATCTTTTCTCTGTCTCTTTTATTTCAGTTTAAGGACTTCCTGAATCATTTAATAACACTGACATCTTCTGTAGTCTCTCACCTTCTGACCAACCCAGCATTTACCTACACCCGTCTCCCAGATGTCTATCCAAGATGGCCGACCTGCTGTCCGACCCTCCGACCACCACACGTTTATATATATGCTTGTGCCTCTCCTCTCTCTGTCCTTCATCCTCTCTGTCCTGTTCCCCTCCTCCTCTTATCTTGCCCAGCCTGACTTGCCTTCAGCAGAAGCCCCCCCTCGCCCCTGAAGGGAAGTTTCAGAGATAGTGGGTGAACCAGCAGTGATGCGTTGTTCACTAACGAACCCATGCTTTGTAGTGAGAGCTGACTCCCGTCCCTTTTCCTTTCACTACTCAGCTCACAGGCTACTTTTCCTCAGAGCGTGATGTTGAAATGACAGGAACATAGTCTGGAATTTCTTGTGAGGTTCGGCACATCAACATTCTTCCCCGTTTTGTCCTTCCGCTTCACGCCAAATCATGCCTTCCAGACATCTTTTGGCCACTTTTCCCAGCTGGTTAGTTGAAGGGACAGATGTGTCACACACACTCCACAACATCACAGTTGTACACTATGGTTGTTTCAAGGTAGAAAATGGCATAAAATGAATGATTTTATCATTTCTTTTGTTTTCCTTTACTGGGAGTGGTTCTGTGTATGCAAAAAGCCCTAAATGCAACTCCTTATGGCAGGTATAGCAGACAGAGATAACAGCACTTTTGAGTTTTAGGTAGCCTTACTTAGTTGACCAATGAGAGCAGAGTGGACCTTGCAGGAAGGGGTGGGGTTTTTAAGAGACAAGACAAAATTAAGAGTCATAAAAAAATGACAACACGCGCTGCAGTAATGTACAGTATGAAAAAAAAATCATGTATTTTTGAACATGAAAGCACGCAAACATATTCAAGTAGACAATGAAAACAAAATTACAAACCTCCAAACAATCACAATATTGACTTTACGAACATGTTTTTCACTAGCTGCCTTAGAGAAACCAGTTTAACTGACGCTGACTCCTTTATGGGCCAACATGACAGCGTCTGATTCAAACGCAGAACAGAAATTAGCAACATACAAAGTCACACATTTGCATATGTGTTGCCCAGCGCTGGGGAGCCTCACTATGGTAATTGCAAAATGTGTAGCATCACCTGAAAGCCCACAACAAATGAGTGCAAAGACATTCCTTATCTCTGTTGATTCCCAGAGTCAAGCCTGTTACAGAGACACAGCTTGACTGAGTCACTCGCTTAGATTTCACATGCAGTCATGGAGGCTGGTTGGAGGCACTGTGGGAATCCATGGAGGGCAGGGTGGGATTAATTCCTTTAAACAGTATGTGAGGTTATTAAACTCCTGTTGTCACGGTCTGTTCTGGTTCTGGACGTGTGAACCACCTCATCGCTTTCATCCCCAGCCTCAGCATCGAGCTGCTCGTCTTTCTTCTTGATGTAGCGCTCGTACAGCACCATGATGACGCCCATCATCCAGGCTGACACTGTCCCCGCGGCAAAAATGACAAAACCAATAACAACAAAGAAAAGGTAATCCCAGGAGCCCAGAGTCTGGTGGCATAACATCCGTAGCTGGATGCCCACTTCTCCCAGACGAAGGCCCTGCATGTCAGCAGGTGAGCCACAGACCGTCTGGCCCTCATCTGTCACACAAAGACACAGCAAGAAGGAATGATGAGAATTAATCAAAGGACAGATGGTGAGTTAAAAAAAAAAACAAAAAAAGAAGTGCCATCATCAATTTTTTTTTATTTTCCACAACTATCAAAACTTCAGGCTGATGTTGTTTACATTTTACTCTATAAATGGGTCAGCTGTTCTGAAGTGATGTCATCCGTTTGCTGATTCATCTCGTTCATGACAATATTACATCTCTTTATTTAGAATGAGCCGACCCTTGATTAGTGCAATAAAACGCCTGCCATGACGCCACCACCCAACATTAAAGGAGACATATTTTTCTCCAAAACTACATGAGGTCTAGGGGCAGTCGACATTATTTTAATGAATCAAAAGTTGTACCAGGTTAAAGATTCTTCTCCACCAATAGCAGCCTCAAGTCTGTTTCATATCAAATCTATTGTAAAAAAACACAACTCAGAACTTACTCCTGTTGCTCTTGGCAGAGTTATTCAACTCGTGTTAGCGTGTTAGAGCACAGCTATTTTTGTTTCTCTACAGAAACCCTCTGCCTGGTACACCGATGATCATAATGAGGTGATTCTCTGCCTGTGTTCCTCCACACACTCCACCGGGGTTTCCAGCCATCCAGATCGGGTTTCATAAGATCACTGAACATCGTTTGTCATGGTTTGGGAGAACAGATGACCAGGAAGCTAGAAGCTGCTGGTTTTTTTGTTTTTTTTTAGAGGGTTTCAGAAGTCAGTATGTGGAAAAACCTACAACATAATGAATCTTAATCCATTTATTTGGGAGCCTGCTTGGTCATTTCTTTTTCACCAAGCAGTTCAGATATGCAGGGCCTGGTGACATCACAGACCCAGATCAACGTAGAACCGTCTTTATGCCCACTAAGCTCAAGATCATATGCATTTGCTGTAATAATAACAATAACAATATTATAATATCTTTATTTATAAAGCACTTTTCGAAACAATAAAGCGACTGATCACACAAACTCAATTTTAAAATGTGGCTAAAAATAAATGAAAAGACAATAACTGTATATCAATAAAAAGCTCTCCCATAAAAAATGTGTTTTTAAAGGACTCTTGAAAGATGACACTGAGTCAGCTGACCTGATTTCCTCGGACGGATTGTTCCAGAGCTTTGGTGCCCAGACCGAGAAACCTCTGTCCCCCTTCGTTTTTTCCTCATGATGGGAGTAGATAAAAGACCTCCATCCTAAAATGTACCTGCAGCCAGTGCAAAGATGCTAAAATGGGTGTAATGTGATCTGCAGGGTTCTGAACTGTCTGTAGACAGCTAAAACAGCTGTGACAATAATCCAGCTTAGATTACATAAAAGCATGTAAAATCACCAAAAGTAAAAAAAACAATCTGATCTCCAAGATTTTTCTAAGATTAGAAAAACATTCAAAGTTCGGCTTATTGTCAAACCAGATGTCAAGGTTCCTACCTACAGGCTTCATGTAATCTATCAAGGACCCATTTAAAGAACATCCAACTTTGCAGCATTCAGTTGAAAGAAATTTTCAGACATCCAGTTTTTAAGATCTAATAAAAGGTCAAGTAAGGCAGGTGAGGTCAGAGGCTTTCAGAATCAGAATCAAGTTTATTGTCAAGTAGGTTTGCACTTACTAGGAGTTTAACTTGGTGTGGTTGGTGCAGAGTATTAGAGGACAGACCAGAGGTATAA
>JBAMYA010000009.1:5675036-5687397 GCA_037176975.1 Arrhamphus sclerolepis
CCCCACCCCAACCTTCCTACTGCCTCACCCTCATCATATTTTTAACCCCAACCCTCCTCTTTTCCTTCCCCCCTCATTGCCCACCATCAACCCCCAAAACTCACCCTCAACCCCTGCGTCAATTAATGAGGAGAAAGGGTTACCCTTGATGAGACTGATGACTGGAGGTGCAGCTGTTGGTATACAGGGCGAAGAGCAGAGGAGAAAGACCACAGTCCTGGGGAAACCAGAGCTGATGGACTGTGAGTTGGAGACATGTTCTCCCAGCTTCACATGCTGCTTCCTGTTAGACAGGAAGTCTGTAATCCACCTGCAGGTGGAGCCAGGAACACTCAGCTGGGAGAGTTTCTCCTGAAGCAGAGCCCAGGATGATGGTGTTCAAAGCAGAGCTGAAATCCACAGACAGGATCCTGGCATAGGTACCTGCAGAGTCCAGGTCCTGGAGGATGTAGTGGAGGGCCAAGTTGACTGCATCGTCTACAGACCTGTTGGCTCTGTAGGCAAACTGCAGGAGGTCCAGGAGGGGGTTGGTGATCTCTCTGAGGTGTGAAAGCACAAGGGGCTCAAAGGACTTCATAACCACAGAGCTCAGGGTGATGGGACTGAAGTCCTCAAGTCCTGTGGACCTTGGCTTCTTGGGACCAGGAATGATCATTGAGATCTTGAAGCAGGCTGGAACATGTCTCCAGTGAGGTGCTGAAAATGTCACAGGTAAGTCCAGCTGTGGGTTGTCAGCGTAGAAATGAGACATGACATCATGTCTGAACACTGAGCCCAGGAGAAGCATGTGCAAAGAAAACAAAACTGGTCCTAAAACTGACCCCTGGGGGACGTCATATTTGACTAAGAAAAATGACAAAATGAAAGTGTTAGCTGCCACACAGAATCTTCTATAAGTTAGTTAGGATTTAAAAAAACAACAAAAAAAACAAACATTATAAAGCTAAAAGAAGGCATGATCACTTGTGTCAAAAGCAGCACTGAGGTCCAGAAGCACCAAGACTGAGCACTGAGCCTTTCATCTGCTCAGCCTCTGATCACTGTTACCTTGAGAGGGCTGTTTCACTGGAATCCTGACTGAAACTTGGAAAAAGAAAGTATGAAGCTGCAAGACCAGTTTCAAAAGAGGAACATCCTGTAGATGAAGGGGCTGGAATGGTGTCCAGAGGCTGATAGATGTAAACACAGCTGTAGAAGCAACATGTCGCCTTAAAAAGGGCTGAAAAAATTTTACCAACAGTAAAGAGGAACATAAAATAAGCATATAATATTCAAAGACCCTTTCAGTTATTTGATGCAGCATTAAATTAAAGAAAAGACATTACGCATGAATTATTCAAACTTCTTTTCCCCGACACAGGATTAGTGAGTGACTGGGTCTTTGTGTCTGCTTAGAAACACAGATAATAAGGCTTCTCATCTTCAGGAGTATGGTAGAGTACAACTAAGACCTGCTGAAATCCACAAATAAGGACAAAATGTGCATATAAAAGGCAGCTATACGGTAAATTCAAAGGTCTGTCAGTCAAAATAAAATACGGCACATGATGGATGCTGAGCTTTTCAGCAGCTGAAGAGTGAGCTGTTTTTCAGAAAATAATCCTGGAGGCCGACTCAGTCTACCATGAACAGAAACTGAACGTTGCCTCGCTGCACAACCAGTGTTTAGTTGTTTTTTTTTAAATTGCCATCTATTTCTCAAAGCTTTGGTCTTGAGGAAGAATGTAACAGAGATCAGATGTTTGTAAGTTTCTGCAGAGGGAACAGATTTCTGAAGACTTAAAATACACATGCTCACATTGCCAACCTTTTTTGCTTTGAATATGTAGAACTGAGAGAGAGAGAGAGAGAGAGAGAGAGAGAGAGAGCAGAATCTGCATGAAGATGTGCTGTTTCAACTCCTGGTGCACATCAAGATATTTCTGGAAATTCTGGAGCACAATAACCACATACTTCTGTTAATCTGCTATTAAAAGACTGGAGTCCTAAATCAAAGCAAAGCAACGCAGCTTCTTTTGTCTTTCTTGGAGTTGTCACTGCTGATCTTTGTGTTCTGCATATTTCTTTGGAGGTTTCATGCTGGATGTCCTTCCTGACGCAGCTCTCTGCATTTATCTGGGCTTAGAACGGAGCACCATGAGAGCGTTAAAATGAATGCTTAACTGTATTAAAAATCTATTAACAGCATGGCCAACAAGTATAAGACTATTTTTGACTTTTCCTCAGGATTAATAAAGTCTCTGTCTGTCTGTCCATCTGTCTGTGTGTCTATCCATCCATCCATCCATCCATCCATCCATCCATCCATCCATCAATCCATCTATCCATCTAAGAGAGCACACGGTTTCATTCCAGCCTTCAGATCAGTGGTACCCGGCCGTTATTGTTTGATGTATTCATGTAAGAATGTTTCTGGAACATTTTTGTAATGTTTCTGGATCGTTTCTGGACTGTTTTTGAAACGTTTCTGGAACGTTTGTGGATGGTTTCTGGAACATTTTTGGAACGTTTCTGGATAATTTCTGGAACATTTCTGAATCATTCCTGCATCGTTTCTGGACCGTCTTGTAACGTTCCTGGATCGTTCCTGGAACGTTTCTGGAATGTTTCTGGATCGTTCCTGGAACGTTTCTGGATCGTTCCTGGAACATTTTTGGAACATTTCTGAATCGTTCCTGGAACATTTTTGTAACGTTTCTGGATCGTTTCTGGACTGTTTTTGGAACGTTCCTGGAACGTTTGTGGATGGTTTCTGGAACGTTTCTGGAACATTTTTGTAACGTTCCTGGAACGTTTGTAGATTGTTTCTGGAACTTTTGTGGATGGTTTCTGGAACATTTTTGGAACGTTTCTGGATCGTTCCTGGAATGTTTCTGGATCGTTCCTGGAACGTTTCTGGAACGTTCCTGGAACATTTTTGTCACGTTTCTGGATTGTTTCTGGACCGTTTTTGGAATGTTCCTGGAACGTTTGTGGATGGTTTCTGGAACGTTTTTGGAACGTTTCTGGATCGTTCCTGGAACGTTTCTGGATCGTTCCTGGAACGTTTCTGGATCCTTATGACCCTTAAACAGAACAGACCCATCTGTGTAGAAAACGTTTGAGCCGTTTGTCTTTAACCTCCCCAACTTTAAGGGAGCTTTTCTTCTCTGGGGTTGGGGTGAGGGAGGGTTCAGGGTGGGGGATTCCAACAGCGTGAACATTTACTGCAGTCTGCTGCTTTTCTTGGTTACGTTGCTTTTAAAGGTCGTAGGACAATTCTAATACATTATACTGAGACTAAACAAACTGGATAATAAATGGAGAAATGAAGTTGAATGTCTGTAGTTTGACTGAAATTGTTTATCTTCTCTTTTAAGTGCAGTTTGCAGTGAAATGGCACTATTTAAATGAAATAAATGAAAATAAAACTAAATCAAGCGGCTCAGTCAACCAGGTAAACACCTGATAGCAATGTTAAACGTTTACTTCTAGGTGTTTTTTCCTTCGTTTCCTTCGTCGAAATAAAACTAAAAAATTCCTAACTGTTAAACCTTTAAAGTCATTCAAATGTAGTTTATCTAACCACCGTAGTCCGGGATTTGGATTTTAAAGTTCACACATCAATGAGGTTCACTAAAGCAAAATGAAGGTTTTTAACTATTCTCAGCAAACTTCTGTCACCTCCTTCCAGCAGCAACATGCTGAGTTTGAGGTTTCTGGTCACTGGGACTTCTCGGTGTGAACTTAAAAGTGCTCCAGCTTCCTCCCACAGTCCAAAGTTTGACTATAACTGTAAATATAGCAGGTGATTCTGTGTGTCTGTGCTTGTTTGTCTCTTTGTTTTAAGTCCTTGATGGATTAACAGCACGTTTATGATATTCCAGACCTCTCACCTGGGATAATCTTCAGTCCCAGCGGCGCTATATGGGACAAAATGGATGTTCCAAATGGATATACCGTAGTTATCTCCACTAACTTACTTTGCTGGGTTTCCATGAACTGTCAGCATTAGCATTCAGGTCTAATGTGTAAAAACTGCCTTTACACATATTTAATTAAATCAAAGGGACATTTGAACTTTATAAAATAATGGAAATTAATTTCTGGTATTTGATTGAATAATCATCTAAATCCTCAGGGAAGCTCTTCTGTGGCTCAAATATCTGATAATGAAGAATACGAGGACGTACGTTTGGCTCATCTCTGTCTATCAGAGCAGATTCAACTGCTCTCTTCCTCTCAAACACAATATGCTAATATCCTCCAGCTATCCTTGCACATGCTCTTTTCATTTGGACACATACTTGGGTTCTCTCACAGTGTTATTGTATATGCATGCATGTCCCACCGCAAGCATTTAACTTCTGCTTTTGCACATCTGCACTTGCAGGGTCCACTAACGGTTCTGGACAGACCCTGCTCACATGTGAGCCACTAGGGAACCCCTCTGGCTTCACTAACCAGTCACTCAAAGGGGCTGGCATCAGAGAGGAGGGCTTCCCCTCTCTTCTTCCCCTATCCACTGTGCTCTATTTTGAGATCCTCTGCTTATATAACAGTTGATAGAGTACTAATCTAGCCAGGAAGGCGAGACAGAGGAGAATCTGTTGGTTCCTACCCGAGGCTTTATTTCTCGCCCTTACACGGTTGCTGCAGCTGTGCTTCCTAAAACAGTGAGACAAGAAAACCGCTGTGCCTGAGCCAGGTGAGACAGGCAAGAGATGACAAGGCTTCAGAGACAGAACCTGCGGCCAATAAAAAAAAATTCAAGAAAAGACGATTTCCAAAATGTCTTTCTGCTTCACATCACCCTAAACAATGATGAGGCGCTTTATCTGTGTTTGTGTGTATGTGTGTGTGTGGGTTGGATATATCTGCTTGTGTGCATGTTTGTACATGGTGCAGTTTAACAAAGACAAAGGTTTTGTCTGTGCTGTCATGATCTTGAAAACGATGGACACTCTGTGCACGGAGAGGCAAAGAATTTGTGTATCTGTGTCCGCCTCCTCCCTTCCTGGCAGCTGTCACTGGAAGAAGCTCTCATCCAAATTAAGGTTTTCAAAATGCAATGAGCAGAAGAAAAATAGGACATTTCCAGCAGGACTTGTTTTAGACTCAGCTTAAGCTTCACAGGGACCCATGGTGGACTATATGTGGATGTACAGTGTGTGCGTCTGTTCGCATGAGTGTGGGCGGAAGACAAGCAGGGGATGCCTTCTTTGTAAGCATGCAGATTGTATATTAGGTTGGGAGTTTTGACTGGCTGCTTGCTCAGTAAGACACATTATAAATAGCAGTTGCCCTTTTGCAGGGTGACACATGAATAATAACTTAAAGTAAGAAATATTACGTAATATCAGACTCATCTTTTATACTGGGAGTCAAATAACAACGGGGAATCAATATTTGATGGTGCCTTGATGATTCATTAATCACACATGCAGCTCTGTATCCTAACAGCTGCATGAAACATGGATTTATTTGTCATTTAAAGATGAAAGACTGTCTAGTTTTACTCCAAGAATGCAAAGCTGAATTAATGAGCAGAGCCGCCTGAAGAGAAATCAAGACGCTCTCTGCCAATGATATTCATTCAGTCTCACTGGAAAGTCTGTAAAGTTACGCTCCGCTGCTGTCACCTGCGTCTCATCCCACAGAAACATGAGACGGAGGTGCAGCTTTGATGATCTACGCATGGCTGAGGTGTGATTTCGCATCTGCCAGTGAGATGTGAGCAACGGCACTTTTCCCATATGTCATGCACTGGGGACCTGGAATGAGAACTGGGATGGGAACTGGGATGGGCTGAGGCAGATCCCCATGACCCTAAATAGGAAAAAGAGGGTATAGATGATGGATGGAAGTTGTTATTTTATTGACAGATATCTCAGCTGCCAGGAACTGCTTTGGTCCAAGTTCAGTTTTGTACCTTCTATTTCTTTTAAACAGGCTGGAGAATGCTGGATTATGACCGAGGCAAAGCTGGAAACAGATAACCCAGAATTCGAATGGCCCATGGAGCTCTGGTTTTATGACATAGTGCTGTTGAGTGATGCGCAGTTGTGGAAAGAGTCCACTGGAACAGACATCCAAATTTACATTTATTTTTAACCGACTGCTTGTTGTTGATGGCAGGGGAAAAATTCCTTTAAAATGAAATTGAAAACTATATTTTAACGTGTGCTACTGTGTTAAATTTCGTTGAATTTCAAATGCCAAAAAAAAAAAATTGATCTTGTAGCAAGTGATAAAAATTAGTACATTTACTTAAGAACTGCGTCATGATGAGGGGTTCTTGCACTTTAAATTGCAATATTTTACATTATGAGTCATTGTATAGCTTACTTCCTCACTAATTTATGTGCCCAAGATCTGAAAATGCCTCATAAGGAGCATTCAAATTTGTTGTTTCCAATAAAGTAGCTTAACAACTTGAGTCCAGTAAATTTTGTGAAGATTTAAATATAAAAATGCCTTTAAACTACAGCACATTGGAGATTATGAGTGGAACATAGCTCCACCATCAGCAGCAGCATCGGGCTGTTAACACACACCAGTTCTGGTGAGAATCCTGATGTCAAATACGAAAATATATCAGTCAAAGACACTTTCAGTTTACTCTTTTACGACATTTTCTTCAACAGTTGTGCACTTTACTGGATTTATTCATAATGGATCATTGTTACATATAACACTGTTACTTTACAAGAGATAATTTATGTTTCATATATGCAAACGCTGATTCAAATTCTTGACATGCTTAGGGATATGTGACCAGAGGACACATTTTTGACTACAGAGGTTTGTTGACAGTGGATATGAGCCAATGTGCTTATGCAACTCTTATTATTACATATTAAATGAATAATTAATTACCTCCACCTCTCTTTAGCAGTGTGTGCCTTTTTTTTAAATCAACGTTTCAGCTTTGCTACTCAGTTCTGAGGTGCAACAAATGCAAAATGATATGAAGTTGGGAGTAGACAACTAAAGCTGAGGAGCGTGGGTCTGTGATGTCACAGTTCTGGTATAAATGTGCCATTATACATCTGAGCACATAAAAGATGAGCAAACTTTAAGGGCTCACTTGATGAGAAAAGAAATGAAGGTTTTTGAGTTGGTAGTCATTTAAGACATTGAAGCATATTCAATTCAATTCAATTTATTTATATAGCGCCTATTTATGACAAGTCATATGCCCTGGAGGGGAGAAAAAATGGATTTTACTCATTGGTTAATATTCTCTTCCCACGGAATTATTATGGAACAATTGTTTTTAAATGTTTAAGTGCACATCTGTTTTCACTCTATAGAGGAGGCGAGAGTGTGGTAAATAAGGAGATTGTTTTCTTCGTCCTGGCAACTAAAAAACAAGCAATCGAGTCAGAAAGGGGGTTCCCAAACAGCCACCAAAGCCATATTTAATTTGTTTCTCCAAAAACAAAATAAGCTCTCTAGCTGCAAGTATATTCTTGTCCTCATCTCGACTGATATGCGTTTGTGACAACTGCTTCCAGCAGAAAGCCGGTCCTTTATGTAAGCAGACATTATAATTACAGAATAACTGGAGCATGGCAGCACTGGATATGATGTGCGTCTGGACCCTTTCCGCTTGGAACTTAAATACAACGAGACTCGTGTTTTTCATGATTTCCACATACTGAAATCAATATGAAACAGAACAAATAAGTGACAGGACCTTGGAACTTGAAGCTCTCCAGGTGGACCCACAAGCAGAGATCCTCGTTGTCGCACTCGCAGCTCCAGGGGTTCCCGCTGAGCCCCACAGAGCGCAGCGCCGGCAGCGCGATCAGGGAGGTGATGTTGAGGACCGTCAGGTTGTTCCGGCTCACGTCCAGCACCTGGAGGGCCTCGTTCTCAACAAAAGCATCCGGATGGATCACGGAGAGCCCCGGGTTGTCCGTCATCCTCAGCATCACCAGGCTCGCCAAAGGTCCGAACGTCCTGTCCACGATCCGGGTCAAGGTATTGAAGGACAGGTCCAGGTAGGCCAGCTTGCGTAGATTCCCAAACGTGGACTCCGATATTTCCGTCAGGGAGTTGTTGCTGCAGTCCAGGTACACCAGGTCGGAGAGGTAGTTGAGCGCGAGAGGCGGCAGCTCCACGATGCGATTGTCGGAGATGATGAGCTGCCGCGTGGCCAGCGGCAGGTTGGCTGGGAAGGTGGTCAGGTGCTTCCCCGCGCACTGGACCACCAGCTGGTCATCACACACGCACCTGTCTGGACAGCCGGCGGAGATAAGCGGGGATGCCGTGACCCCCGTGGTGAAGAGGAGCAACGCTATGAGACGCAGCGGTTGCGCGCTTGGCTGCGGGGCAAGACGCATGACACCGCCGAGGGCTTCATCCACCCCGTCTGGACGGAGTCAGACGCAGCCACATTCCTCATTGAAACATCAGCTTGTTTGTCCCAGAAATGATATCCACCGAGGTCAGACCCCACGCTTGCCCGTGGCACGCACGCGTAACCTGTCAGTTTTTCCTGCCAGCTGTCTCAGGTTTCAGCGATCTGTCCAGTTTATTTTCATGAAAGACATTCGCGCGTTGAGACGTCCCCTCCTGGTGCGCTGCTTGCGACGATTGCGGTCAGTTGTTCCTCTATCACGCTCCCTGAAAGTGAATACAAATGAAGGGGGTGGCGTGGGGGGTGGGGGTACTGAACTGTGCAGCAGATAGGGGTGGGGGAGCTGTGGGATGATCTCACACTTTGGAGTGAGCTGGAGTGCTCGCGGAAGAGCAGTGCAAGAAATACAAGACCGTTTCACATGGAAGGGAGCACTGATAGGCCAAAGGTCACGTGTGATGGCTCTACATGCATCAGGTGTGTTTGCAAATTGTTACAGAAATATTCATTGATCAAGCTTTTTTCCGCTTTTGTTGACTGAATATTGGTCATCCTGACAACCAGTGACCAGGTGCATCTGACACCCATCTTTTTGCAAACACTTCACACAGCCATCACAATCACGTTTTTTTGTAGAAAATAATTCAAACTCCTATTTCTGGACCAGCAGGAGAAGGGACAAGGCAGCATGGGCCACGGTGATGCTTTTCTGGTCTCTCCAGTCTCTCCAGTGTGGAGACCTGAGTCTATTCAGGGTTCTGTGTGTGGGTGTTGAAGTGCTGAATCAGTCTGATGGAGGAGGAGGACAGATGTGTTGCTGACAAGTCCATGAAGGAAACCATCACCAAGCCAACAGCCAACAAGCTGCTCCACTCAGGCCTCACTCTGACCACCTTTCTCTCTCATGAACACATAAACACCCACAAAATGAGGTGGAACTGTTTTGTTTACTCTGCATGGACAAACATGTGGACTGAATCTGTCCCCACAGCTGTTTTTTATCTGGTACTTTGGTGAACTTAGGAGGACATCTAGTGAGAATGTTTTGCAATGCAACTGGTAATCCATTTCATGTATTCTCATTTGGTATAGCTTCTAAATAAATATTCCTATTCCTGTTTAATTCATTTACATCAACTCAAAAATATGATGCCCTGAAATAAAAATATGAGTTAAAATCAAAATAAACCCACTTTGTTCTTGACGACCATTACTTTCATGTGAAGTTTCATTGCTGACTGGCAGCTCCACAATCAATTGAAAACACACTTTGGCTTTGTTTTCTACCTCATCTATATCCACATCATTCGCTTTGAGACCTTAAACACATATTATCGCATGTGGCCCGACATTTTTTGAAATGTTACAACGTATGAACCTCTATCATGCTGCAAAAACAAAACATGGATGTATGAGCTCTGCTTCACACAAACTGTCTAATCTTGGTTCAACTTTTTTTTTTTTTTTTTTTTTTTTTTTTTGATAGCATCACTGTATTTTCATTCTACACTGGTTACAGAAGCCTGTCTTCCATATTCATATCTTTGTTTGATCAGCACTCATCAAGCTTGCATTTGTTGAAACAACCTCTGTCAAGCAGGTTGATCTGTTTCAAGTGTTAGTGTGATGCAGATCTGACTGTAAAGGCGTCCTGTTGTGAGTGGAAAAAAAAACCTCTGAGGTAAGAAAACTTTGTGATTTTGTCTGACAAAGCCTGAGTCAGAAACTGCGATATTCAGTGGGCTGGAAATTGCTACAAACCCCTTTTTTTCTTTTCTTTTCTTTTCTTTTTACTCCGCTCAACTTCATGACATGCAGCATTCACTGTTCCTCCAAAGCAGGTAACGTAAAGCTGTAGCAAACACTTCAAACTAGGCTCACCTTTAGGAGGAAAGGGGTGGAGTCAAGTTATTTCGCTGACTCCATTTCCACCAAAACTGGTTTATTTAAACTAAAAACAGGCTGCAGAACATGTTGAAAAGGGAGTCTGTATATTATCTCTGAGGTATTTTGACCAAATCAAGTCACATGTTTCAGTATTACAACAGGAAACTGTATCAACTTTTGAAAACATTTCCTTTAAATTGTAAATTCGTGGTTTCAGCTTGACAATTCTGCTGTCAGAATAAAACAGCCCAACAGTGATTATACAGGGCCCCAGACATAACATCTGAAGTAAAACTTTAAATTGTGGCCTCAAATCAGAATTTTTGTGACCAGACATTAATAATTTTTGGCCTCAAAATAGTATTACGTGGCCAAAAAATCGTTGGCAACCCACACTGTGAGCTCATTGGCTGTTTTGATCTGTCTACTGCACATGTGTATGGAGACCCATACATGATGAAATTAGAAGTTATGGTCTCAAATTAGAGTTTGAAATTGGTCATTTCTTCTTCAAAGTTCTTCTGAGGGCACAAAATATAGCCATGAAATAGTAATACAGGCCACAATTTGCTTATAATTTATCATTTTTGCTTCAGATGGGACCCCATACGTTTACATACGTCATGGCCTACAGGAAACCATGGCCTGTCATAACCTGCTTCACTTCCACAGATTACAGATTATCTGGCTGCATTCCTTCCGCCGTCCTCATCAAGGTCCTTCTGCTGTGAAGTGACAGTGGGGAACTTCAAATAAACCACTCTATGTTGTGTTAGTGAGTCTAATGCAAAATTCATAATGTCAGCAGTGAAAGGCAAATAAAAAGAAGAATAATCTTCAGTGAAAGCTGCCACATAAATAGAAGCTATCTCGACCAGCATGATCAGTCACGGCTGATGCAAGCTGTGCTTCACGATCTGAATGAAACCAGAGGACAAGCTGGCCTCTAAAACGTAATCAGATCCGCTTCAAATGTCCTTTCTGCTAGTTGTTTTTCCTCTTTTTATGCCAGGAGCCATGTAAATGAGTGGCACCTACGAAATGCATTTAAAAAAAAAAACAACAAATAATAAAAGAAATATATAAAAAATATATATAATTATACAAGCAAAAGCCTGAGTTTTATGGTAAGAGTTGGAAATTTCGAGAAAATTAACATTTTATGACTAAAAGCAACCCCCAAAATCAATCCGCCCACCAGGAAGTAAATGTTTGGCAATGGAGAGTGACCAGACTCTTGTGAGGTGAGGGCCAGGCTAGCATCCAAGTACCAAACAATAAAAGGTTATCTAAAATAATCTGAAATACAGGCTGTCTCATTATAATCGGATAGCAAAGCGTGCACGTTTGACGTATACTTACTTCAGAGAGTAGACCACCATGATACCCCACCATTACAGTCTTGACAATCAGTTTGTCCCAGCCAAAGAACCAGTCCACCACCCAGCAGTCGTTGCTTTGATCTAATTACATTTGTATGACTCATAAACGCATATATGTCCATATAAAGAATTTTAGAATATTACAAAGTAAATGAAGGTCTATGTGTTATAACCATGGAGTGATGAGATTCTTTTTTCCACAGATCCAAAATTTTCCACAATTTGTACAAGTTTAGAGGGAACTAAGTATCGATGGAAATAACGCTGGACTCCGAAGAAAATTCAGATGACCCAGGTTTCCACCAGCACTTAGTGGACTTAAGTGGGAGAACTTGCACAATTGGTGGCTGACTAAGTACTTTTTTGTCCCAGTGTAAACGCAACATGGACACACAAAGAGTCTCAAAACCCCTCATGCTGATCTGTGCAAGAATGTAGATTTGTGCGTGTGTATCAGGGGATTTGTGCACACCAGTGGCGATTTGTCCCAGACAGCAGAGAAGCCAAACTGCCTCTGAAATTCTCTGCTACATCTTCAATGTTAAATTGACAGTAAAACAGTAATTGACAAAACACCAGATCTGCCCAATATAGCATTTACTTTCATGACTACCATATGTCATCCTGTAGATTAATCAAGTGATTTCTCGTGAAATCGCCGCGGTTCACTGCTAAAATCTGCTATGAAGCCTCCTGCAGAAGCCGAGCTTCCAAGGGTTTCTATGGGCTGGAAGCGCTGGCTTCC
>JBAMYA010000009.1:5701129-5716408 GCA_037176975.1 Arrhamphus sclerolepis
TAGAGTATAAAAAGAAATACAGAGCCAAAGGGAGATGATCTACTGGCTAACATTTAAGAATAATAATAAAAAAAAAAAAAAGGGGACAGCATGAGCCAAGAAAGAGCTTCGCCTCCTTGGTTGAGCTCTCGGTGCTTTCATGACTGAATAAAGTGCTCACATTGGCGTAGTGGAAGTTGATGCTCCAGTTGCTCCCAGCTCGTGTGGGAATAAAGCGATCCCCTGACTTCACACTGACAGGACTGCAGACAGCACTCAAGCACTGGGACGGTTAAAAAAGGAAAAAGAAAGAAAAGAAAATCCAGTCTGGTTACAGCAATGTGATTGCTGGGGTGGTTCGAGGCAGGAGCACATGACAAGTGTCCCTTCCCGAACCTCACCTTGGTCCGACGGGCCTCTGCCGGCAGGTTCTGGTGGTTGATCTGCCTCAGCAACCGCCTCTCGTACTCTTGGTCCATGTCTCCGGGGCTCAGTAAAGCCCCCTGGCCCCCTTTACGCCTCCGCTCCCTCCCTGTGAGGACATCCGCCGAGGACCCCCATCTCTCTGCAAAAAGACAAGACACCTTAATTTAAAGCCTCGGCGCAGACAGGAGGTCCAAACGTGCACGCGAGTCTTTGAGCTAACGTGAACCGAGCGGCCCGGCGAGCCTGGCGTCTGTGTGCCCGCAGGTTTAAAACCCAAAGCTGACATTTCCTGTTCATTATTCTCATTTTTGAAAAGAAAAAAAGCAGTTTGTTTTTTGTTGTTGTTTTTTTTAAAACAAACAAACCAAAAAACATTCATGGTGTTCTGATGACAGCCGCACCGTTGTCATGGCATCATGCTCGCGCACAAACAAGCCCTTAAAGAGCTGTTCACACTAACGTCTGCTGACGACGCTCGACAGCGTCCGTCTTACCGACTGTCACGGTCACTCAGGTGACCACGTCCACCGCCATCTCCGGCTGAAACAGACGAAGGCTGCTGCGGAGGGACTTTTAGCGAACAGCAACGGAGCAGCCGGATGACAACGACACTCGCTGCTGTTGTTTATGTTCGCAACAAAGATGGCGACCGAATCAGCTGGAGCTCTTTGCTGTTGATCCTCAGACGTTTGTGATTCCTGCTGCCGGAGCGCTCACAGCACGACGTACGGTCAAACACTGACACCTGCCGGTGGCCTGTGGTTACCGCACCCAGGGCCGGCAACGTTGTATGTTCTCCACTTGACCGCAGGGTGTCGCTGCTGCGCTGCAGAGCAATTCAGCCGGAATTAGAGCAGTGGGGGGATTTTTGACTATTGTCCTGACATTTCAGGCAGAAATTGGTTTATTAGTAAGCAGGGGGGGAAGTACCAAACTCTGGACCCCATACATAAGCCCTAAACAAACCCCTCGCCACCCCGCAAACGCACACACTGAAGTCTAACCTTACTGCTTTACTGTGGTTTGGGAATTGTGCTGTTTCTAGTTTAAGCTCACAGGTTTTCTGGCTGCAGTGCAGACCCCCAAAGTAGACTTGACTCACCAGCCAGTCAGATTTTACTTTCAGGAGTGCTAATATGGTTTAATATTGCTGTGATGTGCTAATGTTACAACTCTGCATCCATAATAAACAATAAACAACAACCAAAAAAGGGAAAAAAAATTATAATTAAAAAAAGTGAAAAAAACAACAGATTTTCATAAATGCAGATTTATTGGAGACGTAAGCTACAACATCTGCTGCATTCACTGAATGTTTACATTAATGAGCCATTCAAATGCCCACTGATGAATCTCCTTGTCAGCAAAATCATGAATGAGGTCAGCAAAGTCCAGTTTTCAGGCCAGTTGGGTTTCAGCGATAGGAGTGAAGACTGTTTGGTCTCTTCTGGATCATCGTTGACCTCAAACAGCTTGAGTACATAAGACTCGTTGTCTTTTTCACACCCCAATTCTTCCACTTTTTCGTTGAAAATCATGTAATGTCTCATTGCACTCTGAAATGAAACAGAACAAGTGAACAGCTGAGGTTAAGAAAATAAATAATGGAATCAATTTATAAACTAATTACTAACCTTTAAAGTAGACACCTTTTGTAGCTTTAACCGTTTGACGGACTCTTTCTACGATGGAAACAAAATATTCTCTGTTGTATAAGTTCTTCTAAATGTGCAGCACCTTCAAGTTGCTTTGTTTTGTCCTCAGAAAAAGGCTATGATACTGAAAAGTTATTGTTAAGTTTTAGGTAACTACCTTTTTTGTGAACCTCTGGAAGTTCTCTAGTTACCATTAAACCATTTTATTCACTGGACTTGAACTTTTTTTAAAAAAAATGGAAGAATTGAGGTGTTGTATAACTTTTGACTGGTCATATAGAGAAAAAGTTGTCAGTTCAAGGTCATAAAAAGAATTCCAGAAAAAATTAAATAATTTAGCATTTGTTAAATATGTAGGGAAACCGTTTTCCGGAGCAGCAAGAGCCTTTAAAACCAACTTCCAATGACTTCGCACATCATCTGCCTGTTTTCAAAATAAGTTGGACCATCTATCGGATTGCTTAATGACCCCCTGCGTGATATTAAACTTGCCTTTTGTGATATTAGATTTAAATTCCTCTGTTGATAACAATTTGCAAACAGTAAAACAATGACAAAAAAGAAAGAAAAAGATGACATGGTAGAGTAGAGACGAGGAATGACGTCTGTGGCGGCACTCTGAGCTGCACGTAGGCCCAGCTGCCACCTGCATTTACCTGTCAGGCGACCCGGCTACACACACTGTTTACAGATGGTTTCTGATTTGTGTGTTTCTTCACACTAACCCCCTTGCAGTGAAGTGTTTTTCTGCATTAACTTGCCGTAAAAATGTGATTTGATCATCGTCTAAGTTACACATGATCAGTTGTAATCTCTGTCTTTATTTCACTCTACAGTCAAACCATGAGCCGCGTGAACAAATTTACGCTAATGAAAGTTAATTGGAGTCAGTCGTTTGCAGACCTGGAGTCAAATGAATAAATGAATGTGGAGGTGTGGTTTTGAGCTACAGCAATGTGGACCACGACTCGCATAAAGGAGCTCTTTGGAGATTTGTGATCAGGAGCAGTTGATCTACACGAGGATAAAAGGGGAAACAAAGTCATATCAAATAGTTCAGCCGTACATCTGTACACAGCTGGACAAACTGTCTTTAAATGAAGACAGTTTAATGCTGGAGCTGCTCTTCCTGGAAGCAATGCGCCCAGACTGCAAAAATGAACTTATGATAAAAGAGTTCAATTATGCAGGAAGTGAAAATAAACTTTCAGCAGTGCAAATATCAAATGGATGTGTTCAATAAAGACACAAAACACAAGCGTGCCTCATCAGCTTGAGCATGTTGTGTTTGTCTAATATCCTGACTTCAATGGAGGTCAGAAAATGCAGAAAACCAGCTGATTAATTCATTAAAATCCAAAAACCTGCGTCAGGTTAATTGGTGGCTCTAAACTGTCCACAGGAGTGATTGTGAGTGTGTTTGTGACCCAGTTCTCCCTCATAAAAGAGATTTATGATCCCAGTGGGACTAACCTGGTTAAATAAAGGTTAATCAATAAAACAAATAATTCAAACGGATTCACATCTCTTTTTTGCAGCAGTATAACAAATGCTGTTTAACTTCAGAAGAATTTTAAAGGCAATTAATTTACTGATAGTGGGAGGTGTTTTTTTTGTTTGTTTTTTTAAGGTCTTTTACTGGTGAAGGCTCTTTTCCACCATTGTGGCCATATTTATCCCACTCACCACGACCACATTCCAGAAGTGGTGTTCATGCAGACACAAAGGCTTCCAGGAATACTTACAAGAAGATATTCCACCATCGTCGCGTTTTCCTTGCAGCATGGCCCAGTCACAACAGTCGCTCTTATCTGCATCCTCATCATCTCCAGACAGGGCAGCGTGCAGCCTGCTCACGGCTGGGAGGCCGAACGCTGACCCGAAGCGCAGCGTCTGGGTCGCTTTTGTGTGCATGTGTGTGTGCATGCGTGTGTGTGTCCAGCTTTGGTCAGGGTGGAGAGGGAAATGCTGCAGCCTTATCATTCCTGTAATACGGTGCAGTTTAGCGGGCCCAGAGGAAGCCGGGTCAGTGCTTTCAGACTGTGACGCTCTCAGATCCTTACTGGAATTCACAACAAAAACAACAACAGAGACGCTGACTAATCTCATCTCTTATGATGACAAAAATAAAAAGGGAAAAAAAGGTAGGGTTTCAAAATGATGAAAAATTCAAACAAAAAGACATGTTTCTTGCCAACAGCGTAGGCGTTGACAGCAGGCTTGGCGTTATCGACAGCATATAGACAGCTGTTTTGGAAAAGTCAGAGACGGTGCTTCATAAAATCAATCATCTGGAAAACACAGAAACTGCTTCTTACTGGGAAACAGCAACTTCAGCAGTAAAGTACGCCACCAGTGTCTGATGTTGTTACAGATGAAAGTATCTCAAGAGTATAATTCCAGCTGTACTTTTCTTTTGGTTTGTTTTGTCATTTGAAAATGGCATTTATTTTGGTGAAAAATGAAGAGATGAGCCATAACGCTCTGAGGTCAGATTCAGAGCCAAACAAAGGACAGGCTGAGCTTTGATAGCATCTCTGGAGTTTACGTTGTGCACGGTGAGAAGGTTTTGTTTGTCTCTAGATGTGGTGGATCTGATACAGTCATATTGCGCAGGCCTCCCTCAGTTTCTTCTCACTCCACCGCAGACTTTGCCCCTGCAAACGCATGTTGATCATCTCCTCCCACGCGCTGCCTCACACTCAGAGAGCTGCAGAGCCGCAAGCTTTCGCTTCTCTCCTGAGTCAAACGAGGACAATTATTGATCTGGGCAAAATCAAGAGGGAAGTGTGCAAATTAAACCCGATTCAGTGCAGAGCTGCTTTTTCTCCTCACCATATAACATGAACATAGAAAATGCATTTAGATGTGAGGAAATCCAACATATGTGCAAATCAAGTGGCTGAAAATTGTCTGAGAGAAAAACAGAAAACAAATCCAGGGTGAATGGAGAAGATCATGGCTGCCTGCTGCTTGCATGGGCTGCACTGTTTCCCCCTCAGGTGTTCCTTCATCAGTTTATCTGCAGCCTGAACGCTTCGAGTGTGCTGCAGCAGAGTGCACCCCAATGTGTTATGTCTGAGTGTGCAAGTATGATTTTTCTTTCTCGTTTGACAAGCTCTGATTGCAGTGCATGTGGTGCTGTGTCGCCATAGGGGTGTTCCCGTCTACATCCGAGGGTTTCCCAGGCTGCATGCTGGGTAAAGAGCCTGGAGAAGTGAGCACAAATGTCAGGCTGGTGCCTCGTCCTTAAATGTATTGTGATTAAATGTGACGTGACATAGAAAAATGTTTCACGCACAGGCTCCACACATCATCGTGATCACGTGAAAATTGAATTTATCACAAACACACTTGAAAACCAACATATCCAGCTTCTCTGGGTGATATTTTTTGGTTCTGCAGAGCAATGCATGAGTCACGGTACTCAAAGCTGCTTTTAAACTGCACACACAGAGATCCATAAAGCGCTTCTTATATTTTGGACATGTTTTGACATTGCTGGTCTGTGCTGAGGATTACGTAACTGCTGCTGTATACATTCTATGAGGACATTTAAGACACTTGCATGCAAAGCCACCCTCAGAGAAACAATGGCGTATCTATGGTGATTGCCACCATGTTTGATAACTCGATGATTTGTGGCATTTTCAGGGAAGGACACTTCCTGTTATTGTCCTAATCCTGGATTTTAGAATTTATAGTTCATATAGTTCATATGCACACACACACACAGTCATGTGCAGAGGTCCCAGAGGAAGCAGCCTCATCTGATCTCTTCCACATCCAACATTTTCTGTATAGTGGGTAAAAGCGTCTCTTTGAGCTCATTTCCCTTCCCCATCTGTCTCAGCCACTGGAAGCTGATCCCTGCCATCTACACACTCCTGCATCGTTATTGAATTATCCTGGAATGCCCCATATTACGCTGTCTTCCTCCCAGTTGGGGCCCAGTTGACTTCACTTCTTACTGTCAATCCAACTGAAAACAAACAGCAGCTGTTCAGCAGAAACTGCAGGAAGGCATTTGTTTTTATAAATTGGATATGGAGAGAGCAGGTTTGTTTTGCTGGAAGTGGTTCTTTTCCTCCATGCCCTGGCCCCGGGCCCTTCCCTGGGTCTAGCTGCAAGAGTTGAAAAAAGGAGTGGCTGTCAGCTCAGGCTGCTGGCAGACAGCACGTGCGGTCCGGCCTGGACCCAGACGCTGCACAGACATCGCTGGTGGGGCCGGTGCACGCCGCCTGCAGCCTGCTGACGTCAGCCGCCGACAGACCACAAGGCCTGTGTTAGAGTTTCAAACAAACTCTGTGCCCATTGCCATGGCAGTCTGGACCACCACCATGGAAAACACCAGTCTGAGGCGTGTTTACCATCAACAGCTGTCTCGTCTTTGATGAAGCTGGAGGAAGATGAGGAGGACGGTTCAGGTTGCAGTTGTCATGCAGACTTCCTTGAAGAACAAAGAAAACAAAGTTTGGCTGAAGTTTCTTAAAAACAACAGCACAATAACAACAACAGGGAGTTTCCACAGCATGTTATTAAAGAGCTTTTAGAAACAAAAGGAATTTATTAAGAGAATGAAGTAAGAGGCCACAGATCTACAATAATTAGCTAAAAAGTTGTGGCTAATTACACAGCAACAGGAGAGCTGAGAAGCACGTGTGCAGTGAAAAGCAGAAGTAGATCATATCTGCAGCTGTTCTGTTGAACTCATAAATGGATTTCTGTGGAAGGCATCTCTTCATGCTAATTTTACCCTGGTGCCCTCCTGCTGATCACGTATTCCTGATGTTTATCTGCTGTGGGTCAAGGTGCCTGCTGCCATGGGAGAGTGAATGCCCTGAGGGCCCAGCACATAGCACCAGTATCTCTGCCTTTCCTGTTTACACTGCTGGCTCAGAGAGTCCGGTCCGGCAGCACCGAGCTCAGGTCACATGGAGACGTCACTGGTGTCACTGAAGCCTGGATGGAGTGTTTTTCTCATGTCTGACACCACTCACTCCTGTTTCACGTCAGACCTGCAGAGCCGGAGCCATGACGTGAACAGAAACCGCACTGTGGGTCGATCAGACGCACGACTCTGCTTCTGAGAGAGAACGTGGCATTTCAGAAGGTGTCGTCCTCAAACACTCCTGAGTGAATAATAATGAGCTTTTTAAGAAAACAAAGTTCTGTGACAGATGTTTTGGCCTCTGTTGAATGCCAAAATGATTTTGTTTTATGAGAAAAGTCATTTATGAATAAAAGCTCTTATTGGCATTGCAGTTTAAAGAGTCTTCTAGTGGTTAAAAACCTCTACAGAAGTTTAAAGGTACAACCCATGAATCAGAAAAGGTTACAATGTTATGGAAAATGCAGATTTAAAAATCATCTATTTTATTTCTGTCCAGAGAATAAACCTAAGATCATTTTTAGATTATTATTATCTTTTCATCAACTTCATCACATTTGAATTTTAGGAAGAAACATCCAGCAACAAGTAAGGTGTAAATTTTGACCTTTTTTTTTCTTGAATGCATCCCTGAAACGCAAATGTTTTTATTAACAAGAGAAATGACGGTTTTGAAGTTTTTTTTGGGTAGATGGTGAGGGGTGGGGGGGTCATACTTCAAAGAAATAAAAAGTCAAAGTAAATGCAAGAGTCAGTGCTTTTGTAAAAAAAACAAAAAACAAATAAGTAAATAAATAAATCTTGTTTTGTCATGTGTTGACCTGAATAACATCCGGACCAGAGGAGTTTGTTATACATACGCATTTTAATAATCAGATAGAAAACATTTGTTGAGCACAACATACACCATTTTACCAATATAATGTGAGGAAAACATTGAAAAAATACATCTGAAATATTGCTTCATATATATGTGTATATATATATATATATATATATATACACACACATATACATATATATGTATACACACAGACTAATATTCAGCAATTATTCCTACAGCTGTACAATGACCCGTCATCGTACACAGGATGCTGCACTGAAGTCCAGCCTTCGCCATCCTCCAGGATTAAGAGATTAAGAGGCGGCGGCGCCTCACACAGGGTGTCGCCAGTTGAGACTTTACAAACGTTTCCGACTGGACTATCAAATCTAACAAACTTCTTCTTATTAAGGTTTTATAGCAAAATATCTTACTAAATACAAACGAACCACAAGACGAGTTCGGTCAAACTGTGACTGACGTGTGGTAGTGCGTATAAATAATATCAAGTATACAGAATATTAGCAGTCAATATTATCAGATACAAGGAAAAAGGTAATAAATACACCATTTACTGTCAGCACATCACAGCTGGGTGCAACAAGGTTTGTGCCACTTCTGTGACCACACACACACGCGCACACACACACACACACACACACTCACACTCACAGGAGAACGATGTCATATCATGACTCCAAACTGATCTCCTCATCATACACTGTGGTACCTTTAAGGAAGTGCTGAACTGATCTGCAACCAGCTGCAGAACCGTCGACATATTCAAGGTGCAGCGAAAACAAAGCAAAAAAAAAAAACATCACTACAAGTACAAATACTCCATCACAAACACTTCTTTTTAAAACTGCGCTCAAAGTGAGTCACAACGTGAAGCATTCAGAAGAACGGCATGCTGCTAACCAGTGCAGGAGTGTCTACGCCAGCCAATGAAAAACTAGGGATTTAAAACTTTGACCTTCGAGGATTTTGGTGAAAACACTCGTTAGCTTCCAGCAAGACGGCGGCGGACGTGAGGAATCAGTCTTCACCTGAAGACCAGGGACTCTTCAGGGTCACAGGTGGCAGTGACATCATCAAAGTGCTTTCTCTGGAGCATCTTTGGAGTCTGTGTTTATTTATTTATGGGGGGGTAAGAACACTTAACATAATTTTGTATTATCCCTTATTGGGATTAACTGAATAAAATGATCTGTTGTGATGCAGCGGCTGTCCTCCATAAATAACAGATGCTCTCTTTATTCTTACAGTGTTCCACAAAGTGCAAATTGTGCTGGGAAGTTAACTGATTTCTGACACACACACTGCACACCTTTGTGAGAATAAGCTTATACTATTGCCAGAACATAAGGAAGACCGTGGGAGACGCTCTTTAGAAAATTGTACACATTTTACATCTTCATGAATGTGTTCCATAAATTATATATATTTATATATATATATAAACACTTAAAAAAGAAATAAAAGGCACACCAGTTATTTTTAGATAAGTGTTTGAAAAAAAACAAAACAAACTTGGTTCCAAGTAACTTGCAGACCAGTAGTTTTGGTTATCCAGTCTTGAGATAATGTTCTACGTGACGATAAAAAAATGTCCTGAAGTGCAAGTTTGGAGGTTTTTCCCAGTTCATGGATTTGTACCATCGACGTCAGACGCGTTTGTCTGCAGCAGCCCAGCAGCTGTGGCTCTGCAGTCCCTTCTGGAAGGAACAGAACACTCACTCTTCCAGCTCCTCCAAGGTGGGGGGTGGGGGGCTCAAAACAAACTGCCACAGGGTTTCCAAGCCTCATTTGCAGGGGCGCCCCACATTCAGTCAGACCCTTCTGCGCAGGCAGCTCCAAAGAGCCAGATTTGCAGGATTGCTCCACTGCAATAAAATGAATTCAGCGAAAAACTGCCGCCAGTTCAGCTATGTTTCCGCCGGGGAGACGTCCCGCGTCGTCATTTCTACTCCGTCCTGATCAGAGGGCTGATCTGTGTCCACGTGGTCACATCTGACAGCTGCGTCAATCACCCTGCTGTCTCTGTGTTCGCTCCGTCTGTCCTGGGTACCCACGGTCAGGTTGAAATTGAATTTACTCGCTACAGGCTCCCCCTCGCCGTCCCCATGCGGGCCTCCGTCTCCATCGCTGGTGTAGAAAGGAGGAGACGGGCTCTGGGGGATCATGCTTTGGTACCAGTTCCTGTTGTATTCAAGTGTGTCCAGGATGTCCTGGGCATCAGGGTGGACCAGGTCTGCCCACGTCTCCCACAGAGGGTGGACGATGTAATCAATGAAGCCAACCTAGAAACAAGGAGCAGGGATGATGTCATGAAAATCAAGAATGAAGAAAAAAACAAAACATTTTCCCGCCGCGGCTCCTTCTGGAGTTCCCTCTCACAACACATGAGAAACTCTGAGTCACCACAAACCCTTAAACCTTTACATAAACGCCACCTGTTCAAACTGGCATTCCCATAATCCTCGACAGCCATCCCACTTTATCTAAGTTATCTTTTGGTTGCTGCGCTTCATAGGTGTATTATTATTATTTTTACCTGAGTTCTCTCTACTGAAGCTGTGTTTTTGTCACACATGGGGCTGATCTCCATCCCCCTCTCGCGCTCTCTGTCTCCCTGGTGGAAGAACTCATCCATGATCCTGTCGGTCCACTGCCGGTACAGATCCAGAGGCTTGGTGGGGTTACTCAGGTCTGCACAGTGAACCATACTACGCAGTACCTGCAGAAACAAATGAAATAGATAAATTAAAAAAAGCATTTAGCCTGCCGTTTCTCTGCAGCATAAATAAAAATGTTTCCACCAGGTTGCTGCAAAAAGCCTGTTACCTGCATCCTGTCTGTGTAGTTGTCCAGCAGAAGGACTCCTGAGCTGGTCACCTTCTTGGTCTCCACCATGGTTTTCAGGTTAGCCAGAAGACTCATGTGTTTTGACATGTCAGTTGCCAGAACCTGGATGCAGAAACGCATTACAAATTATGCAACCATACAGTTGTGAAGGAGCTCAGCGTGCAGACAACAGCAGCCGAGAAGCTAAAAGCGTCCGGCAGCGTCAGACAGACGTGCAGACGTTTCCTCACCATGTCTATGACCATCCTCCGGAGCGTCTGCCTCTGTTTCTTAGTCAGATTCTGGAAAATGTCGCAGTTGTCTTCCTGCAGCAGCTTGAAGCCCACTGCCAAGTGGTGATTCTCCAGCACCGACTCGTCGTTGTACATCAGAGCCAGCTCGGAATCTGCGAGAGAGAAGTCAGGAGGCGAGAAATTAAAGAGGGCTCAGGTATGGTAACCATGGTAACCACTGCAAGTCCCTAAAAAAAAAAAAAAAAAAAAAAATGGTGATGCTGCCTCTGACTGTATTTCTGTGACTCACTGGTGTTGATGAGGAACTGGTTGGACACTCCAGGGTGGTCTACATCGTGAATGGCTGCTGCGAAAATGGCCGCCAAGATCTCCAGGTCAGTGAAGACCGCCTGCGTTTAGAGCAAAGAAGGGAGAACATTACTGAGGAAGGAGGATCCGTAACAGCGGTCGCCTCATTAAATCATAATCGAAGCTTGTCAGAAAGGTGCCACATGTTGACCAGACGTCAGGAACTTCATCTAAACTACACTGAGTAAAATAAATGTAAAACAACTACTTCTGACCATCATGAATGAATGAACAAGAAGACAGAGAGGATGTCAGCAAAAACAGATTTTCTGTGACGTACATCCAGCGCGGGCGTGGACAGGAGGATGTGCGTGGACTGCGCCACGTCAGCGGCGTGCAGGCTGTTGTGATAGGCCACGTCAGAGTGATAGTGGCCCTCCAAGGTCAGCATGAACGTCACAAAGGTGTCTGCTGGAATTTTGAACGTCCTCATGAGGTCTCGCTCCTGGAGGATGACAGAAAAACGTAACCAAAGAGCTTAAGACCACCAGAGAGAGAGAGAGAGAGAGAGAGAGAGAGAGAGAGAGAGGGAGAGAGAGAGAGAGAGAGAGAGAGAGAGAGAGAGAGAGAGAGAGAGAGAGAGAGAGAGAAAAATCTGCTGGTGGGGAAGGAAAAAATTGCTTGGCTTAAATTCTTAAAACAAGGGTATGTTTTTTAAAATAAGACACTTTTTCTTGAACAAGGCTTTTTTTTTTTCTGAGAAGTCAGAACAGTGAGGACAGTGAGGACAGTGAGGACCATGAAGGATGAGACTGACCTGAAAGATGGTGTACATGATGCACGTGAGCGGTCGATTATGAGAATGCTCTGCCACTTTGAAAATGTTCAGACCCCATTTGTTGATGTCCTCCAGGTCCTGTTGGTAAAAACCACATTTCAAACGTCTTGGACCCCAGATGCCATCACCGAAGATGAAGTTTCCATTGAGCCGCATGATCCGTCCACCGCTTACCTTGGAAAGCAGCTCCTCCTGGTCCGTTTTGACCCCGAAACGATTCCCGCCTCCAGAGATGCTGGACGTATGGCTGACCTTTCTCACCCCGCTGATCTGTGTCATCATTCCAACCTGCGGCGGCTGATGCTGCTGCTGTTGGCCCTGCCTCCTCTTCCTCTCCCTGGACTTCTGGACTGGACAGGGAAGTTCCAACTCATTCTGCTTGTCTGCGCAAAACAGCAATAAAAGAGACGAAAAGAAGGAGACACGATTAAAAGAATGGCCTCCAGTTGCTGGAGGTTTACGCCTCCTGGCTGCTAAACTGAGTAAACAGATCTCACACCTATGTGACAACAGTCATTTAATTAGAACATTCACTTATTTTCCTTCTCCACCACTAAAAATACACTCGCTGCAAAGGCGATGAAATAAAGGGTCAGAAAGTGCTAATGAGATGTTATGACCAACAAACGGTAATCCAGTGGTGCGTGAAACTGAACTGTGTTCCAACAACAATTCACAGAATCCTGGAAAGAGTTTGTGTTACTATTAAAAGTTAAAAGGAGGAACTTGTGCACATTTACATGGTGCATGTGAATCAGTCTGTTTGCTGAATGCATTTCTGTCATCTCAGTATGCTTGAGTGTGAAACTCCCACATCTGTATTTGTGCACCATGTGTGCTGCAGTGATAAGAAAAGCACAGCCTCAGCTGCATTCTGCAGAAAGCACAGGAAAACGCTGGTACTCTCCACCTGACAGCTGTTAGATGCAGCGCAGATAAGAAACCCGCTAAGCTTCAAAGACGAACGCAGCCGTGCTCAAACGTCTCAAAGCAGCTCCAGCTTCCTTCACTGCGCCACTTCTATTGTTAGGAAAGATCTAGCTCTTTCCACCATCCATCCTTGTTCCCTCGTCTTTTGCTTCAGATGGTTCCTGATCAAGGCTTTGATAAGCTGCCTGGCTGTTTGGGATGGGAGGATGGAAAACCTGAGGGGCAGAACGCTCGACTGTTGGCAGGACAGGCGCACTGGCTGTGAGTCCAAAGATGCTCCAGGGTCCAAGGAAAAACTGCTCTCCTAATGAATAATGCAGCATCTATGTGGATGTGGTGGTGCTGTATGGACACACATGTTCTAACTCTCCCCCCACTCATTGTCCTGATCCCTCCTCCCTCCACATATCTCTGCAGTCAGAACGAGGGACTCTCTTTCTCATCCAGACCAGATCAGACTGGTTTTAGAGAAGTGATGCACACCAACTATGCGTTTATCCAAATGCTTCGGGTGTCTGTTCCATCTCCGTCTGCTGGTTAAAGTCATACGCGGCAGGTATTTGTGATGGTGCAAGGCTAACTTCGTTCTTGGTGTGGTATGTGCTGAGGTGTTTACCTAGAAAGGTGTTGGAGATGTACTCTGACACTTGGTTGCCTGAACGACTCATCTCAGACAGGTGGCTTAGTTCCCGGTTCAGCATCCTCTTGAACTGGAAACAAACAGATAAAACAAACGTTTTAATGCCGTTTCCCCGCAGACACGTAAAGAACATTGTTTTAACACATCGCTTAACGTTGGTGCTGATGTCATGTTTTGATTTAGCAGAATACAATTCCTAAGACACAAAATCCAGTGGCTGATCCCAGTACACATGTCTTCCAGTGATATGAAATGACGCAATGTTCCCAACGCATGCAGTCACGGAGCGAAAGCATGACAAAAACCGGTCAAATGCAAACACATCTCATCTGTAATCACAAGGTTATAAAATCAGCTTGGGAATCTGGGACATTTCACCGACTCACGCACTCACACACACACACACACCTTAATGTATCCCCAGGACACAGAGAACAGGTAGTTGGCCTCAGGCATGGTGCTGAGCTGTTCTGAGCCCCTGGTGCTCCCCAGCAGAAGCAGTGAGTGCTCCTCTCTGAGTGGATCCCCAAGGCTGAGCTCAGCCCAACAGCCCGAAGCTCAAGGCGCCAACAAAATCACAGCCTTCCAGCGGTCGACTGCGATGAAAAAATCCCCAGCTGCAGTTTCTGGAGAAGGGCTGCGGCGGACCCCTACATCCCCAGCCAAATACGCCTCCTCCTAATCTCGGCCATTGTGCTCGAGCCACTGGCGAGAGTGATGGAATCCCCCTCGATGCAATCAATATTTCCTTTCTTTCTCCTCTGGTTCCAGCTGCCTCTGTCCGTCTCTAAACTGCGACTCCTCCAGACGCCGTCCAAAGGTTAGCCGTCGACATGCAGGGGTGTCCAGCCCTTCCAAGCTCAGATGGCAGCGAGCAGAGGAAGCTACACGACAGAGGGAGGAACGGAAAGGAGGAGGAGGAGGAGGGTGCACTCGAGCTGTAGAGTCCTCTGTGGCAGACAGACTGGTGGCTCTCTTTGCCTCCCCCCCGCCCCCCACCGCTTAACACTGAGCCATGGACAGCACTGCAGAAAATGAGAGACTGGAGAATCCCCCACATCTTTCTATCTGCTCCGCTGTGCATGTCTGTTTCTCTCTCTCTCTCTCTCTCTCTCGTCCACCCCGACACCCCTTCTTCACACGCTCCCCAGTCAGAAATGCAGAACAGATGTCATGCACGCGGCGCAACGTGAGACTTCAAAGAAGCAGAGCGTTTATCACATGGGGATGTGATGGCTGTTCTTTCCAATTAGTTTAATTAATTTACCACATGTTGTTAGGTTTTATTCTTAAACACGCAGAGAACCGTCCTCTGCGGAACATCTTTTAGTCCAGCATCATTTAAAAGACTCGAATTCTTGGTACGAGCTGCTTATTGCTTTTCAAAATGAATAACCAGCGCTCATCTGGATTAGAGATACAAACGGTGACGACAGGAGACCTCTGGGTCTGCAGCCCTGGACCACCGCCTGAACCGAAGTCCAAGTGTCATAGCAACAGAGTCACATGGCCCCTTCCATCTTTTCCCACGGTGGTCCGTGCTCTAAATACACTGCATCCGAAAACATCCACAGATACAAAGACGCTGTAATCCCACACACACACACACACACACACACACACACACACACACACACACACACACATACATACATATACATTTTATGAGAAGATGGGTGCAGTTTTACAAGAAGTCACGTTTTTATTC
>JBAMYA010000009.1:5725573-5746838 GCA_037176975.1 Arrhamphus sclerolepis
TATATATATGTTTAATAGTGTATGACAAATGTGCACACACCCCATCAGCATCAAATGCTGCTCCAAAATCATAGTGTCCGCCTCTCATGCTGTCCACCAGGTCTGTAGCGTTCGTGAGGCTGGGATCTGGGCATTGACCCCCGAAGTCCTCCATAGGCACACAGTTAATTGCAGAATTGGCAGGACAACCCAACTCCTCACACAGAATTCTCTTCACATATGGCCCTGCCACTGGGGAGCAAACAGAAGTGACAGTAATGAGAGGAGACAATACTGATCTACCGAAGTTAGACGTGACGCTGTAGACATGAAGTAACCCTCTGCCTGGTGTTGCTTCAGCCATGCTTTCTTTTTCAGCGTTTGGGGACACTCAGAATAGATTTGGTCATTTATCCCTCTAAAGTCGCAGTTCTGGCAGCCCCATGGTTTCTTTACATGTAAAATGCAAACTATGCCTGTTTTTATCAATAATATAAGTAAAACAAGCTGGAGCAATGGGAAATAATGTTGAATAAATGGTTATTTATTTATTTTATAAAAGTTGATGCAGTTTCTTGAGGTCAAAACATTGGTAAGCAGAGAGCTTAAACACCATTTTCAATCATGTAGCGTTTTCATAACGGCTACTTTCAGGGGTGGACTCTATTTGAGCCTCTTCTGTAATCAGTGTTACAGCTTTCAGCGACTCCTTCAGAGGGGCACCAGAGGAAGCTGATGTTAATGCAGCTGACGGTGGATGATTCACTTACCTGGATCTGTGACACAGTATCTTGTAAATCTTTGAACTTACCTATGAATTAAGTACTTTCAAACTAACCTAAAGACAAGTACATGCTCCCAGCAGCTTCTTTGTTTTGTTTGCTTTCATATTATCACTGAATCAGCAAAAACACAACCAAGAAACCAAAGACTCATGTTCTATGTGGGATTAAGACTAATCTTGTACATTTGATCTTATTCAAACAGCTGACAAAGGGCATTACAAACAACACGAAATCATAGATATTAAAAGAAAATGTGACAAAAGTTGAAAATACATGGACTAAGTCTGATTTCATATGAAGAGTTGTTTGTAGAAAACTGGATTTCTATCCATTCATGCATCCATCCATCTATCCCCGTCCATCTGTCCGTCTGTCCATCCATCCATCCGCCCATCATCCATCCATCTGTCCGTCCATCCATCCATCCATCCATCATTCATCCATCCCCTATCCATCCATCCATCCCTCCCCCATCTATCCATCCATCCATCCATCCCCCATACATTCATCCATCCATCTCAATCCATCTGTCATCCATCCCTCCCTCCCCCATGCATCCCTCCCCCATGCATTCATCCATCCCCTATCCATCCATCCATCCCTCCCCCATCCATCCATTCATCCATCCCCCATCTATCTATCCATCCATCCATCCAAGTTACCCTCTTCCCAAGTAATTAATGTAGTAATAAGATGTCTTTTTAGGGACTGAATCCCTGAGTACATTCAGTTCCTTAAACCTTCTCTTACCTCCATGCATGGCATCTAGTCTTATCTTGATGTGGTTCTCGCCTGACAGAAGTTCCTTCAGAGCAGCAAAGTCAAATATGTTCCTCAGCAGATTTGCATAGGACTCTACAGAGTCCACAATTTCCACTGCAGACAGCCAGAAAGAAAACTATTACGTATGTAGGCACTTAGAGCGGCTTACAACTGTGTTATACACAATTTGTGAAATACAAACTAAACATTCTACCAAATACATGCTAAACATAATCATTGTTTGTGTAACAAACCTAAATCTTTAGACAACACCCACCTGTCTGATTTAACTTTAACTTGGAAAGATGGGTTACAGAGTACATCACCTGTGAAGGGTTTGAACTTATTCTCCAGGTCAAACATCTGTTTTCCCAGGGTTTCCAGATCAACATGCAGCCCAGGACATATGGCAAACTCCTCAATGCTCCTGCTGATCTGAAAAATCTTGTTTGTGACATCCTCCTTGGCAGGGCCTGAAACCAGCAGAAAAGTTTACAAAGTTCAAGTATTACGCTGATATTCAGGTGCCTTTGAACTATATCTGTGGGGAAATATGAGTCTGTTTAAAGTATTATCTCTCTGTGCTGGTGTTTTGTTTTGTCTTTTCTGGTGTGTCTGAACTTCAAACTTTGTCTGGCCACATATCCAGGAGAGGCCTCGTGCTGCCTTTCCTTAATGTCGGACTTCTCCAGTAACACTGGTTTGCACTTGGCTGTTGCCTCTACATGCTTCCTGCTCTCAAATGACCATACCTCCGTTTGCAGTATTAAACTTAATGCCAAAGTCTCCATCAGGTCCACCAGGGCTGTGGCTGGCAGTGAGGATGACGCCCCCGATGGCTTTGTATTTCCTGATCACGCAGGAGATGGCGGGCGTGGACATTATCCCGTGGTGTCCAATGATCAGACGACCAACCTGTGGAAATGTCACACAGGTGTGTTTGAGTTAGCTGGGATGAGCGTCCGTTTCAGTAAATGTATAAGTGGATGAGGTGTGAGAATGTCCCCCTGCTACTGGACTGGTGTGTCATGATTTCATTTACATGTAATTCCAGTTGTGCTTGCTTGATTTGCTAGCTTCAGTTTTATTTATGGAATCTATTTACAACAAAGTTGTCTCTAGGCACTTCTGAGAAACCCAGATCATGACCCCCGACATGGCAAAGCCTAACAGAGGCAAGAAAAAACTCCCTCTGGGGACCAGGATCTGACCCAGTTATGAGGGGACCCTCCTGCTGATAGCCAGCTGGGTAAAGAACACATGAGGACGGAGACAGGACAGAGAGAGGAGAGGGACAAAAATATATAGATATGTGGTGGTTGGAGGGTCGGGCTGCAGGTCGTTTTATATATATTGTTGAAGAAGCTCATGAAATTGGACGATTGTTGTGGACGATTGAAAAGTGGCCCAGCAGCTAGCCTGGGCCAGTATGATGGTGAGGACCAACCGAGCACATACTCCCGCTGGTCACTCAGAACTGCCTGAGCTGGGCGTTGTTGATAGTGAGGAGGCCCACGGTTCACCACCAACAACTTCTCTTTTCTAACAGAGAAAACCTGCTTATGAGCAGCTTCATAAATCAGAAAAGTGCCATTAGCAAAT
Source organism: Arrhamphus sclerolepis (assembly GCA_037176975.1). Classification (NCBI taxonomy): domain Eukaryota; kingdom Metazoa; phylum Chordata; class Actinopteri; order Beloniformes; family Hemiramphidae; genus Arrhamphus; species Arrhamphus sclerolepis. Next base: position 5,728,702 of record JBAMYA010000009.1, read on the forward strand.
GCGTTGGGATGTTATAAAGTGATTGAAAACAGGGACAACTCTTCCAGCAATGACAGTTAAACTGCTAGCTAAGGTTTAGCATGAATACAGCAAAACTGCACAATGTAAACTGCCTTGAACTCTTTTTTTTGTACTTGTAGCTATCTGCTGCGTCTGTTATCCTTCCATCCTCTACTCTACCTCTACTCTGTCAGTCTTCATCATCTTCCCTGCTTTTGTCACCACACAGCCACACTTTCCCATTCCCGACTGTCCTTGCTGTAGATCCTGGTGAGCTGATGTCCCAGTCATTCTTGGCGTATATCTTCATATCATCCAGATACAGGAGGTGGTGACGTGGCAGTTAACAGGTAACAGAGGTAGCTTCTCATTTTGGTTGTTGCCAAACTTCATGCTTATTTTGGGGCTTCCATTGTGGTTTGTTCATGGCCACTTTGGAATAATAGTTTTCAGTGTCCTGTTAACCTTGTATAGTGTCAAACATTCCAGTATTCATACTGGGATAAGTCTTGGAGTCCCAGATACTGCAGATGCTGCATCTATGACTAGCAGGTGTTGCTGTTGTAGAATGTCTGAGAGGTACTTCCATGCTATTAACAGGCCGTTGTTGTAGTCTTGGGAGGATATTTATGATCAGAAAAGTCATGAACGAAATTTTCCTGTCTGGGTTATTAATTCTTATTTGTTCTGCTCAGTAGTGACTTCTTCAGCTGATGTGTATGGATCATGTCACATCCCTGTGCTGCCCATCTTTTAATAATCGAAGATCACTGTTGGCCGTCCACCTCATAGCTGTGGGATATCTGATACTTTCTCTGGGACATTATTTAGGTGAACTCTAATGTCTACTAGTGTGATTCCCTTGTTAGAGCGTATGATTCCCTGTGTTAGAGCGTATGATTCCCTGTGTTAGAGCGTATGATTCCCTGTGTTAGAGCGTATGATTCCCTGTGTTGGAGGGTGTGATTCCCTGTGTTAGAGCACAGGATTCCCTGTGTTAGAACGCCTGATTCTCTGTGTTAGAGCGTACGATTCCCTGTGTTACAGCCTGTGATTCTCTGTGTTGGAGGGTGCGATTCCCTGTGTTAGAGCGCACATTGGCTGTGATAACATATTCCTCACATTCTAACAGGAAAGACTAAAGCAATAAATGAAAGGTTTCAGACATTTCCTTGCTCTCATCAAATGTGACTTTGAACAACAGGAGCTTTTACTCATAGAGCTCCTCAGCCGAGGCTGATCAGGTCAGTCTTCAAGGTTTTAAATCTTATTTCACATTTTTTATTTGAAGAAGTATTCAGCAGTTTCACTAAGTACTATGACAAATCTGCAGAAACACTCCCCGACAAGTACTGTAAGGAAAACTGTAACAGTTACGTCCACATCTTTTCTTTTTGCACACAATCAGGTAAATAAATGCATATTAAAGAGGTGGAGCTAAATATGTGAGGCTGCAGCTTTTGATAATTTCATTTGTGGAAGAAAAGCCAAAGGAGTTAAATCAGACACTTGTGGAGCTGTGAAATCTCTGTCAAAGCCAAACTTTTCTACAAACTAACTCTTGGAGGCACCTGTGAGGGCACAGAAGAAAGAAAATGTCACAGGACAGGTGACGCTGACATCTGTACACAGAGTCAGATCTATTCACGTGCGCACCCACTCGTTTACTCGGATGCACGGTCAAGCAAACACACGCAACGTGAGCGCCTGCACACACATAGCGACACTGACCCCATTGGCAGCTGCCATCTGCACAATGACCTCAATAGCAGCTCTGTTGAAGAAGCGTCCATCGCCCCCCACCACCACAGTGGAACCCTGGCGGTCCCGCAGGTCGATGGAGGAGAAGATACTCTGGATGAAGTTGTGCAGATAGTTCCTCTTGGACCGAAACACACAGACCCTTTTTCTGAGACCGCTGATGCTGGGTCTCTGGTCTGGGTAGGGGGCCGTAGGTACAGTCAGCACCTGCAGAGGACTGTTGTCCATTGTTTCAACGTGAGAATCCAACCTGATGTGCTGCACGAAGAGCAGAGGGACCCTTTCATTTAGAGGGAAATCCCCAGTCACTTCACATGTGGGAATGGTACAAAAGAGGAGAATGGAAAGGCAAGAGATTGACTCCTCCTATTATTTCACTGGAGGCACAGGGTAACTGTGGTACTTCTGCAGCTCAAAATAACCCTGCAAACTACTGTGTGTGCCAAGGCAGGGGGAGTAACTGAAGACGCTCCTTCACACATGTGCAGGGAGATCACTGTCAAGGCTGCAGGCCCTGTCACAAAGAAGTGTTTGTGTGCGTGAATGGGTGTGTCTCAGTGGACCTCTGAGGGTGTTATGGAGGGCAATTTATCAAAGCGCAAAAGGCTGCAGCTGTGCTCAGAGTATGCAAAGAGACGGATGGCATCTCTCATCAAAGTTATCAACACCGCTTGAAGGGAGGATATTTAACCTGCTCTTAACGGCGGCCATGGGAACGGGCAGCGAGGGCAACAATTAGAGTTTCATTAGAAGCACATTCCAAGTATATGTGGTTTTAAGAAAGCGTCCGTTTACACAACAAACACAGTTTGTCAAATCTAATTACACACAACACAGTCAAAGGACAGAGGTCATGTAGCTGGTGCAGGACAACACTGCCCCCTGGGGGTTATTAGATGCTACTAACAACACAACACAAGCAGTCCGCCACATGCAGGGAAATGTGCAGTTTTAGTATGATGCAATAACTTAAACAGGTCATTCAGTCGTTTATTTACCAGACTACGGAGCAAACATTGAAATAAGAATGACAAAAATGAGAGTCAATTATGTTCTCAAAAATAAAATAAATATAAAATAAAATAAGACTAAAATAAAATAGTTCAGCAGAAAACAACCCGATTTAGTTCCTAAAATAGTATAGTCATCATTATGTTTTGCATATTTAAATAAAATACAGCTGGAATATACAACTGGACAACGGATAAAAAAAAAAAAAGAGAAGTGGGTAAATGTGGTTAATAACAAGTTTTGGTTAGTTTTTAGGTTTTATTTTTAGGTCCTAAAAAATACACAACTGTCTTTTTTATTTTTTACCTTTTTTATTTTGGTAATTGTTTAACTTTCTATTCTTGCCCATGGCTTAAGGTTCTCTCTCTCCTTTATCCTGTCACTCCTGTCATCATAATAAAATACTGTACTTTAATACTTCAGTTTTCCTTTTTTAACTGGGATGCCTTTAAGGGGTTCCACTCCAAATGTTGGGGGATTTTATAAAGAGTGACTGAAAACAGGGACAACTCTTCCTCTTTTCTAATCTAAACTTCAGCCTTCGCAGTAGATGGAGAGAAAACCTTCTTAATTCCATGCTATGCGAATCAAGGTTGATTAAAATATTATGATGCTATGTTACAAAAAGGATTTAAGACAAGGACTCTGCCAGTCCATCGTCTTTTTAAAACAGAACGCCTACATTAAACGTGGCTGTGTTCCTTCACCATCCCAGACTTCTCAGCAGCGGTTCATGACATCCTGCATGACACACTACTGAGTCCTTCCTGAAGAGGCCGCTGTCCGATCCCGGATCGCCCTGAGAATCTTCACCAGAGATGAAACAGTGTCGGATCAGAGAAAGACAGCAGTCTCTGAAGATGCTGATGTTAGTGAGTCGGTGCTGGTGGACGGCGCAGGATGATGGATGGACATCTGGGTGAACTTGAGGGAGTAAAACACCTTTCTGCCTGACCTCCACTGGATCCCTTTTCTAAGCTCTGCTCGCCCCTTTGGTCCCATTTGGAAGTATCTTCCATTCAGGTTGGTGTCTCCACAGGTGTTGAACCACCACCCACCTAAAGGGTGATGCAGATCACATGTTGGGAGGAAGCCATTACACGACACGTACATGTTAAATTTGAATCACATTGCCAGATCCACCTCCTGTACCTGATTGCTGCAGGGAACAGCTGGACTCCAGGTGGTTTCTGTTGACTCTGTCCTTGGTGGAAAACATTACGCCCATGTGTTTGCTCATGGGGTTGGGCAGATTCCCGGACAGATGCGTGACATGGATGGTAAAGTTGTTCTCTGGACCGTCAAGGTAAAATCTGTAGTTGATGAATCGTCTGTCCTGTTTCCAGTCTTCCAGCTGGATGTGGAGGACGGAGTTGCCCTGAGAGGCCAGAGAGTGGATTTTCTTGAGACCGAACCAAAACTCCCCTGCGTGAGAGACAAAGGCTTCACTGAGGACTCTGAGTGGTGCAGCTGATGATGCTAAAGTTCAGAAATACACAACCTCATTTCCAAATAAGTTGGAATGATGTGTAAAACATGAATAAGAACAGAATGCAATGATTTAGAAATCATACGAGGTGGAATAAAATCCATATTTTACTCCCAATAGAACCTAAAGAACACATCAGATGTTGAAACGGAGACGTTTCACCATTTCATAGTAAATATCAGCTCATTTTGACTTTGATGGCAGCAACACGTCTGAAATCAGCTGGGACAGCGTAATGTTTACGCATCACCTTCTCTTTTAGCATCGATCTGAAAATGTTTGGGAAGTGGGACCAGTTTCTGGAGTTTTAGGCGAGGAATGTTGTCCCCGGGATTCCAGCTGCTCAGCAGTCCTGGACCTCTGTGGCTGGATTTTCCTTTTTATGATGTGGACAGTTTTTGTTCTGTGAGTGAAAGGTCTGGACTGCAGGCAGACCAGTTCAGCACCTTCAGCTGCTGTCATGGATGCAGTATGTGGATCAGCATTGTCTTGCTGAAATGTGAAAGGTCTTCCCTGAAAGAGATGTTGTCTGGATGGGAGCAGATGTTGCTGTAAAACACCTATGTATTCTTCATCATTGATGGAGCCTTTCCAGATGTTCCAGCTGCCCACACCATAGACACTAATGTACCTCCACCTCAGAGATGCAGACTCTTAACTGTCCTGATAACAAGCTGGACAGCGTCCATCGTTTCCAAAAAGAATTTTAATTCTAATTCATGGAACAGTCTTCCATTTTGCCACAGAACATTTTAGATGAACTCTGGCTCAGAGAAGATGCGGGTTTTCTGGATTGTGTTCACATACAGCTTCTTCTTTGCATGTTTCAACTTTAACTTGCATTTGTGACGCAGGAAGTGATTTCTGGAGGTGTTTGTGAGCTCATGCAGTGATGTCCAGCAGATTTTAATGCAGTGCTGCCTGACTGCTTAAAGACCTCACACATCCAGTTTTGACTTTTGACCTTGTCCCTTGCACACAGACACTCCTCCTGAATCTTTTGATGATATTGTGCCCTGTAGATGGTGAATCTTCAAAGTCTTTGCATTTTTTAAAAAGATGTGTTTCTGCCATCAAAGTCAAAATGAGCTAATATTTTTCAGTTTCAACATCTGAGATGTTCTTTAGGTTCTATTGGGACTAAAATATGGGCTAATGAGATTTGTAAATCATTGCTTTCTTCTTCTTCTTTTACGTTTTACGCAGCGTCTCAACAGATTTGGAGACAGGCTTGTAATTTTCCAGCGGTGGATGGATAAGAGTCTCACTTTGAAAATCTCCAAACCCATTTTCATACTTCTCCCAGGGTTGATCGAAATTTATTGAGCCATCCCTCCTTCGCTGGATAACTGTCGCTCCATGGCCTACATTAAAAAATAAAAAGAAAGGAGAAAAGAAAGAGACAAAGAAAAAATATATAGTGACTGTCATGTCATTTTTATGAATGCATTTTAAACGGATGGCCATTAGTCAAAGGCAAACAGAGGTGCTTTTAATTATCTACTTATTAGTCAATAAATAAACAGTAATGTAATATAAATTAAAGTTTACATTGAAAATGTTTTGAAGATAATAGAAGAGGAAATAAACATTTAACATCTTTCAAAGTAAAGATTTTACATATTGCTTTACAGCTTCTTTCATATCCAGGTTTTATAATAGCAGTTTTATAATAGCAGTCATAAGTTTAGACTCATATAAACAGTACTGGTTATTGCTACCGAAATTAATGGTTGAAGGGCAACTGTGAAAAAGACGGATAAAGAATTGAGACGTAGCTGTGGAAAAATGTAGTTTCTGGGAGATGTTAAAGTACCTCCGCTCATGTCACAAAAGGCCATGAAGGGCTCTGATCCGTTGGGCTTTATGGCATAGACGCCACTCACCCGTTCCCCTCTGGAGAACAGCTCACCGCAGTCAGACGGCAGATCTACATCTGAAAACAAACAAAAAAGAAACAAGAACAGAGGAGGTAACGGATCTGCAACACTTAACTGAGATAACTACGCCAGAAAGCTCCGTTTCTGTGGTCTGATGAAACTGAACCGGGTCATCAGCTGTTTGGAAGGAACCCAAAACATCTGACCCAAGTCATGCGGTCCAAAGGCAGTGCTGAAATAATACTAAATACTAAAGACTAATGCCAAATACTAAAGAAATATATCCAAACTCCTGAAGAAACTTACTCAGAAAAGAGTTTGCTCTTCTCTGGTCATTACAAAAGATAATCTTGAATTTATGTAAGGAAGGGGGGTGGGGGGGAATAAATGTCTGTAAGGACTGTAAAAACTACATAACTTTGCTGATTATGAGTTTCCTGGTACTGCTTATGCTTCGTGATCGACCTTACCCTTCGTTGTGCTGCTGGGAGAATCTGAGGCCACGTATGGCGTGAGGGTCGGTACTTGGGAGCTGAAAACATCTGGAATCTTGTCAAACGTCTCCTGGGCTAACATGCTGGCCGTGAGCTGTGGAAAGTTAAGAGGGTCCGTTAGAGGCCGAAACGTAACAGAGTAAATGTAAGAATACCTGAAATGTAAGAAAAAAAAGTAACTAATGTAATAACTGGTTGATATGTAACAAGATGTTGAACCCAAAACACCAAAATGTAACAACTGCGTTACATTTTAGTCACTACAGTTACATTATTTTTCTCCTAATAGTGTAATAATTTTATTACATCATAGAGTGAGTCACTGATTTATATCTATCTATCTATCCATCCATCCATCCATCTATGTACACATATACATATGTATATACTGCTCAAAAAATAAAGGGAACACTAAAATAACACATCCTAGATCTCAATTAATGAAATACTGCAGGTCAAAATCTATTTTCAATACAAAGTAGAGTGAGCTGAGAACAAAATAACATCAAACCGATCAATGTAAATCAAAAAGATCCCATGGAGGTCTGGATTTGGAATCGTACTCGAATAAAAAGTTGAAAATCACATTTCAGGCTGATCCACCATCTGTAAAAATTCCTCAAGTCCAACTGAGGCTCAGTCGTGTGTGTGGCCTCCACGTGCCTGCAGGACCTCCCTACAACGCCTGGATGTGCCTCTGGTGAGGCAGCGGATGTTCTCCTGAGAGATCACCTCCCAGATTTGGATCAAAGCATCAGTCACCTCCTGGACAGTCTGTGGTGCAACGTGGCATGATGTTCCAGGTGTGCTCAACTGGATTCAGGTCTGGGGAACGGGCAGGCCAGTCCATAGCATCAATACCTTCATCATGGAGGAACTGTTGGCACACTTCAGTCACATGAGGCCTGGCGCTGGAACCCAGGCCCACTGCACCAGCAGATGGTCTCACGGGTCTGAGGATCTCATCCCGGTATCTAATGGCAGTCAGGGTACCTCTGGCTAGCACATGGATCCAAAAAATACCTCCCCACACCATTACTGACCCACGGCCAAACTGGTCATGCTGGAGGGTGTTCCAGGCAGCAGAACGTTCTCCACGACGTCTCCAGACTCTGTCACGTCTGTCACAGGTGCTCAGTGTGAACCTGCTCTCATCTGTGAAGATCACAGGGCGCCGATGGCGAATCTGCCAACACTGGTGTTCTCTGGCAAATGCCAAGCGTCCTGCAGGACCTGCAGGACCTGCAGGTCCAGTCCTTTCTAGGGGCTGTCTTGCTAATCGCTTCTCAGTTCCACCTGTCGTCTGTTTCATTTGCACAACAACAGGTGAAAGTGATTCGCAATTAGTGCTGCTTCCTACCTGGACAGGTTGATTTCACAGCAGTGTGATGTTCTTGGAGTGACATTGTTTGTTTAGGTGTTCTCTTTATTTTTATTTTTTTTGGAGCAGTGTGTGTGTACATATATATGTATATATATGTATATTGAAGCAATAAAGCCAATTTAACAAGTAGTTGTATTTCGGGCTGTTGTTACATATGGGGCTCTAGCAGGGCCTGATCAGCCTGATCAGTGTTTAATTTGAAAAACTGAGGTTTATTCTACAAATATAGAAAATCTCAATCTCTGTGCACTCCAACAATGTAAAATCTCAGCAAAGTGACTTTCGATTAAAATAAAATGTCCATGAGTACAGAAAGCGTAATACCATGATTATGAGGACCTATTTCACAGAAACAGGCAACAAGATTATGGAGGATACAAGATCTCTGTGAACTGAAGAGAAAAGTGATACTCTGGCAGAGCAGAGAGCTGAAGCTCATGTGAGTGAGTCCTGCCTTCGCTCTTAAGTGATTGCATAATAAATAAATGACTTGGATTCAGAGACGGAGCTAAATCATATCCTTCACTTTCTAGACAAATGAACGCCGGCTGCACTGGGAATGTTTCAGATATTTATTTACCTTTTCCTCCAGAGTCTTGATCTTCTGGGTCTGGTGCTGGAGCTGCTCACTCTGCTCCCTCAAAGCGTTCAGCAGCTCCATGATGCTCTGCTCCTGGCTGTGGATCACCTCCTGATCCAGGACAAAAGGCCAAACGCAAAGAACATCAGGAATGAAAATGTGCTCGAAAAGCGTATTCTGGCACCCAGAAGGCTGCCTCTGTTTTTACATAACAATAACAACAACAACAATAATAATAATAGTGATGATGATAATAATAATTTTATGTCAAAATGTTGCAATAAGAGGATAATTTCCAATTGAAAAAACTGTAATTTTAAGACAAAAAGAATATTTTGTGACTGTATGATAAAAAGTCAAAATTTGCTATTTTACAACAAATTGAGCCTTTTAAAAAGATTTTTTTTTATTTTGTAATTTTACAAGAAAAGCAATGGTGATTTTAATACAAAAGTCACAATTTTATGATTGCATTTGCAGTTTCTTTATGAAATTAGAGATTTTTATGACACAAAAATCTTTCTTTTCCCTTTTTTTTCTTTCTTTTTTCACAGCAGAGTCCAGAAACTAGCAGGAACTCTGACAACATAGCTGGCTGAAAAATAAATAAGAAGAATAACCTGGCCCTTTAAAGATAACCATGGTGACAAAGTGGCCTGATGTCAGGTCTTCAGACCTCGGATCTTCTGATCCCTGGTCCTCAGACCTTGGATCTTCTGATCTCGGATCTTCTGATCCCGGGTCTTCAGACCTCGGATCTTCAGACCTCAGATTTTCTGATCACTGGTCCTCAGACCTCAGATCTTCAGACCTCGGATCTTCTGATCCCGGGTCTTCAGACCTCGGATCCTCAGACCTCAGATCTTCTGATCCCGGGTCTTCAGACCTCGGATCTTCTGATCTCGGGTCACTCACCCTCAGGCTGTTGATCTCGGCCACCTGTGTGGTCGTCACAGCACCCAGAGACAGGCTGCTCAGTTTCTCCTCCAGGCCGTCCACCTTCTTCTGGAGCTGGCTCTTCCCCTGCAGAAGGCTCTGCATCTTGGAGTTGATTTCTTCCGACAGGCCCCTGATCTCCTCATTGTTGGCCTGAAGCACCACAGTCGTCTTCTTCAGCTCCTCTTCCTCCTCCTTGATTTCTGAGGCCAGCACCGACAGCTGGTAAAAGGAGCGGTCGAAGATGTTGAGCTTCTGGAAGATGTCGTTTATTTGTCCCCTTGTCTTTTGCACAAACTCTCGCATGCTCTGACCCAACTGGAGGAGGCCGTTTGCCAGGAGACGAACATCATCCAGAGGAGCAAAGCCGGAGCGGGTTTCATGAGCGCAGGCAGCAGCCAGGACAAAAACCAAGCCAATCACGATCTTCCTCATGGTTTTCTCGCAAGGCCACAGCTGGTTGCCCACAGCTGCTTCTCCTCCCTGAACCGAGACCTGCTGAGTGAAGAATCCCGACTTTATACCCCGCCTGGGATCAGGCTGATGATTAACCTATCAGTGTTTGCATGGACTGTGTTTGAGTGGACTTAAAACCCGTTGAACTTTATTAACATATCAGTGCTTTTTCATGTTATCAGTATGAATATTTAGTGAACAAACAAATTTCATCTACAAAAACAAAACAAAACAAACTGGCACTTGATGCAACATTTCCCATTCATTCCAGTGTTTACTGCTAGAGGCCTTTTATTTAACAAAACTGAACGTGAAACCCCCCCATAAAAGAAAAAAATTAGTTTAGAGGTTGTTCAACAAGAGGAATCAGAAGACGGCAGGATCAGAGGGGGCTGGAAAGGCTGATTTTAATCACTCACTAATCAAAAGTACAGCTGATGGGGGCGGGGGGGGGGGCTGGGATTTAGGATTTAGCGTGGCCTCTTTAACTCAGCTGCATTGTCATTATCAGGCTGAAGGTTAGTTTGGACACCGACATCAACCTGATGCAGGTGTCTTCTCCTCACACAGGTAAGTTTTAAAAAGCAGCTTCTTTAACACACAGAGATATTTATCATTAAACACACCCTCCAGCAAGGTAACTGCTCTAAATCCATTATGACTCCATTATTTATTGACCAGAATCATTACACAATCATGTCGCACATGCGCACACACACATCTTGTGTGCTCTTTGGTGATGTTAATTTTAGCCTAGTAATTGTATTCAGGATTTTTGCTGCTTGAACCTCTCCGCCTCTTTGTCTGCAAAGAGGTTTTTACGGATTTAACAGATTTTAGAGGCTACCAGGATGTTCTTTCATGTCTCATCAATCCACATAACTTAAAGAGTAGATGTGAAATCAATTTTCTAGATAAAACAACAGATTTCAGGGTTAATGTTGACACGGTTTCCTGCATGTGTGTTATCAGCTTCACCGTTGAAGGTGACTGCACTCACAATGACGCTGTTTAGGTCCTGTTGAAGCACAGCTAAGTTAGCTGCCGACAGGCTAATTGGGCCACGGAGTCGATGACAGAAACCCAAACGCACCCAAATAAAGAGTGGAGGGAAAGCGGCACAGCGTGGAAAACTGCAAACATAAAAAACAAAGTCTGAATCATTAAATGACTAAATCAGTAGCAGGTGTGGAGCAGCCAGGGAGCTGAGACCTGGAGTAAACAAACGCTGTGAGGTGAAGCTTCACAAAGAGCTCAGCGAAGGAAACACGAGGAAATACAAACACAAAAAACAAACAAAAACACACAAAAACACATGCTCCATGACCATGAGTGTGTGGCGCCGACTGCAGTCGAGGGCTTCTAGCGGCGGCTGATGTGGATCTTCTGTTGGATGAAGGTTAGGACTTTGACTTTCATCTGAAAACATGAACTTTATTCTTCTTTAATCACTCATTGATAGAACATGAACATATTTGCTTTGGGTCACCGTCCTCCTGCATGGGTCACTTCCTTGAGATTCAGTTCACTAAAAACTTAATTAGACTTAATTAGCATAAGATTAATGAACTTCACAACCATAAATATAAGCAAGCCAGATGCAGCAGAACGGGTCCAAACCATGACACCACTGTCACCATGTTTTACAGATGTGGGAATGGAGAACGTTCCTCTCTGAAGACTGCTAAATTTAGCCTGCTGTTCAAATGTTACGCCCACTTTTATGTGTAATGTTGAAGCCCATCAATCAATCAATCAATCAATCAATCACCAAAGAAAATAAACTAAACACAAAAAGTGAGGACATGTATGGTGCCAGAAGCAGGGATGGGCCTATCCCTGATTTACACCAACATTACTTTTAGAACGTGTGTGCGTGCATGTATATATGTGATTTCATATATACAGTATATATATACATACACGTGTGTGTGTGTGTGTGTACGTGCACACGCAGACTGGGCTTGGATGAAACAGACTCTGTACTCCACACAAACACGTCTCTGCGTCACCGTCCTTGAGCTGGAGGTTCTGGCGAGGAAGCTAAATAACAACACACCTGTATTCAGTAACTCTTGATGTGGTTGGTTGGTTTTCTTCTTTCATTTCTCGTGTTGCTTCACGTCAGTTTAAAATGCTCTTTTGTTGCATGTTTACATTTTAAATCATATTGCTCATTAAAATACCCTGAACTTAGATACATCCTTGTTTTTAATTTATTTATTTTATTTTATTTTTTTTACGTTTCTTCTCTTGCATTTTGACAGACTGTTGGAAAACTTAAACTTAGTTGTTCCAAAATCTACCTGCAAATATTTCTGAACAGCTGTCTTAAAAAGAATGTGAACTGCTTTCATAAAACTTATTTATCTTTGGTATTGCGTAACTATTTTCGTTAGGGGTCTGGGGTCTGTGGCCTTTCGGGTAATTTATTGGTTTCACTGTTTCAGTTGGCAAGTCAAGCTTTTGCAAAACCACAAGCTGAAGTTACATAACAGACCTGAACCAGGAGGAAGATACCAGCTGGACAAACCTCCACACGGACTAAACCACTTTAAAGGACCTCATGTATTCTGTGCTATTGTAGTATTTTTAAGCTCATCTCTTAAAAGACAATGCAATATTTAGAAACATTAAAGATGAAAAACCTTTGAGACTGTGACATTAAGAGCCTAGTTTGGAAAATGTTCAGGATCATTTCATCAACATAAAACTTGCATGAGCCCTTTTCAGCGTCTAAAAGCGTCACATGGTTTCAATGATCCTCAGCCTCTGACTGGAGTTTCCACCAGAACGTAAAAGTCATATGGAAGGAAAATGAGCATCCTAAAGTGTGCAGCTTTGTCCTTTCAGCACTTTTACTTTGTAAGCTTCAACAAATCTACATGCTAGTGAGGGACAAGTCATATTTCAATAGAATTATCAACTGGATTTGCTCCCAATGTTTCTTAAATACGATGCAGCTCTAAATCTTCCTCTGAAACTGCCTTTGAGAACATTTTTGCTTTTGGGCCAGGTTCTCTGCAGTATGTGGTCAGTCCGTCAGCAGTTATTTGGTCCAATAAAGACTTTTCTTTTCCTCCCTCTGCTTCTAGGCAAACCACAATCCCTCTTGGAGTCAGTTGTCTCCTTTGGTAATGGAAAAGGAGTATTTCTGTTCATTTCTTTTCCAGGGCACACAGCACCAGGCATCGCTTGGCTTGTTTTTTAGTTGTTGTTTTTTTTTTTTCTTAACCAAGCCTGAAGTTTTAACTAAAAACAATACAGGCTAGATATGATGTGAAATACAGTTCTCTGTCCCTGAGGAGACAGACTGTTGCATCCCAACTCAAACAAAACCTCACAAAATACACCAACATTCCTGTATTTATGTGGAGACAGAGGTGCTGAGCTAAACGCTAGTTTCACCCCCCCCAAATTGTTTTTATACTCGCACTCATTTGCATTACTCTGTAATTACACTAACAACCACTAGATGGCAGTGAGGGTTATTTTCTGCAGCGCTGTAGCTTGCAGAGCTAAGCTTCCTTTGGTTTTACTTCCTTTATGCAGCAAATAAAATGATCTTATGTGATAAATGCTGCTCATCAGTTGGTTTTAAAGACACTGCAGCAAACTCTTGTTCTGCCCAACCTGAAAATAAGGAAGAAGTAGCAGTTTAAACGTTAGCTAAACCAAACTAATCAATTTTATTACCTAAACTTAAACAGACCTAAAGAAACTGAATGTAAACAAAATCCAGCAAATACCTAACACATTTAAGAAACTCTGCCCCCCTAAAAGAGAGACACGCCTCCCAGAGGGGAGATTTTTCATATTTTAAAATGTTTACACATTTCTTTTTATCAATCACAGTGAGGCATTTTTGACTAGGTCATTATAAATAAACAAAAAAAGAGAATATTTCAGTGAAAGCTTTGTCATCCTCCCGGTGGCAAAACACAAAACACGTGAAGTTTCCTCATTTACGTGTGTAGCTGGGAATGCTGTGGTTGATGCGAACCATTAAAGGAACGGCAAAAAAGTAGGCTTAAAATGATCCAAAATATCAGCCTGTTGGTGCAAAAATAAGAAAGTAGGGTAAGTGAATAAGGGGGGCAGGACAGTTGATATAATTTATGCTATTATGTGAATCTGTCAGCTTAACAGTGTTTCAGAAATATACGTACATACCTGAAAGCTTGTCAAAGGTGCTATGGATTTGATCGTATTACTAATATAATCTGTCTATTATTGACAGGTAAGTCACTGACCAATTCAAGTTTTTCACAACAAATTTGTCTGTAAAGGATATGGTCCACAGCTCTGGTGAAGAGCAAAGGTAAGGCTTTCCTGGCATGATGGCTTCGCCTCAGAGGAAGATGTTGGGAACATGCTGAAAGGGGATCCATGAAGAACGAGAAGTATGCAGAGAGAGAATGAACCCTCCAGAATCTCAGTCTCCTGTTTACATGATTGCAGAGGACACATACTGCACAGGGGACGGTTTCAGGTTCTGAGGGTGGGAGGTCTGTCAGCCCCTGCATGGTTGGATGTCATCTGAGATGCTTTTGGACAGCACACGGTGAGGGGACTTCTTACCACACACAAACACACACCAAACTTTGACATTTTGTTGCCAGGGTCCCAGCAGAGCTGCTGTTATTCCTCACCAGCTGCACCCCTGAACTCCTATTGGCTGCCGTCTGATGGAGCGGGTGTGGTTCTGCATGCCAAGCCTCCCCCTTGTCAGTCTCTTTGGACAGGAGTCACTACAGCGAGGCTTGTTCACAAGCTCCTCCTCACTCAGTGCTCTCTTTCACGCAAAGCAAAGCCAGCTTCTGTTATGGCAGGGGCTGCACAGTGGCATTCACCAAACAGCCGTGGCATGCCACTCTCCCTGACAGCACCTCCACCCCTGCTCAGGAGACAGACGGACAGAGCTGAGAGCAGACTGTAGAGGACTGGCTGGCAAACACACCCTCAGATCAGCCAGAGAGGGGAAACTGCTCAACATATGACAAGGTAAGAGCTGAAACGATATTCAACTCATTCCATCTCTCCAGGCAGTCAGCTGGGTTGGGTACTTAATCAAAGCAGAGATGCAGAACGCTGACCTTGACCATTGTGGATCAGGGATACTCCAAAGTGATTTAACAAATTATCTGGAGTGGATCTTCAGCCCTATAAAAATGATTATCAGACTTTTGGGGCAACATTTTAAAGGTTACATGTTGGCACATGGCATGAATGAATCCCTGGAGCCGACACAAACACACATGTCCATGTAAACACACACTTTCTATTTTAACCTTGCCGTGTTAACGTGCCGCCACTTTCTTCCTGGCAGCTGCTTCATCCTATGAGCTTGGGCTCGACATGCCGTGCAACAAGGCTTTAGATGCCTCCATGCAACTCTGACCCTGTTTCTGTTGGAAACGCACCAGGACGACTCCAGTCGTCCAAAAGTCCCAAGATCAGGAAAAAAACAACCCCCCCCATGCAATCTAAATAAAGATCAAAGAGCCTGGGACATTTTTCTAGGAAGACTTTAGAGAGATGGTGAGTAAAAAGTAGTTTTGGCAGAAAAGAAAATAGGAGACAGAACAGGGGGCAAAAGGGAACTTGAGTCCAAACAGTTGACTTTGGTTCCTAAATCAACTCTGAACAGAAGATGAGGTCTAGAGCTATGTGCTGGAAAAACCACAGACTGTACAGCCAAAAAGTGGAGGAGAGTAATGAGTTTTCCGGGAACAGAACAAAGGCAGTGAAACATGTGGACATATATACAGTAAAGAAAGAAAGAGAGAAAGAAAGAAGAAAAATGCACGTAGATCTGCAGAGCAGTGTTGTAGTGAGTTACTGCAGAAGTCATGGAGATCACCTGATGATCTGTGTAGCTATGGAGAAAAGTAGCATATCCACCGACACATCAGCGTCTAATTAACATTAACTTGGGGTACAGAGATAAAAAGGAACTTCTGTAGTTTGTGGCTCCCCCTGTAGGCATGGAGGTGAATT
The DNA here is from genome assembly GCA_037176975.1 of Arrhamphus sclerolepis. NCBI lineage: Eukaryota > Metazoa > Chordata > Actinopteri > Beloniformes > Hemiramphidae > Arrhamphus > Arrhamphus sclerolepis. The sequence goes on from JBAMYA010000009.1 coordinate 5,744,693, forward strand.
CACTCTTGATTTTCTCTTCTTCAGTCTTCCTTCGTCAGTCTGTTATCTCCTTTGTTGTCATTCATCTTGTTGTCATGACGTCAACTGTAGCTCTGTGAGCTAGCTGTCGATGCTGCGGCGCCAGAGAAGTGAGCTGGGAATCCGAGTTATTTGGCTGGTTTTTGTTGGCATGCGAGACTGCAAGAGTTACTTCTGATTTATGCTTCTGCTTCAAAGCTACGCCATAACTTTGAAGCAGAAGCGGTTGGAGGTGTAATTACAGAGCGACACAAACAATAATGCAGGAGCATAAACGCGTAGGGCCGCATGTGGCCCTGTAACATTGCTGCTACGCAGGAGCATATCTGAGTTTAGAAAGTAGCCAAATATTCCTTCAGCTGAAACTGAAGCTGATGCCTTAACGTGAAAAAAAGAAAATAAAATTCTGAAACATTTACCAAATGAAAAGAAAAAAAAAAGACATACTGCTCTCTCTGTTTTGGGGTCACACAGGTCTGTAAATGTGTTTACGTGAGTTGTTCAGATGTGCTGGGTGTTGTGATGTCACAGACCCACATAACAGTGGAATTATCCATCTTTTCCATATTCCATAACTTTTGGTCTTTCACAGTCTTATTCTTTTCCTCATGAAAGATTGAGGTTGTAAATACAAGCGGCCAATATGGCTTTCCTCCGTACCAACTTGGCTCTCTTTAGGAATTAGGACAAGATCAGTCGTCCAGTACGGACTGGTTTGAGCCACTGGTCCTCCACAATGAAAGAGCCAAGTGGGGTGGGTCAGGCACCTGATGAGGAGGCCTCTGGGAGGTGTGTGATGTCCAGCCAGGAGATGACCCCAAGGCAGACCCAAAGCGTCTGGAGAGATAACATGTCTGGGAATGCCTTAGCATCCTCCCAGAGGAGCAGGAGGATCTGGATGGGGAGAAGGAGGTCTGGGCCTCTGCTCTGCTGCTGCCCCCACAACCCAAACCCAAATAAACAGAAGTTAATGGATGAATTTAATGACATTTCATTAAAGTGAAAGTTGGGTAAATTTTTCATTGACGTTAGTTGGATTGCTCACTGCTGGCCGTTTTGTTGGCTTAATTTTTCTGACTTGGAGGTTTGGAGGTTCTCCCAAACAGCTCTGAGTGTTTCAGTCTCAGCCAGAGTTGAAGCAAGCGGGCACGACAGTCTGATTCTCCAGGCCACACCACTAATGATGACCACACATGATGTATTTTTGCTTTAATGACTAAATGACCAGTGTTTTCACTGGGAAATCACCTCGTATGTCACGTTAATACTTCATTTGAGGCTTTGGTAAAGAATGTTGTGGATCAGCATGTTGTACTTATTAAATTTTTGCTGATACAGGGACAGTTTAAAGGTCTATGTGGAAAAGGACACATTCACCCAGAGGAGGAGAGCAGCTGCTTCAGAAACATCAAGAGCTTAAATGAAATGTCTCTACAGAAAAACTGAGCTTTCTTAAACACATAAACTCTGATGCTTGAATGAAGTCCGGGTGTACAGAGCTAGAAGCTCCTGTTTTTCTGGGGCCTGTTTGGGGTTAGGTACTTATTTTACGTTTCATTTCTTATGTTTCCTGTGAGGTGGACCTACTTCTCCAAGCACAGACTATTAAAATATGTGCCGCGGAAATGTGGGGGGAGGTAGGCAATGACTCTGGAGAATTACCTAACCCTAACTCTGCTATATAGATTCCTCTGTGGTAATCTGGTCAGGATGAAATGTGCAGGTCTATATTTGTGTGTGAGAAAGGGAGAGCTCATAGGCAACAATAGGCAGTTTTGGGGATTAAAGTTAAAGCTTTAGTTAAAGCTTAAAAAAAAATCTAAACGGCCCACTTATTAGCTGTGGTACATCCCTTGGCGTTCCCAGAAAGATGAAAAGCAGTCAAAGGAATGGTTTGATACTTTGGAACAGTTTTCTACTAAAATAAGTTGATGAAGATGACACTACTCTGAGTAAGTACTTGTTAAATATAAAGATATATCTCGGCATCACAGGTGATTCTGTGACTTTTTTTTGGGGGGGGGGGGGGGGGGGGGGTCCCTGTGGGAAAAAAACTCTTTCTTTTCCCATTCCCTTTTTTCCAACCCCCCCCCCACTCCTTTCCAAACCTTTCCCAAAACGAATTCCC
>JBAMYA010000009.1:5746938-5764883 GCA_037176975.1 Arrhamphus sclerolepis
CTGAAAGGAATGCAACTGTTCCTTTACACATGTCCACCCCCCTTAAGTGCGTCATGACGTCATACAGAAAACGTTTTGCATCAAAAAAACAAATGATTTCTAGTGAGTACATTATATACACACACACACACACATATATATATATATATATATACATATATACACACACATATGTTTTATCCAAAAAACCCCAAACAAACTGTAAACAGGTCGGAGGAGGGTACTGACTGCTTCCGGAAAAGTCCCGGTACGCTGGAAAAAAGGAAATTTCACCACTGGACCTGTTGCACAGGTGGCCTCCTGTCCCAGTACCACACTGGAATCCACTGAGCTCCTGAGAGAGACCTGTTCTTTCACAGATGTTTGCAGAAACAGTCTGCAAGTGTAGGTGCTGGATTTATACACCTGTGGACCTGGAAGAGACTGGAAGACCTGACTTACATGACTTGGATGGATGTGAGGAAACTTCTGGAAATATAGTTTCAGTGTGACGTCTGTGATGAAGAGAAAGATCACTTCTAATATCTGCTAGTTTGTTTTGCTTCACTTTTTAAGTAATAAACGGTGTTATTCCCTATTAGCTGTGCATGTATTATTAATATTATTATTAATATTATTAGGCAGTGCTTAAACAGGGGCATTAAATGAACTGAGACAGTCAATTAATAACTTAAAGAGTAATTAAACATCCAATAATCAGAAACAGGTTTACATCTATTGACCTGGAAAAATGCTATAATTAATTGCAAACGCAGATGAACTGTATGTATCTAAAGTGCATATCTGAAGTTTGTGAGTCCTGCCAGAAGCATCGATCTATAGTTTCTGCAAAAGCAGAATCTAAAAAAGAAAAAAAACAGTAAAACAGGAAGGAGTGTTTAAGCTGGCGCTGACTTCAAACTTCCAAATAAATGTCTCAAACTCGCAAAAGCTGATTTCTTTGTTCCTTTCAAGTGACTAGTTTAGGACGTCTTTCATGGATTAAAGCACACAGACACAGAGGGGTTTCAGTCAGATTTTATATATCAATATATAGAGATATTCAAAAGTAATCCATTACAGAAAATCAGAAATGTGGAATCAGTTTGTTCGTAACACAGCTCATCATTACATGTACAGTAGGTGACGGATTCATGTTCTTTTCATGAAAAAAAAAAAAGAATTAAATGAGAATGAAAACAAAAAGGCACAGCAAAAATGTACTTGTTGACATCAAAGGTGTGAAATGTTGCAAAGGTGTTGGCATTTTCCTGGAGAGATCTAAGTGAAAGAAGGGCTACGTAAAAAAGGAAAGAGAAATGATGCACAGCAGGAAACAACACAAACCAAACAAACCACTTTGGTGGATAACTTACAATCAAGGAGAACAGTGTTTTTCTTTATACAAATAAATTAATATTCCTGTTAACACTTTTATCTAAAATCTTATGTACAGCTTTTCTTTTACATCATTATATAATACATTATCAAAAACATTATGAAAAACATATTTACAAACCAATGAATCAAAAAGCACCCTCAAAGCTTTACCGGTGTCACACACTTCCACGCACGCGCACACACACACACACGCGCGCACGTACATGCGTGTGCTTCCACACACTGTCACACACCGACTTCTTCCATGCAATGCACAATACAGAAGGCATTCTCAGAGGGTTGTGCAACAAAGAGCATACAAAACAGTTCAAATATGGCTGTGGGATGAACACTGGCACACATGCATGTTCACAAACACACACACACACACACTCACAAGTTTCAGGGTTATGGATGGGGTAATAGTTTCAGAAGCGGGGCTGTGGCAGGACGAGCGGCTCTCAACCACATTACATCAGACTGTTCATCACATGACTGGTCTTCGTCATGATGCAGGAGCAGCTGGTGCAGCATCCCAAACGTCTGCTCAGATAACACAGAAACAGCTGGACAAAACGCTGCAGTGTGTGTGTGTGTGCGCGTCTGTCCCACAGAACAATGAGCGCTTGCCTTGTCAGTTGGTGAGCAATTATGCATGCTGTTTGTGTTTTCAGAGGACAAGTGCACATTGTCCCCGTCCTCTGGAGAACAGCGTGAATGCGCAATCACAGCTCCCCGTGTGTGTTTGTGTGTGCATATGTCACAGTCAAAAGCAGGTCATCAGAAGAAATTATGAACACTCAATGATTTCTGTCAACCACATTACACCCGCAGCTGGCTGATAGTTGCAGCTTATTGCTTTTCTCAAACTGTTTCACATCTAAAACAAGCCACAGTAAAAGAAAGAACGCTTCTCTTTAACCTCTGATTGATTCTAACACCAATCTGTACAGATTGTCCCAGTTTTGGAGCTCCGCCCTCCATGACTATCCAGGAATAACTCAAATTAATACATCAAAGACGAAACAGGATCTCTCACCGGCCCCATCACGATACATGACACACAGCACAGACCTCACTTGATTCTCAATGGAAAAGTCAAAAACAGAAGCAATCCAAGTCCGTCTTCCAGCTTCGGTCATGGTCAGGAGCACATTAGCACACTTTCAGAATTTTGGAATCAATTTTCAGCGTTTACTGGAGAAAAATGCATCAAACTCCAGCAACAGAGAAGGGCTCAGCTTCCCCTCGAAAGCCTCATGTTTGTCTCAGTTAATTGGTACCGGTGGTTTTGAGATGACAGTTGTCAGATGACGTGGCTGTGAATGGACGCATGTCTTGATGATAAGTTGTCCTTCGCTTCAGCGACCTCAGTCCGAGTGTGCGCCGACCTCCCCGTGTGTGCGTGTGCCTGAGCTGCCATCTTTTCCAAACGCAGCCCCTGCCGGTCACTTTGCAGTGGAGAGCATGGGCTGCTCCGCGTACCAGTGAGTCCCTGGATCGGGCATGCTCGCCCCAAGTGGCAGGGCGATGAACTGCGGGCAGGAGCCGCCTCCCGCTCCTACGACTCCCACGCTAACTCCCTGAGGGTAGGGGTGGTGGTGCACGTGGTGTCCCATGCCATCGGTCCGTCCGATGTGGATCTCGTCCTCCTCGCCCTCGCCGGTGGTTTTGCGATAGACGGGGTTGTCGAAGTTCATGCTCTTGGTGGAGTTGCGCCGCCAGTTGCGCCACACGAGGTAGACTCCGGCGCAGACCAGGCCGAACACCACTGTGGCAACGATAGGAACTGCATGCGTTTAACACACAGCGGCAGGGACACGGGAAGGGGGGGAGCGTTAACGAGGCATAACAAGTTCATGGCATGAAATGGCGGGCAGAGAGAGGGGGTCAGAACGGGCATGCGGGGGCAGAGAAGGTCAGAACGGGCATGCGGGGGCAGAGAAGGCCAGAACGGGCATGCGGGGGCAGAGAAGGTCAGAACGGGCATGCGGGGGCAGAGAAGGTCAGAACGGGCATGCGGGGCACAGAGGGGGCGGGAACAGGTTGTGTGTGGGTGGCTTCATTTTAATCTATCACAGGTCCACATAACCACATAAGCACCTGGCAAATCACCTCAGTCCACCTGCTTGTGAATAACCACTGTAATTTCATAGTGCATCAGTTCATTACATCAATAAATCACTGATAAAGATCTCGCGCTTCAGCTGCTTCTTCTTCTACACTATGACGTCACCTTAGTGTACAACATAATGAGAGCTTCACAATGAAATGGCTCGTTCAGGTTCAGTTACTTTGCTGTTAAACACACATCATGCTCTCAGAGAGAGCAAATAAAGTATATTAAATGTGCTTAATGTCCAACAGCGTTCATATGGTGCTAATGCAGGTCTGCAGCTGCTTTCAGAAGCAACAGCCAGCTTTTTCTGCAGTTTCAAAGCTAAAAACTTAGGAACCGCATGTCTACAATCAGCATTTCCCAGTTCAGTCTGGCTACATCCAGATGCTTGTGAGTGACAACTGGAATGCCAGAGGGGACTATTTTAACTAATTGTATTCAAGGTTAAATTGAAAAATTAAATCATCCCAACTCTTTCTTTAATAGTTTGTATCTTAGAAACTGGTCGAAACAGATATATTTATTTCGATGGTTAGAAGCCGTCTGCCGTGGACGGCGTCGTTGTTTCTGGGAAAAGGACTGATGTAATACTGAGTTCTGTCTCATTGACCTGGAAGAGCTTCAGGGTGACAAACAATTCCTTCCTTCTTGGCTCCCTGGTGTTTGTGTCCTCCTTTTATACACTCTCTGGGGCGTAGAGGCAGGAAAATCAGAGATAAAATTACATGCTATCTAAATAGATTTGTTTTCTTTCCTAACAGCCTTTTTGTTTGAAAGTAAAAACTATTGCATAATTCTGACCAGAAGCATAATGAACAAAATCTCTGAAATCACAGTGAAATTAGAATCGGATTCTATTATTTCTTTTTTTTTTTTATGGCTTAAAGACTGTGATTTGTTGATCACATCTGCTTGTGCTGGGCGGTAAGCCGGTTCATCTGTTGTAATTTCCCTTCCAGTATGAGCTTTTCATATTCCGCCACACCGCAGCTTAGCTGAGAAAACGCCTTTAACATGCAGCAATTAATATCATATTGTTCCCCGCGAGAAGCGCTGCGTGAAACGGCACCGCTAAAGGACATACGGGGTAGAGCTAACCAGCTAACGGCTGGTCGTAAGTTGGAATAAAGAACAGAAAACATGGCGGATAAAGAAGGTGAGACTGGAGATATAAAAGAAGAACATGTGCCCAAGGGAGGAGCTGTGACTGTAGTTGGGAAGTTTTCTGGTTTTAAAAAATACGACGTAGACTGAAAGTTTGTATATTGCAACGTTTGTGGTGCCGCTGTTGCTGCCGGTGGTGCTAACACTAGCAACTTATTCCATCACCTCAGCAGAAAACGTGTTGGAATACCAAGAATGTATGCTTTTACGGTCGTCGGGTTCAACGCCGTCAACCAGTAACACCAGTGAAACGATTAAGCCAAAGGGTCAGACATCACTTGAACAGGCATTTTCTCGATGGACGGCGTTTGACTGAAAGAGGCAGCAGTGGAGCGACATTACCAACGCAGTAACCATCCACCTATGCAAGGACACGGTCCCGCCAGAGACAGTCGAGAGACGGGTTCAGAGCAGTGATTAAAACGATGGATTCCAGGTTCTTACCGGTTCAAAATACTTTAGCCAAACTGCATTGTTATAATTGGCCTATCTTTCATTTTTATAGTTTACATTCTGCATCTCTTTCTTCCATCTTGTATATTGTGTAATTTTTTTGGGGCAAAGTAATTGATATTTTGATTACAGCCTGGATTTAAAGCTTTGCACTCCTGTACTCATGACTGTAAAATAAACAGATGTAAAAGCTGTCATGGGAAAATAAAAAAAGGTAAAAAAAAAACAACAAACCGTGATATACCATCAAACCGCCAGAATCTTTAAACACACCGTGATACAGATTTTCAGTCATAGCGCCCAGCGCTAAAACCCGCTAACTGTCTCCTTGCAGCAGCAGAACCCAACCCAGCACAGCGTGAGGTGATTAATGCAGCGTGGCAGGGACACGGAAGTGTGCACGTGTTTCCAATCCTGCCAAAGCAGCAGTCAACACGCGGTTTCCACAAGAGTCCTCTGGGTCCATCTGCGGCTGAATGTGAGCAGCCAAAACTCTGTAGATGTGCAGACTGCGCACGGGTCTGGTTCAGTCTCCAATTAAGAGAAAAATGAAGAAAAGCCACCAGATGAGGATGTTTTTGAGGAGAATCGCTTGTTATCCAGATCTAAAATGGACTGGACTCTACACACCCAAGGATCTGTGCAGGCCGCATGCATGTGAGAGACTTCCAGTGGGTCTGTGGATGCGGAAACCAGGTAGGAAACTGGATGGAGACCAACGGTAGACGGCACCTACAGCGGCGCCCTTGGAATTATCCACTTTTCTGCTTTCATTTGCTATAAAATGTCATCTGATCGTCGTCGAAGTCACACTAACAAACATGATGTGCTGAGCTGATAACACGCAATCGATATTTATGGCGTCTTTCTTAAACAAACATTTCACATGTGCCATATTGGAATAAAATGTACATAAATTCTTGGTGTGTTCCACTTCCTTTGGCAGCAGTGACTTAAAGGAAAGTGTTTCTGCCGCATCATCCAGTTTCTACAAAGCTTCAGCTGCTGGCCAGTGACCCTGATGAGACCGATACTGCAAGATATTTTATTAAACTTGGAAATTCATTTTCCCCTCGATGATAGCAAACGGTGCAAGACCTGGGGGAGCACAGCAACCCCAAATCCTAATATTCCTTCGGCCAGAATTCACTTGATGATGCTTTGATGTTGGTAAAATGTGTTTTGTTCTGTTTTTTTACACCATACATGGTGCTGAGAATTCACAAAAGTCACACAAAATGATTTCCCAGTAGCGCTGTGACCTGTCAAGGTGCTCTCTGCTTTTATTTTTAGCTAACACTAATGGGTTGTTATAATTATCAGCTTAAGCACTTAAGTGTTTGGCCAATATTGTGACTCAGATTTAGCCTGATGCATCTAAGAGAAGTAAGCTAACGTTGGACAGATGTGTACAGTCATGTTCAGATTACTTCTTGAATAGCTTTTATCATAAGACAAACTTATCCAGATGTCATTCACCACTACTCCTCAGAGACTATCACGGAAATCCAAGACTTGAATTAACTGTTGATACTGAAGCTGATTCAAATGGCCGCTGTTTACCATCCAGACCAAAACATCGCAGCTCGGTCATCATCACGTTAAGCCCTCTTAAAGAATCTCTGCTGACAGACTCATCTGATTGGCTCCCCAAAACTTTTGGGCATAATTAGTGAGCATTAATGGAGGGTCGCTGCTGAGAAAAATTCAAATTTGCTGCCGGTACGTCTGGATTTTTTGGCTAACTTAGATGTAGATTTAATCAAATTTTATGGCAAATGAACGCAGAGAAATAGTTAGTTCCAAAGGGCTGCATACCGTTTCTTCCTAGCGTATATTTGCGGGTTTAAGGACAGACAGCCACACGGAAAGAAGCTTCGGGGGACTTACCGATGGGAATGACCACTCCCAGAACAGCCACCGTCAGGTTCTCACCCAGAAGGAAATGCTCGCCTCCAGCTGTGAAGACAGATGAAACAAGACATTAAAAAGCGTGACAGCGAGAGGATGAAAGGCCAGCAGAGCATGTTGGGTAAAAAGAGACAAAAGCACGGAGGATGTAAAATATGTAAGAAACAGTGTGAGATAAGTAGAGCAGTGAGAGCGGCGAGCTGGTGGGCGAGATAAAGCAAGGGAGGCGGGTGAGCATGCATGCGTGGACATGAGTGTTTTACAAAAAGACACTGCAGGAGGACGAAAAAAGAAGGTGAAACTGATCGAGGAAGGGAAAAGGACTCACTGCTTGGCTTTTTCCAGAGTGACTTTCACACTAACCCTGAACCCTGAACTCCACAGAATCTATCCAGGCGCTGTTGGCCATGTTTATAGCTCATTTTCTTTCAGCACACTTAACGCTGCACTTATACTTCAATGTGCCCTTACAGACATGCAACCCCCTTCTACCCACACAAGGCACATATTTATGGGAGGAGTTAAATCACTTTCAAGGTGACAAGACGCAGCAGGCGCCAGCAGCCCTTCTTTGTGTGAAAGGCGAAGGCAGACAGGACTTGTAGAAACCTGGCAGAGGCGGAGCGAGCTAGCTGCGAGCAAAACAACGTCTGAGGTGAAAGTGGAACATCGGTGGTCACATTAAAGGATGGGGCCACGGGAAATGCTAATCACCTACAGCAGGGACAGAACTTGTGAATGTGAAGCCATTTTTTTTAATGCTCTGTGTGTACTGATGAATAAACACTGATGTATCTGTTCCTCAGAGTTGAAAGGACACCTGATATTTTCAGCGTTTCCTCACAGATGTAACTGACTTCAGACGTTTCTTTTTGTTTCTCACCACACTCACAGTGTTGCGAGATGCTGCTGTCTCCTGCAGGTGTGGTGGAGATGACCATGGCTGTGGCTGTGGAGTGGGATCCCAGTGCCTTTGACTCTTGTGAGGAGAGAGGCTTTAGGGTGCTGAGGAGTGTGAGGGGCTCAGGCGAGGCAGATGGAGCTGTGGTCAAGTGGGGGGTTTCATCGGTCCCTGACAATCCCTCTGAGGGGGGAGGGAAGCCCTCAGCAACAGCCCGTTCAGTGGCAGGTGGAAATCCAGTGGAAGCTGATGAAGCCTCTGTCATATCGTCTGTTGGTGCTGCTGAAAAAAGCACACTGGAAAGCTTCAGCTCAAGTGACTGAACAGCTGGTAATGTGCCAAAGTGGCTTTCCAACGCCATCTATAAGTTATCATGACATCATCATAACTATCTGCAACTTGTCTTGGACGAACAAAGAACAAGGTGAAGGTAGTAGTGTCAGGTCAGATGTGCTTATTTAAACACTGAGCACAGACGTCGACAAATTCTCTGTGAAGAGAATGATGTACTGGTTATTTCACGTACCACTGGGATACACACTCACCTGGAACACAGCCCCTCATGTCAGGCCCCAGGTCCTGTCCGTCCGGGCAGGCGCAGGTGTATTTAGGTGAGTGTTCGGTGATCTGTGGTGCTTTTAGACACAAGTACTCACAACCTCCATTTGTTACACTGCCCAGATTACAGCTGTCAGGGCCTAAAAATCAATGACAGACAGACAGAAACAGACAGAGAGACAGACAGACAGACAGAGACTCGTTTAAGTACATTTCCACTCTGTTCATCTCAAAGAAATAACTGGGGATTAAATTGGAAACATTGTGGTGAGACACAATGAAATATTAACATGAACAAGAATGAACAGCTAAAATGCTGTCCTCTAGGTGGCAGCACCACTCGAAACTGGTCATCACTGCTGCTTTTGGAAGATACAAAGACTTTCGGTGTAGAAAAAAAATAAAACAACATCACGAGACGAGATGAGTGGTGATCCGGTCGACTGTGTGGAATAACTGGAGGAAGCCACAGCAGGGAAAGGTGCACGTGAGCTCTGCCGTCTTAGACGTCAAAATCATGTGTCCTCTTTAAAAGAAACAACCATTCTCATCATGAGCAGTTCATTTCACATTTGGATTGTTTGGTTCAAGAAACATGATTTGGACGAGATTGCGACAGATGTTTGCACATACAACTGCTCATCATGCTTTCATAAATCTGCTGCAATCATAACTTATTCATGTTCCTGGGCTGACCTGGTCAAATGGAAGAAACTTGGTCACAGGGGTGTGCAGCTCAGCTAGCAGTACCGGGGGAGGGGGGGCACAGTGGTGACGCATTAATGCAGACATGCATGCAAAGCGTCTCTCACATCCTCCACACACACACACACACACACACACACACACACCTTGCCGCTGTCTGAGCTGGTGGAAGACCACGATGTCATGGGGGTCATTGAGGTTTTCAGCCAGAGTCTGGATGTCTTGGCCGGTGAGCCTGTTGGCCATGAAGACTGCTGCTCTGTCTCTGTCTGTCCAGTAGATCCGATCCTGAGACACCAAATAACAACAGGAATACGAGTCAAACGCTTTTACAGACATGAGCTTCAACACCTGAGGCTCAGTCACACTTGCTCACATCAACAGTTTATGTTTGCAGGAGCACCGATAACTTCAGGACCTTTATGAAGTTGGACGGTGAAATGAAGGTTTACATGTAGTTTATGCGTTTTTATATAAATATATCATTTAACAAGCAACTCTGAGGTGTGTTTATGTGGTGACTTCATCAGAGATGCACTGATGTAGCAGGATGATGTTGTTTTAAGTCCTGGATTAAGTTCTTGGATTCATTTGTTGGTTGTTGTTTCTCAGTGACTTATTTCTTCCTTCCAGGCTGTAAAAGGTTCTTTCATCGTTATTTTCTACGTCATTGCAGCCGCGTCGTCATCATTTTGTAAGTTTCTAAGTGGATGGCAGTCAGAGCTGATCGGATGAAAGCTGACCGATCACGAGCTGATCAATCGGTGCGTCTGTGCTTCCAGGTTATTCCCACGTGTGCCTGACGTTTTGCTCATGTGTCCGGGCTTCGTCCTCTCGCTTGACTTGTGAGTGTGGATGGTTGCACTGCTCCACAGGGTCGAGCTCATGGATGAAGCCTCTTGACTCCCATTCCTTCCTACATCAGGTTTTCATTTATTCAGAACATGAACTCGTTAGGAAAAGTCATAATTCGAGCAGACTGGAAGACTAGCGCCTCTAGTGTTCAAGCAGATATTGCTGATTGTGTGTGCTTAATATCAATGTTATTCTTTGGTTTGTGAAATCAAGTAAAATTACAAAAGAATAAATGTTTGATAATTAGGAGGTTTGGTAAAATAATACACTTTGACTGGGTCCCTTTGGACTATTTTGACATTATTTCTATTCATCACGTTCTTTTTAGGTGTCTTCGCTGACGACAAGGAACAAAAACACAATTAAGATTAAGATTAATTAATCTTTTGTTTTCAAAATCAGGATCAATCCACAACGTTCAGCTGCTACATATATTATCAACAGTTTTCTAACGGTGAAAAATCCAATCACAGCAACACAGCAAATTATAAAAGCTTCATTGATCCCATTGCTGGTCTTGCAGTCCACTTTGTACTGTTTCATGGGTCACAGGAGAACTTCTGCATGGAGCTAATAAGTAATTTCCAGCATGTTCATGAGAACCTGGCGCACAGCGAAATTCAAGTTTCAGTATAATTGTCATTAAATGAGCAGAAAGTGTGCGATCCAGACGTCTCTGCATCATCCCTGATTGTATTAAGGATGTTTTTGGACAGTTTTTAATCACCCACTGATTTCAGGGTTTGAAGTGAAGCAAAAGGAACGAACGAGAGAAAGAAAATAATAATGAGGACAGAAGACTAAAACGTAAATGGAAATCAAGATGAACCGAATTCTGTCAAAACCTGATTACAGAAGAAAAACAAATAAAGAGAAACATTAAGCCATTAGAATAATGCAATAGTTGAAAATACTGGTGAAATAGCAAAGAACTTTTCTGAGAAGAGAAAGGAAGCTACTAACCTTTTAATGAGAATGTGATGAAGGCATGAATGAGGCAGACACACGGGAATTTATTTGCTTGTTTTCTGTCTGAAAGTTTAAAACATCTGACATACGCTTTGAACAATAAGTCTTAAATGTTTAAAATCCATCCCCATTTAGATACAATATAGCAAGCCATTGTCTAATTTTAACTGTGCTTGTCATTTATTAATGGAGTTTGGTTTTGTTTCACTTCCCTAGTCAATCCACTTCAAACAAAAAAAAAGAAAAAAAGAAAAAACACAACTTTACAACTGGAAGAAACATTTTTTTTTTTTAATTTGCTTTAAACTACAGACTCAACCGTGTGAGTGCCTGTGGCAGGTCTCGCTACACAAGTGTGTATGTGCATGTTTTTGTTGAGTCCGACAGAGATGGTTACTAGATGTTCACGACTACCAGCCAAACTCAGTAACTCTGAGCTGGTGCTTGTCCAGCATGCTGACGTACAGGGTCACCTTATGACCGGGTCAACAGGGTCAACAGGGCAGAAGGAAGAACATATATATATATATAATTATACATCTATGTATGAGCCAATAAGGTAATGCGTTACATAAATGAAATATTATATTGAAACACATTTTAGTAAAACATTCCATTAGCCTACAATAACTTGTCCAACCCTAGATGACAGAATGAGTTCATTTATTTTCTAGTTATGTCCATTTAATGTTTCATGTAGTTTCATAACAAACCTTCTGAACAATGAGAACAAGTCAAATAAAGCAACTGGCATTCGAATGAGAAAATCCACCACCAACAGTGACCCATCAATGGTAACCCATCAATGGTAACCCATCAATGGTAACCTATCAATGGTAACCTATCAATGGTGACCTATCAATGGTAACCTATCAATGGTGACCTATCAAGTTTTTTATATTCTCTTGTCTATACACTCTTTTAGTACCACAGACACTTCAACATATTGTACTTAGGATGTTTACATGCCTAGAATTTACTTCAATAATGTGACTTTTATCAAGCTGCTCTCCATATATTAAAAAAGAGTTGTGGTGACACCAAATATAGCCATATTCAGATTATTACACCTGTTTACATGTTGGTTTGATATTGAGAGCATTGTGTTAATTGGGTTAATATCAAAGTATTGTTGTCCATTTAAACATAAGGGATGCTGATGCTACGTTAGCACCATACTGAAAGTTTCCTGGATGATGCATCATGAGGAGGTCTCCCAAGCATTTGTTCCTTCCACCACTTCAGGGCTCATATTTTTCAGACATTTATATTGGTAATAATATATGGTTTCAGAAATGATCCATGGTGTTATTCTTTTTCGTTTTTCCCACCAGTCAGCTTATGAATCTTATGTCTGGCTCCACTGAGACTTGTTTCCCCTGAGAACAGCCCAGCTGAGCAACAAGCCTCCTGGGTGATTTCATGCTGCTGGGACTACACTGCTGGTGGAAAGAAATGGAAAGATTGTGGCTTCTGTGGGCTACAGCACATACACAAGTTCAACAATAGTTCCTGAAGGTTCTAATACAGCACACAGTGGGAAACAAATGTGCATGTTGCTCTGGACTTTGTTCTGGATGCATACCTGAGCAATCTTATCTGATATTCACAGCCAGAGAAGCTCAGACCAGAATATACCAAGGACACCCGTGAACTGACTGTGCAGTAAAATTCAGACGATCGTTAATTCATCAGGGCCCTGCAAGGATTTTTTTTGAGGAATATGCAGATGATGACATGTGAGTGGCTGGATGAGCTCATGGAGAACTGCTAACAAGTGGAAATCTATTGCTAAGTGTTACAGCAGAACATGACAGGCTACACACAAACCTCAAAAACAGCCAGAGCGAAGGGGTGTCCCAGGGTCTCCGCTGACGATATGTGCGTTCGGCGATGAGCCCCGTTCAGGTCCACGCTAGCTATGAGGTGGAGCTTGGAATCCACCCAGTACAGGCGCCTGTTGGCTACATCTGAGGGGTGCGCACACACGCACACACACACACACACACACACACACACACGCATGTGTAGAAAGGGTCTTCCACAGTTGACCAGAAGCTGATAGTCTTTACTTTTAACACTCTTGAACTCTAACCAGCAAATCCCCTTGAGGTGATATTGATTACTTTTTAAAATGTCAGTGTTGCACACCTGAAAGTTGTACTGTGTAAATTCTGCAACACTTAAATGTCATCCCTGCCTTAGTTAATGTGCTTTTTTTCATAAGCATTAATCATGGATCAATCCGATTTCAATTACAGGCGACCTTTTCTTACAAAGTGTTGACTGAATCCATTAACATCTTGATACAGTAAGACAGAGCGATGCTCTTCTCACCAAGAGTGATGCCGTTGGGCCATTCGATGCTATCAGCCACCAGCACCTGTCGGTCCACTCCATTCATACCAGCCTTCTCTATCTTGGCTCGCGTCCCCCAGTCTGACCAGTACATAAAGCTGGAACAAAGACAACAAAATTACTAGACAGTATGTGCTCAAACTGCAGTCTTATGGTACACAGATGTTGCGTGTCTTTACAGACGTTCCCTGTTGTTCTTCTTTCCGGTTCCTAGCCACAGACTGATTATTTTTATTTATTTACTATGAATATATTAACTAATGCCCTAAAATCCCAGCACAACATCCAATTTTTTTGTTTACCGACTGCATGCTAAGACAGTTTAATGTCTTCTTGTATAAACATGAGACAGGGAAGAAAGGATTTTCCATGATAGCTGAGGTGATGGGAGTAATCCCACGTGTCGTATCATTTCACAAAAATATCACCGGTGAAGATTCTGGAACTTTCGGAAACAAAGATTTCTGCAGGGAATTGTTGTAAAAGATCTGTCTCTTGGGAGCTGTCTCTGCGACGCCACAGAAACAGTGTGCATCATTATTAATACAAGCTCGCTGTGGTTTAAATATCAGGGCTTTTTTCTTTTCCACTATTTTCTGGCATAAAAATAAAGTACAGTTGGATGTAATTACTCTCAAATGTCCCCATTATTCCTCACCTGTAAAACCTCAGTTTCTGTTTTTGCTCTCTGTGCTGATTTTTTCATTGATAACAGTCGTTCTATTTATTATCATTATTATTATGATCATTTTAGTGACTGTTGAGTTTATATTTGCCTCAGATTTCACCTGAAGGGGAACTTTTAACTCGACCATCCTCTGCACAGGGTTCTGACGAGTCACAGAGCCACACTGAGTCAGAGAGAAAAAGACCTCAGATCCTACCGAGTTCCTTCTTAAGGGCATCTAATTATAGAAATTTTATTTTTTAAGATGATCTAGAACTCCCTGATTTAATGTCACAAATCTTAAACCACTGAAATAAATGAATGCCCTGCAGGGATTAATGAAATTATTGTGACTCCTGTCGGGGGTCAGTGAATTTAGCTGCTTTAGACGCCTTTAGAAAGTCCTTAATTCCATTATATCACGTAGCAGCAAGAGTTTGAGAAAAGTTATACAGCAGTTGTACAGCAGTGTTGGTCATAACGGATAAACCACGTCCAAGTGTGGAAGCTTACCACCAAAACCAAAAGCTGTTAAATTACGAGTTCGGTAACTTCTGCGTTGTTTTATAATTTAAACAACATCATCAGCAGCTGAGGCTGAAAATGACTGTGTTTTACTGACATCAAGGAAAATTTCCCATATAGACACGATTATTCAGTATCAGAAGCTCTGCATGTCCTGGATTCCTGTGATGCTATTCTGATAGCGCGTGTGTGTGTGTGTGTGTGTGTGTCTCACACTTCAGGCTTCCTTTCAGTTCTATTTAGTTTATTTTTGTAGCGATTTGGGTTCGGAACACGAGAACACAAAAGCCGTAGATGCAGAAGCTGGCAGAATTTCATAGAGCTTAGATTAGGAGCGATCATCTAGGACACAATTTAAATGGAAAAAAAGAGTCAGGCTGCTAATTGGATCACAAGCTCATCACTTGGAATTCTTGGATGCAAGTATGTGGTGAAAGACGGAAAACCCTCTTTAGAAAAGGAAAAGGAAAAAATCTGGCCCTTACTTAAAATTGGATAAAGACGACCTCAGATGATGGTAAATGTCATGTCAACATCTATGCGACAAAAACTAATGATTTAATAGCTTGTAGAAGAACCTTTAGCAGTAATAATGTGACGTAGCTTCTGGGTTTCTGGGTGAAATAACAAGATACAATTCAAAATTGCATGTCCAAATCCAGGGTTTCTGACACATATTTCAGTTAAATAGATAAATCTCTCCTCATGATTATGAATAATCGCCTCTATGAGACCTTTAGTATTGTATATTACATATTACTTACCCGTGGTGGGGATCCAGGGCTATGGCACGGGGTTCGCTCAGGTCACTGTTGATGAGGACACGCCTCTTAGTGCCGTCCACTGAGGCCACAGAGATGGACTTGTCTCCGGAGTCGGTCCAGTACAGGTTGTGCTGGAGCCAGTCCAGAGCCAGGCCCACAGGGGTCTGCAGGGATGAATCCACCAGTGGCACCTGCTGGGAGGGGTCACTGGCTTCATGGATGAAGGCGCTGGAAGGGATGAAAGGAGAAATATGAGGCTCCATCTCATAGGTGCAAAAATGATGTTCTTGTTAAACTACTCAGGTGTCTAACGTGACATCATCCACTGAGGGCCAAGTCATCATGATGAGAGCGTTGCATCCACCCATGCCTGTGGTGACGCAGCAGACACCAGAACTGCTGGTTCAAGGTGGGACTGAAGCGTAGATTGGTTTCATCATGAATCATGATGCTCCACAGGCTCCAGTTCCTTCCACCTCATACACAGTTCCAGTTGCTCAGCATTTCCACACGTTTGCGTTTGATACACATCTTCTGTTTTATCCGTTGTTACGACTCGGCTCAACGGACGCGACATAAAATGGAGACTGAACACAGGAGGTTGTTATGTAGAAGTTATTTTTTTAACCAACGACCGAGCGGCAGCTAGAATGGGAGCCTCTCACTCGAACCACATCAGACTGGTTATGGCAGCCAATCAGGCAATTAGCACCGCCCCCCTGCCCCGCTGTCACAGATTTATTAGAAATGCAGAGGGACGTAACACCCACGAAGCCAGAATTACTCAGATAGTTGGACCACAAGCACGTCTTCAACACAGTGGTCATTATGCATTTTAATTGAGGAAAAAGTGAAGACTTTGTAGCCAAGTAGTTAATCTGGATGGAATATGACCTTTAAATAAAACAAAACGGCTTTCTAGAACTGTCTTCTTTCACATGAATATGACTGTCCTCAGATGTGAGGGTGAATTACTTTCTGTGGCTCCTTATTACTCATTAGAAAGTTTCTAAGAAGGACCTCCAGCTGATTCAAAAGCACGAGTCCTGATAAGAATGATACTCTTCCACTTTTAGCCTCTCCTCTCTGCTTCCTGTCAAATCCAAACTAGTATTTGAATTTCTGTTTCTCACATCTAAAGCTCTTAAGGGCCAAGCTCCATCGGCTCTTAAGACCTCATAGTTCCATATTATCTCGGAGCTCTTTGTTCTCAGTCGGAAGGATTATTTGTGGTTCCTCGAGTTTCCCAAAGAGGAACCGGAGACGGCAGCTTCAGCTCTCTGGCTGCTCACATTTCTGAGGCACCTCTGTACTTATACTCAGGATGCTGATGTGCAGTGAAGAGGCAACCTGCACACTGATGTGATAATCTGCAAAAAAATAATAATAATAATGATGATGATGATGACATGAATATGAAGAATGCAGGCATACAGGGAAATCACAATAACTCACAGATGATGTGTGATGACAGCTGATATATAGAGTACAAGTGATGGTGCGCTACTTCTGTGGTCTAAAGGCGGTGAACAGCAGAGGGACTGGGGCTGCTGCAGCCTCCAGCAACGCTCTGAGCAGGTTCATCTGCAGGTTAGTGTCCCTCTTAGCTGGATCACTTATCAGAAAAGACAGGGACTCACTCAGGGGTTACCCCGCTCACTAATGATCTGACCCCTGCAGAGGTGTGACACGAGGACAGGCCAGCTGTGTTCCCCAACAGGAGTTTCAACTTCAGCCTCCCCAGAGATTTTTGTTTCTCTCTCAGCGTCCACGTTAAGAAGAGAACATAGTGCTCCAGTTAGAATACGCTCTGAGGACAGGAGGATCCGGGGTAACAAAGGGACAGGTATATATGCTGGAGAAGAAAAACGCAGAGGTCCTCCGTGCACCATCCCAGGGTGTGTTGATGCAGGATTTCTTACTTCTTCTGCAGTACATCCGCATGTCAGCTGCTACAGAGAAGGTGCAGAGCACGCTGCTGAGCTGCAAGTTAGCCAACGTTTGCTTCACTGTCAAAAAACACTTTAGGCACAAATCTGACCTCCAAATTTAAGGTTCACCCTTTAAAAAGCAGCTTTTCTTTTAAAGGTTTGGTCTCCTGCAGTCAAACATACGTCCTTCGACATGTGGTGAAGTAAAGATCAGAGTTCTGTTCCGTGACAATGTTTTGTCTTAAACTTCTTTTCTTACCTGTAGATTTTCCTGTGAAATCGATCACACCAGAAAACTCGGTTGTTGGCCACGTCCAAGTCCAGAGCCACAGCGTTCTTCTGCGTGGACACCACCTGGCTGTAGTCCCTCTTCACCAGGTCGATGCGTCTGATCTCATGCCGGTTAGTGAACAGTAAATAAGGGCTTTTTCCTGGAGGGAAAAGGATGCAGTCTTTTATTTGTCAGAGTCAGCACAAACGCCAGCTTGGGGTCGGACCCAGACGGTGTGTTTGTTTGTGTGTGTGTGTGTGTGTGTGTGTGTGTGTGTGTTTCTGTGTCTCTCTGTGCTGGTCAAACTGACCCGAAGACCATATGAAGGATGTAAATGTGTGCGGCTACTGTCAAGAGTTGTAATTTTAAGGACGCAGAAATGCCACCAATACACAGATGTTTACACGTTTCGACTGAAAAAGGAAGGGGTAGACT
>JBAMYA010000009.1:5764983-5781663 GCA_037176975.1 Arrhamphus sclerolepis
CACACACACACACACATATATATATATATATATATATATATATATATATATATACATATGTTGAAAACATCTGGAACTTCTGTGTTTGAATCAGAGAGGAGCAGTGTGAGTAAATAATCGCAGTCGTAACGAAAGATGCCCTTGTTCCTTTTCACGCCGAGTGCTTTTTAAAATATCCTGGCTGTATCAGTTAAGACATTAGGCTTGAACACGCCCCCTGGTGGACAGCCTGGATACGTTTGAGGCATCAACACCACGGAGGAAGCGCTGGGCTGTCTACAAAGATGCAGAAGTGAGAGATAACTGCAGAGGCTGCAGGCTACGTGCTGCACTAGTTTTATTTTTAGCTTGTTAGCATTTGTTAGCTTCATGACACTGGACAGGCTGTATTTACATAAATATAGATGATGAAATATGACTTTTTCAGCATCAGTGTCGACAATTTCAGTCAAAGTAAAATATCTGTTCATGAATAAGTGACTCCTTTATTTATTTTCACTTAATTGCTCTTTTTTTGTATTGCACTGCTATTTTACACTTAAAAATCAGTTTGTGGTTTTTTTAAATTCAGACGTGTGCACATTATTATTAGGCAACGACTGTGCATGCAACCCTGGCCAGTAAAGGCGATTGTGAGCACGTACTTTTCTGCATTTTTCTTCTTTTGCATGCCGTCTCACCGTCTCGCCATCCCCCTGCTTCACTGTGGGGTGGTGTTAGCGAACGCTCGGCGCCGGCTTTCCTGAGGACACTCATTTGAGAATAGTTCAGTTCTTGTTTCATCAGACCACAGGGTTATTTTTTTTTAATGGTCCGAGTCTCTCAGATGTCTTTCAGCGAATGCCCCGCAAACCATGATGCTCTTTTTAGTGAGCAATGGCTTCTGTCTGGCCCCGTTACTTTACTGGTTAAACATCCATCTGTACGTTTTTCCACGAAGGAACCCTGGAGCTCATGGAGATAATAATCATCACTGGACTTTAACTGCTCGCTGTAGTACACTACGGTCGTTTGAAGACAGAAAATGATGCAAGGTGAATTATCTGCTTCTCATGCTTCGCTTTGGAAGTCTTTCAAAAAGCCCCAAATGTACTGCCTTACGACTGGTGCTGCCACCTGGTGGATAAAAAGATCACCATCCACGTGGTACCAGCTAGCCTCTATTTCGCCTCCCTGGTCTATCAGCTGTTCTTTTAACCTCACGACACGTGTTATGTTGTGAAATACATCTGATGTAGACAGGAGTCACATTTAATGATGACCCATAGCTTTTATCATGAAAAAGGGGACTAAAGAAAGATTTTCACTGCTCCAAACATTTTGATAATGTAAACAATCATGTCTAGACTGACAGAATAAAACAGAAAAATGTAGAAAACCTGAAAGGTTCTGAAACCTTCAGTGTCTCTGATTTTGGTTCTCAGGACTAAAAGAGGAGCCAACATTTGCATACCAAACTAAGAACACATGAGAGAATAACAAAGTATAATATATATGAACGTCCTCCTGTTGCTCTGCTCTCCAGGTATCCAAGTCGTCCTGTTCTTCAGCTCATTCCAGCTCCTCAACAGACCGGCGGCTAGAAAGTGTGCAGCACAGGCTTGTAATGACCTACACGACTGTGGGATGCTGCTTTTCTCGAGGTCTTAATGAACAGCTGCATGTCCACAGTTCAGTCCTGTCCTCGCCAGGCTCGATGGTTGGACAGACGTGTGGGCAGGTGGAGGCATCTGAAGGCCGTGGCAGCTCCGATGCAAAGTCTCAGCACTGTGATGGCGGCGATATAATGAGTCACTCTGGCTGAGCAGGAAGAGGTAAATGATGCCACTGCGAGCTGAGGTTACACGACTCATCTGGCCGCTCGGTAATATCAATAAAAAGACAGAGACTCAGGTCTTTGGCTGCTTGGTCACAGCCATTTGCTCATCATTCCAGCCCACTAACATGTTTGCTGCTGCAGTCTCTGTTACTCAAGCTTGACTTGACACAAGAACAATGTCCTCCATACTTCTGTGATGAGTATGTGTATTCATCCACAAACAAATGGATTCAAATAAAGAGGTGCTCGCAGCCACACTCGGCCAATTTAAACATCCCGGAGCTGCCAGCAAAGACTCACAAGCTGCCTGCTGAGTCACTAGTTACAGAAGGCTAAAGTTCTTGCAATGTGTGCCAACATCCTCCCTCGTGGCTCTGTCGACCTATTTATTTATTTTATTTATCTATTTTCTTGGCCCAGATTGTGGATAAAAGACTGGTCTGGCTTGTGGCCCTCGAGTCCTGAATCCACAGAGCAGACAGCTGCTCGCAGTCGAGCAGAATGTTTCATTGATTCTCCAAATCAGCCTGGCTTCATGTCACTGCTGAAATCTGAAGTTATCTCTAACATGTTCAGACACACACACACACACAAACAACACAAAACCCGTTACTTTATCTCCGCCAAGGAAGTCTAAAGAAGCGTAATTAACTGAGCGGTTCAGCCTGTCAGGCTATTCAATAACTCTGATAGAGATATAATAGATTTATTCAGCCTGGCCATCTTTATGTCAACTCTGAAGTGGTTATTACGAAGCTCTAATATGGACATTTTGAAAAAAAGTGCATAATATCAATATTATAATTCCTAATTATCATTTACTGGAAACACTTACTCGCCATTTATGAATAGATTTTGAATGACTGGGAATCAAAAACACAGCAAGTGTGCATGAGAGAAAGAAGGAAAACAGGAAGAATTCTTCCAACTGCGTCACGACTCAGATTACAGCCGTCACGTCTTCAGAATAAGTTTGAAATGAGAACATAAAACATGACACGGATGGAGGTTTGGTGCTGCCGACTGCAGCTCTCGCTCTTCTTTTAATACCAAAGCAGCGTTACAGCTGCACAGCTGAACTGAAAATGTGTTTTTAGTCAGGCAACGCTGAGAATGTCCACAGGGGAGTGTTTCCTGGGAAATTCTTCCAGGTAAATATATGACATATATTTAGTTTTTTTTACCCTCTCAGCATCAATATGTCTGTCTGCGTCTTTGTTTGCCAGCCCACACACAAACGTCTGGCGCTCCACACATGGTTTTGGACGTACAGACAGAGCGGACGCGACCACATGGGGGTGAGACGGCTGAACGTGAAGGGGGTTGCATCATCGTAACCTCTGATGACCACAGACAGGAACTGCAGTGGATCCAGCGTGAAAATGATTCGCAGATGGTGGTTTCTGGATGCTGCTGAGCATCCACGCAGCCATGTCCAGCTTCAACCTCTCATATGTTCTATATGTTCTACTGGGAATAAAATGGGGGTTTATGAGATTTGCAAAACATTCCATTTTATTTATTTGACACTTTTCACAGCATCCAAACTTTTTGTGGAACTGGGGTTTTACTACGATCAACCGCTTCCAGCACCAGGGTGGTTTTTCATGCCTGGAAGTCCAGACTGCAGTGAAGCTTTATGGGCGACGTTCACAGCTGCCAGCGAGTGACAGCGCCACCTTCCTGCCTGTCACTTATTTGTTTGGTCTCATTGTTGACCAAAACAAAGGACATGTTTTTCTTTTCTCTTTCACGACATCTGAAAAAGTTGGGTTGTCTTATATTCAGTTTATACTTTTAACCAGCTACACCGTCACATCCACAACATCTGGAGTTTTGAACGTAACATTAAGGTCTCCACAGAACCATACACAAGCTGTTCAGACACTTCAGTAAGTAAATATGGAATATTAATAAATAAAACATTCAAGTATTTTTGTGTGTGAACACAGAGATTGCACTCTTGCACTGAAGCAGCTGTCTCTTCCATCCACATGTCATTTATTTATAAAAACACCTGGAAATAAATACCTCATACAACACCGCTAAACATGACAACGTGCTGACGGATGCATTTGGTCTGCATGTTATAATTTAGTCGCGTACAAGAAGCCACATCACTGAGCAAACATCCAGATATCTACCTTTCTGTATGGCTCTACATCAGTTTCTTCCAGTGCTTCCAGGTTGAAGCTGCGGGCTGGAACACTGGGATATAGGTCAGTCCCAGTCCCACGAGAATTCCTATACGTGTTTTCATGTAAGCGTGAGCTCCAGTTCAGGCAGGAGAAATTCACCCTCGTTGGATTCCAGTCAGACAAACAGGTTTACGCGGTTCTTTTTCATCCGGACTCATGAAATTACTCCATTTTTTCGAGCATCATGTGACATAAAATCTAAATAGAAAAGCGCCCAGGGTCCTCTCAGCTCATCCTTTTCAGTCGCTAATAATTTTACACAAACTGATTTAGTTACATCTGAAAAACATCTACTTTTTTGTGAATGCGGAAGTTTAATGCTCCACACAGCAGCACAAATAAGTGAAGCGCACTCAGGAAAGGTTAGAGAATAGAGGATGTTATCTTCTTCACACATGGTGAACATGAACAAACTGACAGGACTGTGAAGTTTTCTTTTCTGTACACAAATAACAAAATTCTGTTTTGTTATTGTCATTTTTTTTTTTAAAAATTAAAATAGAAAACAGATTCAACACTAGTCAATTCTGTCAGTTTTTAAATTCCGCTTTTGTTTTTTTCCCTTTATCAGAGCTGTTTGTAAAAAAAATGAAATAACTGAATATGAATTGACCCAATAAAAGATTTACTTCAGTGGGAGGAAAGATAAAGACGTAATCCTCATCTACGCTCTGTGACGGCTGTCAACAGCTCTGGGGATTAGGCAGAGAGTTTGAAAGGAACATCAACAAGCTCTCCAGGCCCACAGGTCGAAATGATTTCTATCAGTTCCACTCAAGTCGTTTTTATCCCGCTGCCTTTGTGACGAGACGTCACCTACAGCAGAATCTAAATCATCTCAGCTGTCAAACAAGAGCTTTTAAATAACCCAGTCAAAAACAAAAACACTGTGGGATCCAATATTTGCACAAATCAGAATGTCTTTGTCCTCATAAACCAAAAAATAAAAGTAAGAAACAGCTCCCAGATGTTATGAAACCACGCGGGGCGGATTCCTTTTCTGCAGCTATAATGAGGTTTCAGCAGGTGGAAGGACTAAGACCCTGTGTTTAATCATGGGGCATTATTTTATAAAAACACTGCTGTCAACTGCACTGAAGAGAGCAAAACAACACAACATCTGCCAGCGTGACAGCGAAGAAACAGTCGTTTCCACCATGAAACTGCAGCCAGAGCGGCTTCTGCCAACGCAGACAGGCCGCGCTGATCTGAATTTTAAATCACACGCTAAAACAATGCGCCACGAGTAGGTGGAGACATGAAACCCACAGGATGAGCAACAGATGAACAGAAAAACCCAAAAACCTACCGAGCACGCAGGCTGCGTACGGGAGCGCAGGTGCAGCAGCTGCGTCATCGTGCTGCTGGTCTCTGACCAGTGCCCAGTCTGTTCTGGATGTGTGATGTCACACCAAGTCCAGTTTGTAAAACTCTAGACATGCTGAGATATGCATCTTAAACTCAGCAGACTTCCATTCTGTCTCACATGATCCGACACCTTCAGGTAACCTGGGACGTCATGAATCCAGACCAGGAGCCCCTGCGAGACCTGAGACGGGAGTGAAACTGCTGCAGCAGCAGACCCCGGCCCTTCTGTTGCCTTCTGTTGCCTGAGTCCATCACTTGCTCATTCTTGTCTACATGCTCCGTTTTCTGTTTCACCTGTAATTTCCAGCTCTGACTCTGGAGTCCACGTGAGAGAAAATGAAATGCCACTCATCTTCACATTTAGCACTGGTAATTAACTCCGAGCACAGTTTGTGTCACAATAAAACTTCAGTGTGGCATTTAAAAAAAATATCTAATTAATTTATTGTTCAGCCTATGAATACAGGCTTTTATTTTGTATTTTTCGTGTCATGTGACAGTGGAGGCGACCTGAGAGTTGAACCTGCAGCCAGACCGCCCTGAACATTTCACATCTTGTTACATTTCCTGCAATATATTACTGAAAAAAATATTTTTAAATGATATATTATGAGGGAGCTTTTATATTGTGTCCCTGGGAAGATTTGATCTTAAGATAAAGCAAACGTGTCATCAAGAACTCAGGAAATTGTGTCAACTTGTGAAAAAAAGAGCACAGTATCCCTCCCATAAATAATTGAAAAAATGGGAGGCTTTAAAAAAGACAAGATTGAAAGAGGCAGTCTTAATCAATATTAGATCATGTAACCAATTTACAAATCTACTGACGGTGTTTGTACAGCAACAACATAAGGGCACACTGGATAAATATTCAGAACCTTCAGGCCCTCTGATTCAGATGCACACTGAGGTTTAACAGCCGTTAAACAAAGCTTTAAACGAGCATTACTGAAGAACTCGGGGAGAGCTTTTCCATTTGCAAAACCTCATTGCGTTGGCAAACCGCTGGCTTAAACGCTGCTGCAGGGGAGGACGGATCCATTCAGAGGTCTGGACCAACAGGTAAACAATGACAACAGGAGGTGAACTTCGAACAGAGCTGGAGAATGAAGGAACTGTGTGAATCTATTAGAGGAAAATCACAGTTTGTTGCTGACTTTGCATCCCGGAGGAAAACAAAAGAAAACTTTGAGCTTTGCGTGGAGATGTGTAATTCCTCCCTGCAGGCATGAATGATAAATTCATGAATGTGGATGAAACAGATCATTATCGCGCTCAGGGATGAGAGGAGCGCCAAGCGGACACTGTGGACTTTGAAGGTAAGACAAGATAGATGGAAAGTAGGTGATAGATGTGTATAATCAGGATGAGGATTAAACAACAGCTCCGTGTCACGTTGGCACAAATACACCAGCAACGGAGGCTTTGGATCTCATCCTGCCCAGGAAAGTTATGCTACCAGAATCTGCTTTCTTTGTCACAAAAATAGATAATTCCTTGACACGCATGCTGGTGCTACCTCATGTCTGTGCGTTCTTCTGCACGTATGGATCACGCATGACGACCGAGTCTACGCATGATTAGGAGAGCAATTAAACATGTATGAACATGCCTGTACGAACGTACGGGTGCGTGCAGTGACTGACTGGTCAGCGGGGAATACAGTTAGGATGATGGGGGATGGTGGGCTGGATGGAGAGATGGGAGCGCAGCGTGGGGATAATATTGGTGGGGGATGGGGTGAATGGAAACAGGGAGGAGGATGGAAGGAATCGGGGCGCACCCAAGTGTGATGCTGATTGGAAAGTATCAGTGTTTGAACAACTTCACACTTGTTCTGAGCTGTTTAACCAACAGCTCCAGCCAGGTAGAAAATGAGATGACACTGAAATGAAAAATAAGGAGCCGCAGCAAAGGTTTCTTCCCGTCAGCAAGTTTTGTAGCAACGGTCTGTTGGGCACATTCAGTCCCCAGCTTGTCTGTCTCGGCACTGTGCTGTAAAAGAATATCCTCTGGACACAAGTAGACCGTCCGTTCTTTTATTCACAAGCTGAAACGATAAAATGCAAACATCACCACCATTTGTCAATGAGAAACTAAATAAGAAATGTATGCACAGGATTAGCTTCATGCTCCACCCTAGCAAGACCAGCTTCTCCCTCCATGCAGGTCTACACAGTCTTCTGTCTTCCTTCACATGCAGCAACAGAAGAAGCGACACGTTGGAAGAACTTTAATTGAAGCACATAAATGAACACCTTACATTTTCACTCTGTAAGGACACCAATTCAGAAACTGCACAGTCCGACCAACCTCTGCATCTGCACGCCGACACACAAACTCACACGAGGAGAGGAAACGGATGCAAAGTGAAGGCCGCTTTCTTTTCATATGACATGCAGCGCCTCACTCATAACAGCTGAAGGATCCGGTGATCCTGAGCTTGCAGGGCGCTCGGGAAGAGTATTTTCTTTACTATCCTGTGTCATAAGCTCCACTAATAAAACCTTGCTGAATTTTCTGTTTGGGTCATAAAAAATAGAAGGAAAACATGGAGGAAATAAAGCCTGATGAAGTAATGACTTTCTCCAAAACAACAAGGTTTATGCTCGTGGCTGAGAAGCAGTTTTAAGAGCAAAGATCCTCCCACTGACCTGCTTCCATTTGCATGCCTGAGGACACATCCTGCTGTCTCAGAAACGGGAAACCAATAGCAACACCTCCAGACGCCATGACGCGCTTTTATACAGCACAAGTCCGTGTGTAGGAGGTTTTAGAAGACGGAGGCAGGTATGAGGAGACACAGAGAGCGTATAGTGCACTTATCCTTGAGTGTGTGTGTGTGTGTGTGTGTGTTGGGGGGGGGGGGAAATTCCTCCCAAGCCACAATTAACCCAGACACAAAGGAACATAGCTGCACAGCAAACATGTAGAGCTTTGGCACCATTTCACTGGTTTGCATGCAGGCATTCTTTCAGAAAT
Organism: Arrhamphus sclerolepis; assembly: GCA_037176975.1. NCBI lineage: Eukaryota > Metazoa > Chordata > Actinopteri > Beloniformes > Hemiramphidae > Arrhamphus > Arrhamphus sclerolepis. Next base: position 5,773,351 of record JBAMYA010000009.1, read on the forward strand.
ATAGGCCACTGGCTCACAGTCAGAAAGGAAACTGCAATTCTGTTATTTCCACACAGAACAAAACATCTGCGATGCCTGTTGGAGCTCGGTGCGCTGGACAGATGCTCCATGTGATCCGGCTCTCACCTGGACAACCTTCAGTTTTAAGATTGGAAAATGGTTCGGCTCAATCACCCCTCATTTTAAAGGAAAACACGCCTGTTGAGCTCTTCTCCAGGAGAAAAGAAATCACCTTCACACACTCTGGGCCTGAGGCAATCACACACACACACACACACACACACACACACACACACACACACACACACACACACACACACACATCCTCACATGATTTCACTCTATAAATTCTGTTAGCGTTCGTGCCTCTATAGAAAAAAAGGAATTCTGTGCAAATCAAGGCAAAAAATGGATGAAATGCCGATGGAACAGCAAATCCACCTTAAAAATAGCACACAGCAGGGAGCTAGGGCAGATGTGTAGGAAGTTTGTGGTCCATAAATGTTCTCATGATCACACTGTACAACTAATTGAGACAGAGAAGGATCAATATGAATTCCAGCCCTGAACTCAAGAATCAAGATCTCATGAATTATGGATGGAAGCACAATCTTCAGAGGGGTCCCGATAACAATCTAATGTAATCTCAGAAATTTACCAACTTCTGAAGCATTTTTCATTTCTTAAAGATAATAAACGGATAGCAAAGAAGATGGGAATCTTCTTATGTTTCAATAAATTCTTTAGTCCAGCTCATAGCCATGAGTGCAGTAAATTCTAATTGTCCTCTTTGACTCTACATGTTGTGTGAAATGTGTGGCAGCTTAATCCTCACTTCTCCTCCAACTGCAACACTTACGACAGTTTTCTTCATCACTGTTGTCTGAGCAGTCGTCGTCGTCATCGCACCTCCAGATTGTCGGTATACACCTTTTGTTGTTGCACTGAAACTGTCCATCCTCGCACTCATCGGTTGCTGGAAGAAAAACAAAAACAGCAAAGGGCATGAGGGGAGATGAGAGTCCAGATGGATGTGTTGGAGTAAGAAGCTCTGGTGTCATTTGCAAATGAATGCCTCATTGATATGCAGCATTCATGCGGGTCAACGGGCCGAGGCGGTGCAACTGTCACGGTCTGAGTTTCCTCTCTATTACTGATCTGCTTTGAAAGGCTGTTTAATAGTTTTACGAGAACAACAGAACAGCAGAGGAGGCCCCGAGGGTCCAGTCAGTCTGGACTCCTACCTCTGATGATGCAGGGTGGCACGCACGCTGAACCCGCAGCAAAGCATGAAAAAAACAGCTGCAGTTACAGTACAGTGTGTATCACTGGTGCAGAAAAACACAACATCTTTGTCTTTCTTCTCCTCAACCACGCACACGCGCGCGCGCTGAGCGGCGCCTTCAATCATCCCATCATCATCAGCAGCAGCACTGGTTAGATTTCAATGCATTCACGTCTCAGATAAAATAAAATAGAAACACAGATAAATACAGTCCTGACCTTCCGAAACGAGGAGCCTGAGGACGAAGAAGTGGAAAAGTAGCAACGTCCGAGTATCCGTCCACATTTCTGGAGGAGACGCTGCTGGAGCTCATTCACGTCCACTAAACAAAAGCCCACAAGCCGCTCCGCTGAGTCCGATGGAGAGCTGCGACGTCGCTGCTTACGGCCCTCCTCCCTCACCCCCACTGGCTGCTGCGGGTGACGTCAGCGCGGGGGCGGGGCCAACAGTCAATAGAATAGAATAGAATAGAATAGAATAGAATAGAATAGAATAGAATAGAATTCACAATCACAAAAAATAGTGGGCCTGTAAAAAACAACCAGTAAACCAACAATGTACCAGTTAAAAACAACCAGTAAACCAACAAAAATACCAGTTAAAGACAACCAGTAAACAACAAAAATACCAGTTAAAGACAACCAGTAAACCAACAATGTACCAGTTAAAGACAACCAGTAAACCAACAAAAATGCCAGGTAAAAACAACCAGTAAACCAACAACAATACCAGTTAAAGACAACCAGTAAACCAACAAAAATACCAGTTAAAAACAACCAGTAAATAACAAAAATATCAGTTAAAAACAACCAGTAAACCAACAAAAATACCAGTTAAAGACAAACAGTAAACCAACAAAAATACCAGTTAAAGACAACCAGTAAACCAACAAAATGCCAGTTAAAGACAACCAGTAAACCAACAAAAATACCAGTTAAAGACAACCAGTAAACCAACAAAAATACTAGTTAAAGAAAACCAGTAAACCAACAAAATACCAGTTAAAGACAACCAATAAACCAACAAAAATACCAGTTAAAGACAACCAGTAAACAACAAAAATACCAGTTAAAAATAACCAGTAAACCAACAAAAATACCAAATCAAAACCAACCAGTAAACAACAAAAATACCAGTTAAAGACAACCAGTAAACAACAAAAAATACCAGAGGTAGAGCATTACAGCAGTAGAGCATTACAGAGGTAGAGAGTTACAGAGGTAGAGTGTTACGGGGGTAGAACGTTACATGGGTGGCGTGTTACAGGGGTAGAGCATTACAGAGGTAGGGAGTTACGGGAAAAAGCGTTACTGGGGTAGAGCGTTATAGAGGTGAAGTGTTACGGGGTAGAGCGTTACAGAGGTGGAGTGTTACAGAGGTGGAGTGTTACGGGGTAGAGCGTTACAGAGGTGGAGTGTTACAGGGGTAGAGCGTTACGGAGGTGGAGTGTTACGGGGTAGAGCGTTACAGAGGTGGAGTGTTACAGGGGTAGAGCGTTACAGAGGTGGAGTGTTACAGGGGTAGAGCGTTACAGAGGTAGAGTACTACGGGAGTAGCGCGTTACAGAGATAGAACGTTACAGAGGTGGATTGTTACATGGGTAGTGTGTTATGGGGTAGAGGTAGGGGTAGGGCATTACAGAGGTGGAGCGTTACAGAGGTACAGCAACAAAAATACCAGTTAAAGACAACCTGTAAACCAACAAAAATACCAAATCAAAACCAACCAGTAAACAACAAAAATACCAGTTAAAAGCAACCAGTGCTTTTATTAAAATTTATTTTAGATCCCAATATTTGTTCAGATTTTTTTTTCTGATAAAACCTGACTGAACTTCGTGGCTTCGTGGGAGTTTATTTTCTAGTCTAAGTGCCAAAACGTTAGCTAGAATTTAGGTGTCTGCGTTCAGTAGACTCAGCGGTGGGTCTTTCCCTTCCTTGTGTATTAGAGAGATTGTTGCCTGATAAAATGTTGCTGGGAGAAAGCCTCTCAGATGATTCAGTAAAGACTTTCAGCAGAAGAGGTGAAAAGTCTTCTAAAATTCTGGCGTATACCCATCAGGGCCTGGTGCTTTGGAGCTCTGTAAACTGCGTCTTGCTATGGTAACCTCCTCCAGGGTTATAGGTTCCTCCAACAATCATCTGTCCTCCTGACATATGGAAGGGATCTTTAAGTTGTTAGAAACTCTTGTGTAGTTCCAGAGTTCCTCTTGTATATAATTCAGAATAAATGGTTTGAATTCTTGATTTATTTCTGATTGGTCTTTTGTTGTATTTTCAGAAAGAGTGTGAATGTCAGCTGTGTGTCGAGACGCCTCAGACATTCTTATCTGATGACCTATTTGTTGTTTAACAAGTGGAATCAGAGTTGATGTGTAAATAATTATCCTGTAATCACTGACCTAATGTCGGCTGCAAAACCAAATTTAACAAATATCTCACTTAAAAAAAGGAAAAAAAGTCATTTTATGACATTACCCATTAATTTTTATGCAGGCAGTTTTTAAAAAGAGAAAAGGAAATGCAACACTAGCATTGAAATGATTAATACTCTATTAACGCCCAAAAGGGAAATTGAAGTAGCAGTGTAAACTGGGAATCAATAAGTAGAAAATTAAAAACCACCGCTGGACAGCTGCAGTTGCGCAGGACAGAACAGCATGGTGTTTGCAGCCTGAACGTCGCCAACTGGAGGAACTGCGAGGAAACAATCGAGCCAAAGCTGGAAAACGTTGGCTGCATCCTCACAACCAGATACACGTTTCTTCCAAGGAGTTATGGAAACAGAGACCAAACGGCCCCTCAAGTCTAGAAATTCAAGAACACCTTGTACATGGCTTTTTTTGGGGGCCTTCCATTTAAAGTAGGAATTCAGGACTGCAGCGCTTTAGACGAGTCTACAAAAACACTGAGAAGCAAACCACGTCCACTTTGATCGAAGAGTTGTGTGACTGAAGGAGAAAGGGAGTGAGAGTAGTCAGGGTTATCCATGTCACACCCACTGAGGCGGTGTAATCAATCCTGGACCATGACAGACAGGTAGCAGCGCGGCAGCAGGTGGGACAAGCAGCAGACAGGAGGCGTCCACGACCAGGTCAAGCAATTTCCTGTCCCCGAGACGTCTTTGTGCTCAGTTTGGGACAGTTTGAGGATCAGTTTCTAAATCCAATGAAATGTAATCCAGTCATACGTAACTACATTTTAAACCCTTTTGACATGAAAACAATGGAAATACACACACACGCACGCACGCACACACATGCACACACACACACAGGGTTGAAGCAGAGGGAGGTGAAGGATGGAGAACAACATGTATTCAGTGTAGCAGAAACAATCAATCTCAGCCCCGTCTGATTCAGTATCTGCCAAAAACTCTTGTAGTAGCATATACTGTTGGAAAATCCCAGAACCCCCTCACCCCCACCCCCCCATCCCCCTGCGAGCAACAACGTCATATGAGTTTCATCTATATGCAAATTACACAAATGTTAAGGTGAACTGTAGGATTCACATCTCCTTAAGACGGCAGCAAGAGGAAAGGCGCCCTGGACCTCTATCAGAATCACGTCTTATTACTTTTACTACCCAAAATTATGTCACAAATGGCAACAGATAAGAGTGCATCAGTAGTATTTACCAAGTCTCGGGGCTCCCTGGTAGAGAAACCAAGGCCAAAACATCAGCATAGTAAAGAGAAAAATAAATAACAAGATTCCAAATAAGTTTTTATTGTGTTTTTGTCATGTCTGGAAGTTAACAGTAACAAATATTGGCATTAAACATTTTATTTGTTTATTCTCAAATGTGATTTTTAGCCAATGGGAGGCAGCATGGACCCGACAGAAATAGATAAAAGAAAAATTAAACAATACATTCAAACGAGGTCAGCAGCTTAATAGACCTTGGACAAGTCCCCGGTCCATCACACGGCTGCACAGAGGCAAATGAGACAAACCAGCATGCTTGTTCTCACATCTATGATCAATAAAAAAAAAATCAACCCAGCACGCATGTTTTGGACTGAAGGAGGAAGCTGACACATCCAGAGAAGACCTGATCATAAATGTGCAAACACAGAACCAGGAACCGTCTTCAGTTTGATTAATAATCTAAAGAACTTTCTGAATAATTTCCAGAGTTGGGGAGCTTTGCTGCCTGTGTGCTACCTGTCGCCACTGAAGTCCAGTGGTCAGAGCAGCCTAAAGTAACGATCTTCCATCACATCAAATAAACATCAAGGATTTAAGAAAGACCCCAGTCAAAGATAAAGATCAGATGTTCCTCATGTGAAAAGGATCTGATAAAACAGTGTAAGTCAGACCACATTTCTTATTCAAGTTAACCTTGAGAAGGAGACTGCATTCATCTTCTCTCACAATAGTCACTGATGCTTTTAAGCACTGAGACAATTGTGTTTAATTACCTACTTAAGAACAGCTGCACAGACTCATTTGATTTTGTTTTTTCCCCCACATTTAATAAAGTAAATATTCAGTTCATCCCGACAGCCCTTCACTTGGTCCACATTTTATGTTATTCTTTATTCCAAAATGGATTCATTTTATTTTATTTTCTCCTCAAAACCCTGTAATGACAGCATGAAATAAGTTTTTTTAGAGAGACTTTTGCATATTTATTAAAAGTAAAAACCAAGAGATCTCATGGACACCAGTATTCACAGCACGTTGTTGATGCACCTTTGGCAGCAGTTCCAGCCTCCAGTCTTCCTGAATATGATCCACCAGCTTGCCTCCTTTGTTTGGGCAGTTTGGTCCGTTCCTCTCTGCAGAACCTCTCCAGGTCCATCAGGTTGGATGGGAAGCGTCGGTGCACAGCCATGTTCAGATCTCCAGAGATCGCTGCATTCATCTTTCCCTCTGTCCTGACCAGTCTCCCAGTTCCTGCTGCTGAAAAACATCCCCACAGCATGATGCTGCCACCACCATGCTTCACTGTAGGGATGATAGTGGCCATGTGATGAGCAGTGCCTGGTTCAATATTTGTCTCATCAGACCAGAGAATTTTATTTCTCCTGGTCTGAGAGTCCTTCAGGAGCCTTGTGGGTAAACTCCAGGTGGGCTGCCATCTTCCCTTTACTCAGCAGTGGCTTCCTTCTGGCACTTACATACAGGCCTGACTGGTGGACTGCTGCAGAGATGGTTGTCCTTCTGGATGGTTGTCCTCTCTCCACAGAGGAACGCTGCAGCTCTGACAGAGTGAGCATCAGGTTCTTGGTCAAATCCCTGACTAAGACCCTTCTCCTCTGGTCGATCAGTTTAGATGGTCAGCCATCTCTAGGAAGAGTTCTAGTGGTTCCAGACTTCTTCCATTTATGGATGATGGAGGCCACTGTGCTCACTGGGACCTTCAAAGCAGCAGAAATGTTTCTGGACCTTCTCCAGATCTGAGCCTTGAGACAATCCTGTCTGGAACATCTACAGACGATTCCTTTGGCTTCATGCTGGTTTGTGCTCTGACATCACTGCCAGCTGTGGGACCTTCTATAGACAGGTCTGTGCCTGTCCAGACAGGTGGATACCTATGAAGCTGTAGAAACATCTCAAGGATGATGAGTGGAAACAGGATGAACCTGAGCTCAGTTTTCAGCTTCATGGTAAAGGCTGTGAAGACTGATGGACGTGTGATTTCTTAGTTTTTGTTATTATTATTTGTAAATTGAAAAAACAAACTTTTTTCATCTTGTCATAATAGGGTGTCATGTGTAGAGTTTTGAAGAGGTGTCCAAACCCAGTCCCAGAGACGTGCTGTTCTGCATGTCTTAGATGTTTCCCTGCCAACACACACCTGGTTGAGATGAACAGGTTGTTAACAGACATGTGGAGACCTTGATGATAAGCTGATGGAGATCTCTTCATTGGAATCAGCTGTGTTGTGCCAGAGAAACATCTAATGTTTCACTGTAGGTTCACACTGTACGATTTCAGCCACCTCAGATAAAAGATGCACAACTGTGGAGAGAAGGTCCACGGTAGCTCAGAATGGGTGGTGGTGGATCTCACAGTAAGACAGGAGCACAGACGGGCTTCAGCAGATGTCAGCAGGGACCTGGCAGGGGTCTGCTGCCTGCTCTCCTGTGGCGCTGGTTCTTCACATAATTAACTCACAGTGTGTTAACTCAGTAAGTACATAAAATTCCTCTAACAACCGTACGGAAAGATCATTAATTAGGCCTTTCAGTCCTCTGATGATGATGATATACGATATCTGATGATGAATTTCAACTTCAGCTCTTCACAAAACATCTGGTTCTTCCCATTATTCCTATAAATTTTAAGGAAGCAAGTTTAGCAGTTTCCGATATGCAAGGAAGTTGCTTTTGTCTGATGAAGCCAGAACTGTTGGCTAACTAATTGTGAATAGTCAGCTTTTATATTTCACCTTATCTGGGTCCTACAAAGCATCTTTCACATAGCTTTGTAGGAGGACCGATGAGCTAATGTGCTACAAGAGACCTTGGTCTCATCTTGTCATTATCTTTGTCATTCACATTAAAAGTCTGATTTACAAAGCCCCCTCTGCGTTAAATGGGCTGCACAGAAAATGTCTGTTATCCAGGGAGGAGTTTAATCAATAGCCTGTTTCAGTCGATTCCCTTACACTTTATCGTTATTTGGCAAAAGCACTTCAGTGTGTCAGTGGATGTTTTTCCCCCCTTTTCAAGTTCAAATTACGACAATTTGTCACTCAAGTAATGAGGAGGTCACATCTAGTTGTCAGTGTCAATTGTGCTGACAGATGTCTGGATTGTCTCTCTGAACCAAAGCTCTTTGAAGTCTAAAGGAAGAGGTGGATTTCTTGTTATCTGCCAGTGGAGGATTTGCCTCCCCAGTTAGCTGATCTTGACATTTGGGACATGTACAATTATAGTAAAGCCTATGTTCACTGGTGTAGCAAAAGAAATGCATTACATTTTCCAATTAGTAATTTGTGTGGGTAAAGAATAGGAGAAAGCAGCTAAATGAGGTTTTCCCTCTGGGTTACAGATCGTTGTAGTCTCTTAAATCT
>JBAMYA010000009.1:5781763-5796895 GCA_037176975.1 Arrhamphus sclerolepis
CCCCCACCACCACCACCACCCCTTTAAATTCAAGGCTGGCCTAATCCCTGAGCTGAGCTCAGAGTTTCCCAGCTCTGAAATCTCCATGGAAGAGAGAGCACTGGTGAAGGCTTTGATCCATCACGACAACGCTAAACGGCGCCTGTAAAGCCTGGCATACAGAATGAACTTCCTGTTTTCCGCCCGCCACGTTTATATCTGACCGAGTTCAGCACAAGGCGCTGACCCGCGTGTGTGACCTTTGGTGCAAAACCGCCTCACAGCCATTTGACTTTGCGTGTTGTGCAATGAGAGATAATGTGAGTTTGCACACACTCACGTCCACGACTCAGCAACACACAGACGAGACGAACTGCGGCTAATGTGCCTCCTGCTTTTATTCAAGGAGGACACAAAAACAAACCAGTCGTGTCTGGACAGTGTTCAAAGGCACTGCATGCCATGCTGTTATATAAAACTGAAGTAGCCATTTCCTGTACGACTTTGTCACCACCCTGAGCAGGTCTCAGTTGACTTTGTTGCCTTTGATTATTTTCTGTTTAACTCACCTGTTCTCAAATGTTGCACACTTCCCTGCCTGCATGTCTGTTTATCAATGTGAGTTAGATTCCAGCCAGCTGGTCTTTTGTATCTTCTCCGTGTTTTTGTGATTGTACCTATTTTTTCTTCTGTTTTCTATTGAGCTCTGCTTGCCCCTTTGGATTTGGCTGCTTTTTCGTCCTGTTAAACTGTTTGCATTGAGCTGCTTGTGTCGAGCCATTGGCTTTTAGTTCCTCCTTGGTTATCTGCCAGACAACAGCACTGCTTCGGTTCATGGAGGTTTTTGGACATCCACTCATCGCAGCAGCATTTCAGTTGGCTCGAGGTCTGGGCTTTGACTAAGTCATTCTTTTGTTTTTCCAGTCAACCATTGTCCTGTTGTGGCCCAGTTCCATCCAACCTTTAGCTGCTGGACAGATGAGCTCACATTTTTCTCTAGAATTCAAGGTTGGCTCAGTAGTTCCCATTAGTGGGATTAAACCACTGACAGTCCCGTGATCCAGAGATTTCTACAGAGAGCCTTTGAAGGTCATTGTTCCTCGAACTCCATGGCGACATGTTACAAAGAGGCAAAAATATGTAACCACAGAAGAAAAAAACAATTTTTGCACCAGGCTGTAAATGTGTTTAATTCTGCTGCAAAGTTGGCACTTTTAATGTGGGGAGTCGATGGGGGTTTGGCTGTGTTTGGGAGCCAGCACCTAGTGGTCGGTGGTGGAACTGCAACTAAAATGTACCTTCTGGATGAGCTTCAAGCAGGAAGTGGGATGGTTGCAATTCTAACAACGGCAACCTCTTCCTCAGTTCTTCAAGAAGAAGAAGAAGCATTTATTTGTCAAAGATTCAAAGTTTTATTCTCCTGTTTCCCTGCACAATGGAATTCTTTCTTTGCTGTTCACAGTGAGCCAGTGCACCTGGAGATCACGTGAACTCCTCACAGTAAGGCCCTGGAACTGAACCCAGAACCTTCTTGAGGGAGACTACCATGTAACTACAGTTACATGATCCATTCCCACCGTTCCAAACCACCTGATGGCAGTTGTGCGCTGCTTTCCCTGTTGACCAGTGAATAAAAGAAGAAAACAAAAATGAAGGAATAAAAGAAGAGATCAGCATTAGCTGGTTAGCTTCTGTTGTTTGTTTATATAATGATGTTGCTGATGAACGAGAGCAGAGTTCATCTCCTGCCCACAGCACATCCAGTCAGCACTGAGCAAACATCAGGACCCCTCTGAGCACGTATCCGATGACACGTATGGGTTTCAGCCTCTTAGCAAGTTTGTTTGTAGAGAACATTTCAGCAACAAGGCAACTGAAAGCGCTTTACATCGGAAGAGGCAGAAAATCTGAAAGAAAATAGAAAACAATAAAGTAAAATGTGAGGACAGGGTTACAATACATTATTCAAATGAATAAAGCTTAAAGTTAAAACCTAAAATATTTTGTTTTGTTTTTCATTTACTGTTCATTACTGTTCTGTCAACGCATTCTCCCTCCCAACTCATCATATATTGATGCTTCGGCCTTGCGCATCACATACTTGACGCATCGGGTGCCCTTTTTTGTAATTTTTTGATGCGCACATCCAGCGTCGCATGTTGACGCATCGGGCATCCCTCACCCCAACCTTCCTACTGCCTAACCCTCATCATATTTTTAACCCCAACCCTCCTCTTTTAAACCCAATCTGTATGTAGGACATCGTTCCAGGAACCCTCTGATTTGTTCAGATGCCGTTTTGGTAAGTTTTGTAACAACCAAGCTAAGGACTAGCAAGTATCATGTTGCAGTTTTACACTTTAATTATGCTTCATTGTGTTTTTTTGTTTGTTTTTCTCCAACAGAAGAGTCTTTCTTCCAGCAACCCTTCCAGACAAACTGGATTTGCTTAGTCCTCTTCTGACTGTGTTGTGATTGACATCCCCCCCCCCCCGTCATCTGTCTTGAAGGCTTTAGTCTTGTTCATCACACGTTCTTACATCTCCAGGCTGTCCAAAAATATTTTTAAAAATTCAGATGAGTGTGTGGGGATGATTAGTTTTCTAATGCATTTGCCTATGTTTTAACCTCTTGGCATTCTGCTGACCCACCTCTGAGCAGCTCTGAGCTTAAATTTCTTTTTTGTCTTTTGGGGTTCATTTGTGCTTAAAAAGTTAATAGCAGTGAGAGAAAATCCTGTTTTGTTATTTTCCTAATAGTAAAATGATCAGATTATTATTCTTATTATCGTTATTATTTTTAGATAAAAACATAGGAAGTACTAACTTTTGACATTGCCCAACAGCTCTGAGTGAGGATGAGGATCATCAGTCATTGCTGGGGGTGGGGGGTGGGGGGGTTGGACAAGTGATTGTTCATTTTATGAAACTGCAGAGAAAGAAATTCTTCAAAATATCACCGCTGACAGATACATTTTAAAGCAGCAGACCTCATAGAAATATTCATAGGCAATATGAGAACAACAGCCAGATGCAAGGCTCCTGAATCAAACAGCATGCAATGCATCCTGGGAGCCACAGCAATTTCCACCGTTGATAAAACAGTGGAGTGTTGCTGGGTGTGCGTCACATGCATGCATTTACTCTGAATCAATTTGCACTTGACACTTCAGTGTAAGACCATCCTAAGACGGGAAAATTAGTCCTGTTGTATAAATGTTTTTGTTGTTCTTGTTTCTTGCACTTATCAAGCACAGTCATGAGTTTTTGGACCTCTACGTTTTACACTCTCACTCAGCTTCAAGCCGCCTAAATATCAGAGAAACTTTCAGATCCACTGTCGAATTCGCTACAAAGAATAAAATTCGCAACAATAAAATAAATGTAAGTGTACTGCAGGCAATCGTTTAGTGTGAAGCCAACATCTTTCTTTTCAGATAGGCTATGAAAGGACTAAAAGATTTTGAGGCAACTTTGTCACTTTGTTGGGGTATTTGCTGTATGTCTGAGGAGATGTTTGTAAAGCTGTAACAGCAGTTTGATAATGGGCACACCTAACAGGAGAAAGGGGTGGAGCTGGCTAGAGTGTCTGACTCCGCCCCTTAAAGCCAGCTGCCGTAAACAGAGCTGTAAAGACGTGGTTGGAATGGGTGCTTTTATACTGTATCTCTTAAACCTGTCTGCTCAAAGCAACACCACGTAAGATTGTGCTCTTTAGCGCCTCTCTGGTTGAGAAACCCAATTGTCTGAGCTGTGTGAGCCTCCTTACAACCGTCCTATTTGGTCACGTGACACATAGATGTGTAGCTTTCAGACAGTCTTTCTTAAATTGATAAACTATGCTTTATATGATAACATGACAGGTGTATTTTAGGTTTATTTTTTCAAAGGATGTTAACAGAGAATAAATTATAGATCAAAGTTCAAACACAGATGTCAACATGTCACCATTTCTACTCGTTGTATGTTGGGGTTAGGCTGTTTATTTTATTTTCTTATTTATTTAGCACTGTTGTCTCGCAGCTAGAAGGTTCCTGGTTCGGATCCCAGTGGGACCTTTCTGGTTGCCCTTCCTCCAGTTTCCTCCCACAGTCCCAAAACTTGTGCGTTACATTGTTTTGTGTGGATCTTTTTGTGTATATATGTGGACCTGTGATGGACTGGACAAGAACTGGAGTGGGTTCCAACAGAACCCGTAACCCCGAACAGGAAGAAGCAGGTCTACATAATGGATGGACGGAGTCTTTGTTTGCCTCAGGGTATTCTTTTGTCTGTATGCTTTCATTCTATTCTTCTTCATTACATTACAAATTAATTGCTTTTGTTTCCTCGTCACACTGGAAGCTGTTACTCATCTGAATCTAGTGGTAAAACAGCTGAAGATGTGGTTTGCTTCGCCATTGGAGACAAAGTTTTAATTTATGATGCTGCGCTGTATTTAAAAAAAAATTAATTTGACAAACGCTGCCTCAAGCAGGGCATTTTAATTGCTATGAAAAAGACTTGTGGCTGTCGCAAAGAGAACAATGCAGTGTCAACTCACAGCTGTGGCTCAGTTTGATAAGAGCTGGACAGGAAACAAATGTTTTCCTCTTCTGTCTGTGTTTTAAACAAAAACCACCGATGTGACAAAGCACCTCAGTCGTATTAATGGAACAATTATGAGGAGCTGGATAATTGAATGCGGTCTATTTAATCTTTTTTTTTTTTTTTTTTATTGGAAAAATGTTACAACTACAGCAGATTAATTGCGCATATGGATATTGAAGAAACCACTGGATGTTTTTTCAGGGATGACCGTATTCCTCTTTGGTTTGAAGTGTTCCATGTAAACACAGAATTTGGCCAGTTTGTTTTTCTATGTATGTGAACTATTAGCTATCTGACGTCCTATCACATACTGTATGACCTACCGATGACTCTGAATAAGTTTGTGACGTGCAAACACTGGGCTGCCACTAAACCAAAACGTCTGACAAATAAATATTGATAAAAATAATAGTAAATGGAGATTTGTTTCTGCTTGAGCACAACGACTGTTGGTATTTGGTCTCTACAATTTCAATTTAAGTCCTTTACGTCTTCAAAGCATCAAACTGGGATGTTAATTTTGACTGCGTACATTTCAGACTGTCTGACCATGTTAAGAACTGGACATGCATCCCGCAACTACAGAAAACCAAATACGGCCAAAGATCCTGTAAAGCAGCATGAACCACGTCTGCTTTCTGATTGTTGTGCTGTTGCACGTTCCACCCAGAACATTGCATCTCTCCCGTCATCTTTTTGCGAAGCCAAGGCTCAATCAGACGGGAAGCAGATTAACAGATATGGAGTCTTGGAGTCAAGTGGTCCTCAGCTCCTCCTCCAGCCACACGGCTTCTGTTTCTCCACTGAATCCACACTGCATGCTTGCTCATATAGATTACAGTTTGTGTTCGCAGAGGCTGTGTTGCAAATTAAATATTAACAAGAAAAAGTGGTTTGACACAGGAGGAAATACTCTGAGCCTTCAAACTCAATCTGAATCAACACATACTCAGTTTAATCGAGCCCACAGAAGTGGATACATCAGAGATTTCCAACCACGGCCATGTTTCTCTGCATTCTGGGAATCTCCACACTGAACAGAACATCCAGTGGAAAATCATCACCGTGAGCTCTTTTTCTGAGGATCCACCTCGACTGTTGGCTTTAACACGAAAGTGAAAATGCTGACTTCTGCTTTAGTCAATGCTGTAATGTTGTATTTAAAAACATCCCATTGGTTGGTTTAATGGTGGAGCTATAAAAGATTTATTTTAAAACTGCAAGGATGGAACAGCTGCACAGTATGTTGGTTCTGTGCTGGTGAAACTGATGGGAGGATGACGCCTCCACAGATGTGGAACAAGAAGAGGATGGCTCATTTGTGAGGGATTAGATGTTTCAGTTGGTTGGTGTTCAGTCCAGGCTGTCCCTTTAATGATTGTATCTAGAGAAAAGCAATAGGAAATCTTATCTTTTGCCTCTTCTCTATGCTTTTCCTCACAGCTTGGGGTTCCTGTCCTGGTTGTTTATCTTGGTGTCAAAGCGAAAGTGGGGATGTTGGCGCTTGGTTAACAGCTGCAGTCTGTCTAAGATTAACTGCACAAACCTTCTGTGAGGTTTTCTGCAGAGTGCTTTAGAAGTCTTTTTGTCCTTGTGATGCACTGCCCCATGTTGCAAAGGTAGAACGAGCTTCACTCAGAAGCTGACTGGAACACACCCAGTTAGCTATTTTGGCAGGCTGGCTTAGCTTATGTTAACCCAGGATGGTGGACAAACATCCTTATTTCAAATGCTGCTACTGAAACGCCATCTGAAATGAGTGCTGCCAGAGCTGATATAAAGACTAGTGGTGCTCCACTGGGCTCTCCCTCTTTGCTAACATTGCCACCTGCAGGGGACAGACACGTTCTAGTGCAGCAATCCCACCTCCATCATGACTGACAGATGGTCCTACTATACTTACGCTTGGAATAGTCCTGAAATGATCCTCTGTGGCTCCCAGATCCTTCAGTCAAGCCACACTGGAGGAATTGTTGACATCTATGGTGGGACCTCCTGTTTCAAATGTTGTTTTGGCGGTGACAGAAATGAGGTGCTAGCTGACCACATGCTGCATGCTACTTCTGAACCCCATATGATTGTCATGGATTTGGTCTCTATGGCGAGATTTTGCATAATAAGCCCGCACCTCAAGGTCAGTTAAGGAACAACAACTTTTCTTACTTCCTGATTGGATTCAACCCAGAAGTTGAATTGATAACCTGTTTAAAGCAGCTCAAAGGAACTTCCTTGCTCAGTGGTCCCCCTCCCTCCCCCCAAATGTCCAAGATTTCTTCTTGTTTGATCCCATGCTCGGTCACTCTCTTCTTTACTCGTGTTTTATTCCTTTCTTGAGAAACTTTGATTTGAAGTCCACTGTAGCCTCGTTAGCTAGTTTCATTGTGGCTGATGTGTGAAGTTGTGCTGCAAAGTGACGCTTGTGAAAAACTTACTTTGAGTGTTTGTTTTTTCTTCACAGTGATTCTGAAATGGGGGAACTTTCAGATACTCTAAGGGGTATGTTGGGTTTTAGAATGAACTATTTCCTTTTTAAATAAATCTTTAGTTATTTTTTATATCTTTTAACTTCCTAATAGTTGAAGAAAGACCACTATAAATGAGCAATGTTTTGCACAGTTACAAAGTTTAAGACAGAGTGCCATTCTCAGCCAAAAATGGCTGGCGCTCGTTAGGGGGCTGATGACACTTCCTATTAGTAATCAAATATTCCTTTTAATTAGACAGAAAGTGATATTCTAACAACAACAAAAAAACTCATTAGTGCTGCTTTAACTAATAACCAAGTAAAATAAATGAATAAGCACACAAGTCAACCAGAAGCCACAACTCAACAGTCCATTACATATGTGGTTTTTTGCGTTTTTCGACACAAACCAGCTGACTGAGGACTGAGAAATGCTACTCTGCCATTTTCAGCGCAAAAAAAAGACCCTCAGACACAGATTTGTTGGTATAATTTATTCACATAACTCTTTCTGTGCACATGCTGAAGTGTCCTTCGGGCGTTTATTGAAGTATTTGTGTCCAAAAGACAAAGAATAGTATGTATAGATTCAACAGAAAGCATTTCTTTAGACCTCCATAGACAAAGAGGAATATATGTTGATGGGTGAATCAGGCTTGTACTTGAACTGGTCAATAAAGTTTAGAAAAGAGCTGTATAAATAGATTGCATTTACCTTAACACTGTCATGGACATGATGCAGCCACTGAATGAGGCTTGGAGGCATCTGTAAGTGTTCTCAATCAGTTGAAATTTCCACTGGATTTTGTGCTGCTGTTCCTGAGCTTTAGCTAAATGGAATATTGTTATTACTGGACAATTAGTATACTGAAGCACTGACACTGAAAGCGACTACTGGCACATTACCTGGTGCTCACTCACCACATTAGAAGTAGACATAGATGCCTCCTTACAGATCACTTCTGTTTTTGCTGTTTTGTTGCACTTAAAAATGTTTCAGATTGTCAAACAAATGTTAATATCAGAAAAAGATAACCTGAGTTAATACAAAATGTTTTTAAATGATGATTTCATGTATTAATGTAAATAAAAAAAAGCCAACCAACCTGTGTGAAAAGGGAATCGCTCTAATAACTGATGTTTCCACCTTTGGCAGTAACAGTTGTGGTAACTGGCCATGAGTCCTTCACATCTCTGTGGAGTCATGTCACAGCATAAGTCCAGACTTTGATTAGGCCTCTCCAGACCTCCTGGATGAGGGGTCGATGCTCTGGAGTGATGTTGGAAGGCCGGACACTTCTGGGAAGGTTCCCCACTGTTCCATGTTTTCTCCATTTATGGATAATGGCTCTCACTTTGGGTCACTGGAGTCTCAAAGCCTTCAAAATGTCTTTGTAACCCTTTCCAGACTGATAAATGTCATTTACTTTGTCTCTCATTCCTTTCTTTAGATCTGGGCGTGGTCTGAGATCTTTTCGTCTATTTCATGTTGTGAGCCAGGTTCTGTTTAAGTGATTTCTTGATTCTTCAGGTCTGGCAGCAATCAGGCCTGGATGAGGCTACTAAAACTGAACTTAGCTTGAGAAAAGAATGCGGTTCAGGTTACTTACTTTTTCATGAATTAATCTTATTAGACTGTAAAAATCGTACAGTGGAACCAGACATTAGTTCCAGCCTTCATGCGGCGGCTGAAGCTCAGGCTTGAGTCATTTAAAACTCCAAGATTTCTAACCTGAGTTTTTGTCTTGAGCCCTCAAGATTCAACCTACAACATTCATTGAATTTTGTTACCAAATATCATTATTTATGTCTTGTCTTGGTTTAATTGAAGGATGCTTGATGGTATCCAGCTATTATCTTGCTCCAAGCACTAGCAGAGCCTGATGGACCAGAGCCATCTGGTGAAAGAGCCAGGTAGATCTGAGTGTTGTCTGCATAGCTGTGGTGAGCATGTATGGTCTGACCTTGGGGAAGCATCACCATCAGCAGTTTTTCAGGGCAGCTCTGAATACCTAACCCACAGCAGGTACGTGTTGTGGCCCCAAAGAAGTTCTCCAAATCTGTCTTGGTGGTAATGGAGACGCATGTCAATGCTTTAGGTCTTGTTTAACTACCCTGGACCCCTGCTGATGGAAATGCACTTTTATTTTAATTCTTCAGCACAAACATTTCATCTGGTTCTCCTGTATTAGGGTGCTACCAACGGACACAGAAGAATCGCCATTGGATTTGTTGTACGATCAGGCAGAACAACTAGTATCAACTAAAGACATCCAAAATGCCTTGCAGTGGCGTAGGGACACCAGTGAATGACTGTTGTTGTTTTTTTTTACTTTTAAATCTGTTATTAGTAACTCTGCAGTCAAGTTTGTCATTTTGAATGACCACCCAACCCTGACCCATTATGATTGTTTCAGTACATTCTGTACAAGTTGAAACGGCTGTGAAAGGGTTAAAGCATGTAGATAATTACAGAATCTCAAAAGGTGATCCACTCCAGCGGTTTTAAGTTCACATCAGTCTTCTTACCCATTTTCCTTTCGGGACCCCAAATGTGGCGTCACACAACAGAGACATCAATAACATGAGCAAGGTGAAAGGATGAGGAAGGCTCATCCATCACAGCGGAGAGGCGAGACGCTTTGAATTGGCAGCTGTCTCCGCTGTGGGCTCAAGACTCAGGAGGTAAATTACAATGCAAAGCCAGCCTTGATGCCAAGTTTCAATGACACACTGGTCTGTTGCAGCTCCTATACAGAGGTCTGCTTTTGTTTTCTTCCTGATGAGGTAAACAAAGCTATCAATAAAGCTCTTTGTTTTGAGCTACTTTGTATTGCTGGTTCTTCAGTCCTCACTTGCATGGTTTCAGGAGGAAATAAAAGGAAAGAAAAACAAACATCAATGTTCAGCATACACACATTTACTAATGTTAATGTATTTTTAGGTCTTGGAGTTTGAATTTTTATTGAACCATTTAAATTACACGTCTGTGTTTCGGATGGTAAAAATTGATAACTTTTCAGATCTATTTTCTGTTTTATTAGTACAATGTAACGCTAACGAGAAAATAATAAAGCCCAAGCTGTTTTAAAGATACGGTGTGTAACAATTCCACTCCAGGCCAATGGGGGCAGCATATCATGAGAAAGGTGACATCACTCCCCAGAAAAGTGCAACATTTTCTTTTCTTTTACATATGTCTCGTTCATGCATACTATTTATTTATGCTATAATATTTTGTTTACACTGCTGTAACTATGTGGATCTGACTGCAAAAGGTCAAATCACTTAGCACAATCTTGACTTTTGAGCATTGCTTCTGAGATGTGAATACAGACCTAAATTAAAAATAGACATTCATATGAGAAGAGAATATATTTTTGTGCTTTTATAATTGTGCTAACAGACCTCTCTGGAACATTTGCTGTACTTGAAATTAGGATATCTGGAGAGGTTTCATCAGAAAGTATGAAAAGAAAGATTAATTAGTATAGTAAGTTAACATAAGCGTCACATAAGTGTGTTCCAGGCGGCTTCCAGACCTGCTGGTTTCAGCCATTTGCAGGGTGGAACGAGCACCCACATGCAGGGGTTCGCCCGCCCCCAGTCACCCCCAGATGGATCAAGTGGACCCCGAATGGTACAGGACAGTATTATAAGGTTTGCTGGATGATCCTTCGTCATCAGTAATGTTTTCAGTGGCTCTTTCATCAACATAGAAGATGTAGATGTTTAACATCGGGTCAAAACTTTAATTTTATATAGAAGTTGATTTTTGTAAATATTTTAAACCTAAATGAACACATGGCAGCTTTAAGAAATATTTGTAGTTAAAGCCAAGGTTTTGTTATCTGACCAAAATGAAAAGTTTTGTTGAAACTTTAATCTTCAACTTCATTTTTGTTTGTAAATGAATTTCTCTGAACTAGTTTATCTCAGACTGGCTACTCAATGACAATGACTGATGTTGTTGCTTTGAATGCTCTGCAATTGGACTTTGAAGGCCAGAATTTCTGTTCAATGATACAAAATCAGAACATAATCAGAACAAACAAAGTTGTCACTGCAGAATACCTGAGTTTTCTCTGATTACTGATTTCTTGTGGGTGCTTTTCTGAATGATGCAGAAAGAAAAGACTCAACTCAGCATATGGTTTTGTTTACTCAAAGTGCACCCCCCCCCCCCCCGACAGATAGCTGAGCACAATCAACAACCATGGACCAGTAGCTTACTGCTGGTGCTGCAGTCGCAAAAACAAGAGATGGAAGAGTGGTGTGACACAACCGTTCTCAAAGCTTTTCTTTGCATTTATTTCATTCTCTCACGGGAAGATAAATGTTATTCATTCTTTCAGGCACATGTTGCATGATTGCAGTGAACATGAAAACTGTTTTCTGCCAAAGGCACCGACTGCTGCTAAGCTTTTACATTTACTCTTTATTTGTTTTTGAATACAGTTTATTTAAAAAGAGTAATTGAATCTTAATCTGAAAAATCTGAAAATGCAACCTCACAAAATTTAACCGGATTAGAGCTTCGATCTTTAGGAAGTAGTCAGTACCAGTACCAGTCAAGTAGATGAGCAGACGTGTCCAACACCAAAATATAGTTAAACACAGTTACTTTAAGCTATTCCATTTTATTTCTTTTTCTTTTCTTTTTTCTTTTCTTTTCAGGAGCAAAACATTCTACCCTTTCTTTCTGAAAGGAAACATTTGACATTTTTTTCCCCAAAACGGCGACACAACCACCCAGCTGAGGTCATAATTAAATGCTGGTTTCCAAATCAAAGAGATGCAGTATAAAAGCTACATTTTTTATTGCGTATTTACAGTTCTGTTCATAGCAGCTGGTAATAATTAGGGGTTTTGTGTGCCTTTTCTTTTTGAATTAACAGTACAGTTTGACATGACCCACTTCAGAGATACAGCAAAGGCAGCATGTTGGGAAATTAGGTGGACGTAGGGATGGGTAAGCTGATCTGGGTTTGTGAAGTCACGGTACCCTGCAAAGCTGGACGGCTCACTAAGAGACATATGTTAAGACTTAGTTAGCCACAGACAAAGTGAGTAGTTTTGGATTTTCAGTTCTTTTCTTTTTTTCTTTTTTCTTTTCTAAAAGTCAGACACCCAAAATATCTGGTCAAAAAATGAAGTTTTAAATAATGCGACTCATTTACATTTAAATTCACAAAAGTACTGACATAATGAATGATTGCGCTGTGCATTAAATTATGTCTGCTAACTGCGGAGTGACCTCTGTTACTAGCCACTCGTTGACACCGTCACGGCTTATCTCCACAACACGCTCGAGCTTTGAGACTCCGAGTGCAGACTAGTCTGACAAAAATACTGAATATCTAAATGGCGTCTTCCTGCTTCTGTTATGCAGGATCAGCTGTCATTATTATTTGCAGCCACACTTCTGTGGATCCTAAACATAACTGGACATGACCAAGAGGCTCTGTCTTTGTTTTGCACAATTCTTTACCTCGTATCACTTGGGATTCTTTCTCCCTTCTCTTCTCTTTTTTTCTTCTCCTCTTTTTGGTGGACTGGAACAATCCGCTGTCCAATTGTTCAGAGAGCTCTCTAATCCAGCCTTAGATGTGAGTTGTGCAGTGCAGCCTAATAGGATCGCAGTATTAACCCTGATGACAATGCCACCAGCTGTCGCAGAGCCCCCTGTTGGCTGCTGACAGAAGTGCGTCTGTGGTGGAGGGAAGGGAGCGGGTGGAGGGGATGACTGACAGAGAGAGAGGCAGACCCGGATCAGCAGAGAGTGTGATGCTCTTAGACTGATGTAAAAGAGCGAAGGACGCAGCTCAGAGGAAAACAGCTGAAACTCCTGAAGTGCTTTATTTTTGGACGACTACCTCTTTTATTTCAACTTAAAATTCTCCTTCATCATCAAAATCCCATTTTTTTCTCTTAAACCTTTCTTTCTTGGCTTTTTGTTTTGTTTTTTTTTGACTCACAAGTCTATCCTGTCCATCTTCTCTGTACATCGAAGTACTTCCTCCACTGCAACATCCGCACCCTGATACTTCCTCCAGTCTGGTGGCCGTTGGTTCTGTCCAGGTTCTATATGGCTGAATAAGTGTTAAAAAGAAAAAAAAAAAGCCAAGGGAGGCCGTGCTCTGGTGGTTTTCTCTGAGGGTTGTGAAGTTGCAGTCAGGACCAGGACAAACAGGTGGAGGAGGTGGTGGAGGAGGATGGCGGTGGCTCTGGAAGAAGTGTGGGGCAGGGTGAAGAATGTCTGCAAGCAGAACGGGCTGCTCATCCTGTCTGTGCTGGCCGTGGTCATCGGCTGCCTGCTGGGCTTCTTCCTCAGGGGCAAGCAGCTCTCCACGCAGGTCAGTTCAACTGCCGGGGCTCATTGTCACCCCCCAAACCCCCGCCCCCAGCCACCCACTCACCCCAACACCCAGATAAATTGCCACTTTTCCCTCCCCCTACCCCTTCTCTCTCTCAGTGTGAGCCCCCACCCCATGTCCCTTAATGCCAGGATATTCCCTGGAGGTCTAGTCATATTCATGATGAAATGCTTTTGCTAAAATATAGTTTGTAGAACTTAAAGCAGAACTTGGAACATCGAAAAAGAAAAAGAAATCATCATGTGACTTCTGACTTCGTTTTCATATGAAAAATAAAGCGCTTAAATGGTGCAAATCCTAAAAAACAAACACGCTCAACCACACAAAGTTTTGGAGTAAAAACTATACAAATCTAATTCAGTAAGTTTAAATTTCATCACCATCACATTTGGTCACACACTGGGCCCTTCAGAGGTGGCTACTGAATTATATTTTAGACAGATGCACAGATTTCTCTGTTACTTCGTTTATGTTCTTGGCACAGCGCTCCCATAGTGATTACAACAGAGACTCAAAAATGCAAAGCCATTTGATGCCATTTGATTTGATTTAGAGAAATTCACATTCAAATGTAAGTGAATGGTATGTTGTGCTTCTTTTCTTTTTGAAACGGTGGATTGCATGTGGCCTGAGTGGATCCGTCGGCAGGAATCGCTCATGGAGAGATTAGTTGTCAGTCAGCGGCAGAAACATCAAGACAGCGTCGTAGCATTTGTCCTTACTTACATAAGTCACACAACAATGAAGCGGTCAGGGAATTAAACAGCCGGATTTCTGAGCATGTGAAGGACCTGTAACAAAAGCAAGCTAAACTAGACTGAACTGGAAAAGTGTTAGTTAAAGAAGATTATGTTATGTGAATGATGTTTAATCTATGCAAGCATTGTCATCATTTTAGAATGACTGCACTTTGACATACTTGCAGGATCTGGATCAATGCCAAAAGTCTGATCATTTTGACTAACATCTATGTAATGCATCAAACACGGGTCCACTTGGTCCTTCCATCAATACATTCTTGAGGCTCTTAGTCACCTCTGTCATGATGAGTGCTGAATACCTCACACTGCCGTCATTAACAGACATAACCAGGTTCAAAGCATCTATTGAAATGGAAATCTAGGTTTGGGTAATGTTTTGCGAGAATATGTGATAATGTTGAAAATCCAAAGGGCCAAAAAACAGCAGATCATGACAACAGTTTCCGTAACAGTTGCCTGTTTTAGGTCACAGCGACCTCAGGCACCATTTGGTTGGATTGTCAGAATCTCTCTCTCTCTCTGATTGGTAGATGTGGATGGATAGCAGCAGACTAAAAGAGTAAAATATATACAGCAGAGGCTTCTGCACTCATATATTATGGTCCTATGTTGGAACACAGCTTTTTTTTTTTTTTGAACAAATATGTAGATCAGTGCAGCGGTTCAAGAACGTAGATCGGACCCAGCAGGACAGGAGATTACACCCAGAGCCCTGAGAAAATTACTTTATGCACTTCATTGGTTTGGGAAGTACCATGTTACTCATGGAGCGCCAATCACGACGTTGGTTAGCATGTGGCTAACTTAGGCGCGCTTGAAATGAATACAATACGATTCTAAGATTCAAGAAACTTTACTGTCACTGAACCAGCGTCCTGACACAGCAAAATTATTATTATTATTATTATTATTATTATTATTATTATTATTATTATTATTATTATTATTATTATTATTATTAT
>JBAMYA010000009.1:5822873-5837161 GCA_037176975.1 Arrhamphus sclerolepis
TTTTTATTTTCTCTGGGTGTCCTTATGTCATCTGGTCAGAGAAATCAGGATCCAACTTCTCTTGAACAAGTTTTTCTTAAAATGAAACAAATTTGTTTAACTGTAGATCTGTAGAGGGAGTGGTGCAGGTGCTTTAGTGTGTTTCTGTTCATATGTGTTTGTTAGATCCATCATGGAGACTCACATTGACCTCCCCTCAAATCTTATTTAATTTTGAACTATTTTTCAAGATTGGTTCTTAAATATGCTACCTCTTCAAGAAAAGACTGTCTTAAAAAAATTAACAGAAATGTTGCCCTGCTTTTGATGTCTGATGACATCTATTATTTTTAAACTGCATTCCCAACACCTAAAACTATTTTTCAAAACTACAACAAAAATTAGCCACGTCTGTTAAATTAACTAAAACTATGGTGAAATACTCAAATGAACTGAAAAAGGAAATAAATTTAAAAATTCAAAACTATTATAACTATGACTCAGTGCAGTTATTAAACTAAACTTCATTCTACCCAGAACACTAATTTATTGATCATGTAAGAATGATTTTTTTAAACCTGCTCAACTAAATGGTTGAGAAGGCTGTAAAGAGTTGCTAAATGGGATGCTAATGGACATGATTGGAGGTGACTGATGCAACCATTCAACTGTATTAAAACACAACCCTTGTTACATTGAATTGCTAACATGGGTGAACTCGTGATGTTATTTATTCATTAAAAGTCTAAGATAAATTCATTACATCTTCAAATGCATTGTAATGTTACTTTATGTTGGATCAGTGCAGTTTATATATTAAAAGAGACACACAGATTAATAATCATATATGGAGCTAGACTACGTAATTCCTGGAGATATTGTGGTGGTTCTGCTGCTAATAGCTAATACACAATAACTTTTTTTAAAGAAACTTTTATAACCCCGATTAAGAGGAAAGCTGTGAGAGTTGTAATATTGATGTTTTCCAGTGTTGTTAATATTTTTATCTCAGGTTCCAGTGTGGACGTTCGTCCAGCAGACGGCACCAACCAAAGCTCGGCTGCTGTTTCATTCTGTGTTTGCGTCTCCTGGTCCAACGTCCACCAGCCAGCTGCTGAGCATCGAGCCCCTGAGCTGGCAGGCCACACGCCTCTGCCACGGCAACCCACCCCGACACGCCTCGGAGGGAGTCAGAGGCCAAGATGGCTTCAGCATGAAGGCCCTCAGCCGGGCCCCCAGACCGGCGCTGTACCTGGGTTTCTCCGGGCTCCTTCCCTTCCTGTCTGCTCCTCTGCTGATGGCCGCCACGCAGTCTTTCTACCCAGAGGTGGCGTTCGCTCAGGTGGCGTATGGCGCCTCCATAGTGTCCTTCCTGGGAGGCGCCCGCTGGGGGTTTGCCATCCCCCCAGGCAGCCCCGCTCAGCCGGACTGGATGAACCTGGGCAACAGTGTGGTCCCATCACTTCTGGCCTGGTCAGCGCTCCTCCTCTGTGGGGACGACGTCACTGAAGCGGCGTTGGTGGTCATGGCGGGGCTCGGTCTGTCCCTGCATTACGACCTCACCCTGCTGCCCGGTTACCCCGCCTGGTTCAAAGCCATGAGGACCATTCTCACGCTGGTCGCCACCTTTTCGCTGGTTGCCACGTTAACGCTGAAGAGACTCTGCGGCGAGAAGAAGCTCAGAGAGATTCAGAAGTGATTTAACCAGATAAGTTAGGGTCAGGTTTGAGTAAAAAGGGATTTCTAATAAAGAAAATAAAAAAAGAAGCCTTGTTTCAAGAAAAATCGTCTAATTTTTAAAAATGTAAATCTTTTCCCCACAAGATTTTTTTTTTAACTTTTGCTTGATGTAAGAAAATTTAACTAGATTTCAGAATAATACATCTAATATTCCTCAATCTAGTCAAACTGTCTTATATTAAGCAAAAATAATCTGCCTAAGAGGTAAGAAAAAATGACTGAGCTAGAATTCTTCAATTAAGATATATGTTTTTAAAATTAAACAGTTTTTCTTCAAACATGGCTTTAAAAAAAAACTCTTAGAAAATCAGTTTTTTGCAGTGCAGATTCACCAGATTTCTAACAGAAAGTTTTAGGAATATTATTTCTATACTTGTGGGGAAAAATGCATCAGAATGAAATGCAAACTCCACAAATGCAAAGAATTTTTTTTAAGTGACTTTACTGCTCTTTGTGTCACAATCTTTTGAGGTTGTATATTTACAAAGTATTTGCTGAAAAACGGCATAATTTCACACAGTAAACTTTGGGGGAAAAAAACTGTAAAATAATTTTTTCTTTGAAGAGTCATCATGGGGGATTAGAATTCAGACAAATTACAGGAAAAAAGTGTGAGGTGAAAAAGAAAAAAAAAGTCAAAAACAAGCTGTGAAATCCAGTTTTCAACAGTTTCAATGGGGATGAACTGGACGCTGTACTGTGTCAAAAAGATTAACGCAGAATTTAAACAGGACTATAAGCTGGATTATTGTAGAGTCACAACAGATGCTGGACTTTTATCTTTGCAGTAGCTAATTTATATGACAAAGTTGGTTTGTCCCAGTTTATGTACGATTTGTCCTTTTTAGTTCAGTTTAACGAGAATGTTTTGTTTAATGTAATAATGAAATTATACTTTTCTGAGGTATAACGTTAAAGACAGCATTAATGAGCACATAAGAGATGTTTAAAACTGCTGCCATCCGACCGCAGCTCACGTCAAAGTCTTCTTGGTTTTTAGAAAATGTGCGACGGTAAAATGGAAAATGCAAAAACCAAAACATTACAATGAAATAAAGTAAATATGAAGAGTCACAGTTTTTCTTTCCTCAAAATCCTCACAGGTGGAGAAGTTTCAGGTTTTTTTTAAATTTTATTTTATTTTTAACATTTAAGCAACATAACAGACAATCAAAGAAATAAGGGAAGAAACAAACAACAACAGCAACAAAACATTCTGGCAGTTAAATCAGATCAGTCCACGGTCAGAGTTTTTGTGGATGTTAAGCACGCCAGAGACGGTCCAGAATCGGTCCCCCTTATTCTTTAGGATGTATGTGCGTTCGTCCAGTCTTCAAGTTTCATTTAGGATTTCTGTAAACAGATTCAGTGATGGTCTTTGTTCATTCCAGCTCAGCAAAGATGCATTTCTTTGCTCCATAGGACATTATGAGAACCCTGGTCCTGCGTGTGGTCTCCAGGGTCTTGTCCAGTTCCGTACCACCGTGTTGGAGACATTACGCACTGGGAGCACCGCCTTCCAGAAATGTTTTAATTTCCTGCATTCCCAGAAAACATGCTTAATTGACCCGTTATACATCTTACAACAATGACATCTGGGAAATGAGTTAGGAAACATTTTGCTTAAGCGGAGTGGAGTAAGATACATCCTTTGCATGAATTTATCATTTTGTTCAATTATTTTATTACAGGACAGTGAGGAAAAAACATTCTGACCTATAGTATCTCACTGATCTTCATCAAAAGCACATCCCATGTCCTTCTGCCAGTTCCTAAGTGGGGTCAAGCTTTAGTGGTCCAACAAAGCAATATAAATTACGGAGATTTTCCCTTTTAATGATGCGGATTTCACCAAGATCTCCTCAAGACTTGTCAGTCCTGAAGACAGGTGTTTTTCCCGTTTCAGCCTGTTTATTAGATGGCAAATTTGTAGGTATTTATAAAAGTCCTGTTTCAGAATTCATGTTCTGACATCAGCTCTGCGGAGGACTCGAGTGTATTCTCTGCAAACAGATGTTGGAACTGATGTTTACCATTTTCTCCACTTTGCAAACGAGGAACCACCAATAGTTGATGACAGATCCGGGTTTGACGATCATGGAGAAAACATAGAAATTTTACCAAAATTCCCACAAAACTTATTAATATCTCACCAGGCCCAACTAGATATGTTTTTGTTATTGGATCTAGTGTATTTATATTTATATTATTTATGAATAGTAACAAGGTTGTTGAAATAGGAGTACAAAGTTCTTCTCTATCCAGCGTGTCTTGTTGCGTCCAGCAGCCAGATAATAGTACATCTGAAAGTCTCTTGATTTTGTTAAAGTTAGAAAACTATTCTTGGTGAAGAGTTTTTTCCAGATAAAAGAGGTTATTAACAGATTTAAAGAATGTTTTATCCAAGTAACAGGGCCATGATTGAAATAAATAAGTAAAACGGGGCAGAACATTCATTTTAATAACATTAATTCATAAAGTTGCAGGTTTGACATTTCACAGGAGAAAAAAAAAGACGATTAATCAAAGTGAACTTGTCGAAATGATGTAAACCTTTGTACTTTTTGCTATTTTGGGTCAAATTTGACCTGCAGGTACTTAAATCAATTTTAGACCCACCAATATGGTTAAAAAAAATCTGAATATTGAGACGTGTCTGGGGTGTTAGATGATGGACAGGTGGAAGGTGTTTGGGAATCTTTAATATATTCATTTGTACCATCCATGTCTGTAACATTTATTTATGGACAGTAGCAAAAACAAAAACAACACAAGAAGAAAAGACAAGAAATCAATATCTAGATTCAAAGTTGACTGGTGCTGACAGGAAATAGTATGCACCAGTGCAGAAGAACTGAAGAATTTAAAGATGAAGGATAAACATCTTGCAGGAATTTCCTCAAATTTTCTTACAAATGTCCACCTGAACACAGACGTGAAGTGATTCTTTGGGCAAAATCTAAAAGGTAATAACCTTAAATACAAAATATTTCTCTCATCAAGTTCTTGTTCGAGATCCACAAATCGGGAAAGAGAAACGCTGCAGTCCTGCAGTTGTTCTTTGGTTTAGAAAAAGAGAAGCATTATTATATGCATGATTGTTGCAGCTGTATTAGAGCCAGCTGTGGAGTAGCACGTTCTCTTCTTGGACAAGTGCTTTTCTCCTTATATGGTCTTCCTTTAGGAAACATCCTGAAGAAGCATAACATCAGTTTCAGCTGCATTTGTCTGCGTCTGCATGTAACAAACCAAACAGCCTTTTAGGATGCAGACTTTAACAATCCTGTACAGACTATTTTTGTATAAAGGAAAAAGTTGAGACTTTCCACAAAAGCTTCATAAAACTCTTATCAAATATTTCCAGAAGAATCAATGGAGTTCAGCTTCTGTATTTACATGTAGAAGCTAAAAAGAAGAGGAGAAAATAAGAGATAAAGAAGAAAAAAGTATAAAACACAATTGCTGCTCCTAAAATGTGCTTCTACATGTTCCACTTTAAAACTCATCTTAAAACCTACTTTTACTCACCAGAAATTGGTTTGATTTTATTTTTTTTATTGTTGGGTTTTCACTTTTTTTTTCTTATGTTTTAATTTTACTCCTCTTATGTCTCAACGAAACTGAAAACGCAAAAATTATATTTTAAAGTTTATTATGTCCCAAGTGAAAAGCAGGAAATAAAAACATCCTGGAATGGTGCTGACAGTTTTATTATGTCGCTTGTAGCTAAAGCTTTTAATGATTTGATTTGAACCTAATTGTCTTATTTAATGTTTTTATGGAAAGGACTTTGAGTTGTCATGTACATGAAATGTGCTCTATAAATAAACTTGCCTTACCTATACGCAAATTGCTACTGACGCTGTAGCATCTAAAGGCTGAAATGTAGATAATGTTAAATTCTTATTAATTCCATGAATTAAGAATAAACAGTGACAAAGAGGCGCCGTCATTTACAGCAGAATACGTCCAAAAGTCAAGTAGTAAAGACTGAAAGTGGCACATTGGTCAAGTTTACAGTAATGACTAAACATGATTCATTTTAACCATTTAAAGTACCATTTACACCTCAAAACAGGTTTTTGAGGGCAAATAAAAGTAAAACTAAAAGACAGCGCTCACAGATCTCTTTCAAAATAAAACATTCATTTCATCTGTAATGTAAATAATGTAAATAAATGCGTTTTCACTCTGATATTCAAGTAAAACAATTCAGTGAACTGAAAATAAGGAGACTGATGACCTGTGTAACAGCAGAGCTTTTTTCTCTTTTCTTTTCTTTTTTTGGCACTTTTCATCTGCGCTTTCATCGTCCAGATGTTCTAAGATGTCAAACGTTATTGATGACCTCATCCACGTATAAACAGCAAACAGGTGCTTTCCTCAGTTTGAAAGTCGTCTGTCGTCAGAGGACCGCCAACCCGCCGTCGCAGCGGCTCGTAATCATGTTCTTGACCTCCGTCCACGCGTCCAGGTGAGGGTCGTAGATCTCCACGGAGTCCACCGTCACCGGCGCCGAGAAGTCTCTGCTGGTGGCCCTTCCGCCGACGGCATACAGCAGCCCGTTGACTGCCGACACCGACACGCCTGCACGTGCGGTGGACATCGGGGACACCTCCACCCACTTCTCCTGCGGACATACATGTAACGAGTGTCCTCAAGTCTGGATTCAGGCTACCACCCAACGGACGTCCCTGAAGTGGCCTTACCTCCATGGGGCAGTACTTCTCCACCGTTTCCAACACTCCCAGCGCTTCATTCCATCCTCCCACCGCGTAAATGCAGTTATTCAGGCAGGCGACGCCCACGTACGCGCGACGAGTGACCATCACGGGCAGGGCGCTCCATCGACGCGTGATCGGGTCATACACCTCCGCCGAACGCAGCTCCATCCCTTCATCACTGATCCCTCCGATCACGTAGATTAACCCTGCGTGTAAAATCTCATCATGAGTTTCATTTGATTATGATGCACAATTTTTTTTTTTTAAAAAAAGAGGGAGGAACGCACCGTGTAGCTCGCAGCAGCCGAAGTAATATCGAGGAACCGCCATGGTCCCAATGACCTCCCACTTGTTCTCCTCCGGGTCGTACCGCTCCATGGTCTTCCCGATCTCAGATCCGATCCAGCCACCTATGACCAGGAACATGGATGCAGAAAGTCCTTCAGACTGTCAGCCAACTTGCTGCGTTCAAGGTCACAGAAGCAGGAGGCTCAAAGTCTTTCTTTTGTTCTTAATAAGAGCAAATTCTTACCAGCAGTTTTACCGTTCAAAACCTACAATTTTAAAGCACAACTTTACAAAACAGACTTGTTTTAAGATGCTTCTACTGATACGCTGCTTTATGTAACAGTTTTGCCCCTTTTAGGTCCTAAACGTTTTCTGAAACTGAAATCAACTCTGAGGTTTCCCTCACTGATTAAAGACGAACATCTGCATCCAAAGTTTTAAAACATTTCCAGAGTGTGACTGCTTTAAAACAGACTCTGGTCCATGGAGACTGGATTCCTGCACAGCTCCTCTGCGGTCCAAAACCCAGATGCACCAACGCCAACTGAAACCAGAAGCAACGTTTGGAGTTTGAAACGATTCCAAAAGTAAGAACTAAGATATCAGGTCTCCTTTTGTCTCTGTGGTCCACGTCTTAGATTTTTTTTCTGAGTTTATCTCCAGAAATAATATTTCATCCTTTTGTGCACACATTTACGTTTTTACTTCAGGTCAGCATTCTTCACAGCTGTCTAGTAACGACTGCTGATGAAGCTTTAATTGTCTTTAATCCTGTAAAGCGCTTTGTGTTGCTTTACGAATGAAAGTCTGCTTGATGGATTTTAAGAAATAAATAAGGAATGCTTTGTAATTATGTTTTTCAACTTGACTAAGAAATATGATTTAATGTTTACATATACTTAATTTAAATGCATGCTATTTACAGCTTAACCGTTCATTAATCTATTTAATTACTGATACTCTAATTTTAGAACGTACATGTGTTATTTTGTTTTTTGCATTGTTTCTGTTTTTATGTATTTTAGCCGTTGTTTCATCCATTCCTGCTCTGCTATCGTTATCGGTTTGTTTCGAAGCGCTTTGTGCTGCACAGGTGGTCTGAAAGGTGCCACACAAATAAAGTTTGATTGACTGACTGAAGAGAAATGTTAAAATAGTCTTTGAGTATTTGAAGTTTGTTTTTTTTAGTAGTGTGTCCTCCGTTTGGCTCTCAGAACAGATAAAATAATATTGTGCTTCAGCAATATTGAGTTTAATTTGTGTCAGAATGTACATTTTATACAATAAGTCTTAAATAGGGCAGGTTGGGGTCAAGCAACTACAAAAAACCAAAAAACTTGAAATGCAGGTTAAAAAAGGGAGAAGTTGAACTATATCTGAGCTCGTGTAAAAAAGGCCTCTCATGCAAGCAACAGCTGACTTTTCTTTAAAAAAAAAATGAATTGATAAGTAAAACTTCAGCTTTGAAAGAAGAAGTGATCTCGTTTTAACACAACAGCGACTGTGTTTCTACCATTTCTCCTCCTCAGTGATGCCCCTGCTAGTGTTCTTTATCATCTTTCTCATCATTTAATCAATAACATCCGCTTAAATTAATTTCAGCCACTAACTTGTTGAGAGTTCTGCTCGGACACGTACCGAGGGCGTACAGAGATCCGTGGCAGGGAGAGACCCCGACTCCACAGCGAGGAGAGTTCAGCGACGCCACAGCGGCCCACTGCTTGGTGACGGGGTCGTATCTTTCTGTGCAGTCAAAAATCATCGAGTCTTTTTCTCCTGTTGTTAAAAACAGAATCATTCACGTTTCTTTCAGTTTTTTTTTTTTTTGATTTGCACACATCTGGCTTCCTCACCCCCCACCACATAGATCATGCCCTCCAGGACGGCCACTCCCAGTCCACTGCGGGCCTGATGCAGGGACGACACTGTGGTCCAGTACTGGTTGAAGGTGTCAAAGCGCTCCACGCAACTTAAAGCTCTGCTGTCACTCCAGCGGCCACCCTGCAGCCGAGTGTAGCCTCCTGTCAGGTAAAAAAAATCACCAGTTTCATCAAGAGCTTCACTTCATGGCTTCAGTCTTGTCACGAGAAATTTAGATACAGAACCTATCGCATAAAGGTATTTTCTTGCTTTTCTCCTGGGCCTCATCTTGGCTGGTTGCAGCTGACTATACATCTTGTTCTCTTTTGGAGACTTTGTGACTTCAGTGTATTCCTTCAGCAGAGTCTGCAGCGCCACACGCAGGCTGAAGTCAGTAATACCTTCACACCAGAGAAAATGGAAAAGATGCTTTTCTGTTGGTGCTTAGTTTCTGAAGACTACATAAAACATCAGCCTGAGGTGAAAAATGTGACTAATTTAACATCACAAATGTACATAACATCAGAAAAAATGTTTAGTTTTGTTATGATTTTAAAGTCTGAAATATTTAAAGACATTTTATGCTGAAGTGCATTGCATTTTGAAACAAATATAAATCACAAAACATGTTTTATCAGTTGTTCTCACCTTCTATGTATTTGAAAAGCCTCTGAGGGGACAGCAGAGGGAAGCGGACCGCCTCCAGCACCTCCACAACATGTTTTTTCCTCTTAGCAACATCATGGAGAACCCAGTCCATAGCTGCAGTAAAAACCTGGTACTCATCCTCGATCCTCAGCTCCTCACTTCTCAAAAGCTTCACAATCTGATCCTTGGTCAGGTCCCTGAACTCATCGCTGACACACACCTGAGGGAAGCATGTGAAATCAGTCATGTTTCCTAATATTTAAAGATACACTGTGGGGTTTAAGACAATATGATGATACTATTACGACTACTGATAATAATAATAAACGGCAATAAGACTGTTTAATTCTATTTGATTAACTATATGATTTGTTTTTATGGTTTTTTTTTTACACTGATGAGCACTTGACAATTTCCCTTCGGGGATCAATAAAGTTATATCTATCTAATAATAATGATAATAATAGTATTAGCTGGTGTAGAACAATCACTGAACCTCTCTGGAACAGAGTAACATCTTCTCCATCCTCTGACGGCTGCTCAAGGAACATGAAGCTGCTCACTTGTCAGATAAAACTTATCAATCACAGCAGCACTTCTCAAAGTGTCAGTATTTTCTCAGTAAAATCCATATGGTGACTTTTTTCAGAGACGCTGGGGGCCACCCCCCCCCTTCCACCTGTCTGTCTCTAACAGTCAGATGAAGATTCACCTGAAGAGGCTTAACAGGAACAGAGCTGCAGGTCCAGATGGTGTCAAGAGACCTGAAAGCCTGTGCTGACCAGAGCCTCTTCAACCTCAGTCAGAACAAGGAGAAGGTTCTGGTGCCGTGAAAGACATCCTGCCTTGCGCCAGTAACAAAAAGATCTCTCCAACTTTTCCTAGCGTCTACAGACCTGTAGCTCTAACATACCACCTCAGAAAAGTTGTAATAAGACTTTTATTGGTGAGTAAACAAACAAGCACCTTCCAGGACCCGCTGCAGCAGCTTATCATTGTGGCATTGGAGTTGAAGACGCCATCATACACCTGCTTCTAAGAACCCAGAGTCATCTGGACAAAGCAGCAGCACTGTGAGGATCATGTTCTTCCATTTCTCCAGTAGATTTAACACCATCCAGCTGCTTTACTTGGTAAGAAACTCCAGAAGACACAGCTGGATGCCTCCGCAATCACCTGCATTACTGACTACCTGGATTACTGGCTACATGGATTACTGGCTACATGGATTACTGACAACCTGACAAACAGACTAAATGGTTGTCTGTCTGAGCAGGTGGTCAGCAGCACAGGAGTGCCACAGGGAACTGGACTCTCACCATTCCACTTCTCTCTGAACACCTCAGACTTCCAGTAACAGAGTCCTGTCATCTGCAGAAATACTCAGATTACTCTGCAGTTGTGGGGTGTCTCAGTGATGGACAAGAGACTGAGGACAGAGAACTGTTGGACCACTTTGTGGCATGGTGTGAAGACAATCATCTCATCTTAAAAGTGAACGAAAGAAAAGACAATGATTATGGATTTTAGGAGAACCAGATTTATGTCAAATAGTATTTCCATCATGGGAGAAGTGGAGGTGGTGAAGCTGATTGTGTAAAGGAGGACACTAGACCACCCTGAGCATTGTTTTAACATCACAGTGATTTAGCAGTGTCTTCAGTCAGAAGCTTCTTCAGATCTGCTGCAATACAAACTGCTTCGGGAAAACAAAGCTAGAACCTTCTACAACAATTCTTTGAAGAGACTTCAATAACAACAACTACTGCAACAATTATTATTAAAGTATTTTGTATTTAATTTTGAGGTTATAGCTGTGTTCAATGTGAGAAATAACAGTCATGAACACATACCTCCAGGAAGTGAACATAGATGTAGCTCTCAGTAAATTCCAGCATTTCCAGACAACCAATCTGTTCCAGGAACTGAAAGATGCCCACGCAGTTAGATGGGTCCATGTGACCTTTGAGAAACTCCCCACATATGGACACCACCTCATGAAGCTGCAGCATGTCTGCTGCCAACATCAACTCCTGAACGTTCTCCACAGTCACACTGATCGTCCCTAATGATAAATATATATATATATATATATATATGTGTGTATATATATATACGCTCCCAATACACAGATTAGTACACAGGTTTTTAAAGGAATACGGTAGTGGAAATATTGATGCTCGCTGCTGACCTGTGTATATGAAGTCCAGCAAGACCTCAAAGATTTCCGTGTCCACTCCTCTGATCTGTATCTCATCTTTATCTGCTTCCCTCATCCCACCTGAGAAAAGGGCTGAGAAGTAGGAACTGCTGGCGGCGAGTACCACCCGGTGGACCCTGAACAAACGGCCCCCAACCTCCAGCCCCACGTCGCAGAAGTCGTTGCGAAGGCGCAGCTTGTTGATCTGGGCCAGGATGAGTCTGGCATAACGGTCCGAGGCCAGCGCAGCCTGCTCACATCCTGGGGTTGCCATGGCAGCGGATGCTGACATTGAGATGGCCGAGTTACCATGGAGACCAGTGTCCTTCTCTGTAGAACTCTTGGCATGTGACACACCTGAGAATAACAAAACAAAACAAAACACAATTTGTCACGTGACTGTTACAAGAAAAAAAAAGAAAGAAAACAAATTCCAAACAAAACCAAAAACCCTTCACATTTGGTGAAAATACGAGATAAAGATGTAAAAGTTCCTCTCCGTCTTTGCACAGTGGGAAAATGCATTAGTATCTTAATTACCATCTCGGATTTGCACGAGATAAGAAGAAAAAAACAAAACGACACACCTGTCACCGCTGCTAGCAAGGCAGGCTAGCCATCAACTTTGTGGATTTCTTTCAGATATTGGAGACAAACGCCATGAGCCTGTCGGCATATGACAGCTTCACTCATCAAACAATTGCTTCCAACAATAATCACTGCCCTTAAAATGACAGAAAACAGTCTAACAAAGAGCAAACTTGGCCGTTTTTAGCTGTAACTTACCCGTTTACCGATAGATCGACTACTCTGGTCTGAGTAACGACCGCGACGAGCAAATCTCACTTTTCTTTTCTTTCTTTTTTTTTTTTTTAAACGAACCCCTAGTCGTGATTCTTTATAATAATGTATTTTAATTTACATTAGTTCATTTTTATTTACAAAAAAAGTATTCTTATTTTTCTTTCTCTGTTCATGTCGTCGAGGGCGACCACAAGGTGGCAGTGTTGCCTAATAACGAGCTCTTGAACGGACGGAGCTCCTTGACAACGAGCCACAGAAACCCGACATGTAAATTGTCGTGGTATTTCTCCCATTTCAGCCCTCAGCAGAACGGTAATTTTAGCCGGAGCAGCGCTCTATTGTTGGCTGTAACCTCCTCACTGCTCTAGTTTTACCGTCAGACCACGTCACTGACAGTTTTCTTCAGTTAAACGAGTTTTAACTGCTATGTTGGAAAGCTTGTTCTTACACACAACTCTGTTGCTGCCTTTTATATATCTGCCCCTATCTGCCTTACAAGCTTTTAAACTTCTCCAAATACCAGACCTGAAATACAAGTCATGTAACATCTGTTACTTGGCTTGTGTTGTCAGCTTTTTTTCTTTTCTTTTTTTTTTTTTTTGTAGTGTCACTACTAGACAAGAGAATATCTGGTGACACCAAGGCTGGCCAATAAAAACTCAACTCTGTCACTTTTTTTTTTTTTTTCTTTTTTTTGCTGCACCCATGACAGGATCTCCCTCCTGTTGTACTGGGACTGATAAATTTCCAGTATGTCTGGTTCCTCCCGGAGGCTTTGCACCCTGAACATTTTCTCAGCTGAAACAATTAGCTTATTGGATACAGCTTAAAAGGAATCTTAAGCCAATGTAAGGCAAAGCTCGGCCCTCTGAACTGATTGAACTTTAAAGAAAAAAAACAAACACTTTTTTATGTCCATTATGGAAGGATAAAAAAAAATAGAAATGTTATTTAAAAGGGAAAAGGGGACATAGTGAAGTGAATGAAAAACACTTCGGCCTAAGTCTCCTAAATTCAACCATGCTGCAGGTCTCTAGGCTACATAACTTTGACCTGTAATTTCTGACATATGAGGTCATTTCTTTTGTTGTTAACTTCATTTCAAAGTTTGTTAATCAACTGTGAGCTTTGTTTTTTTTCTTTTCCAGGCACCATTACAGCCAGCTTCCACGAAAGCTTAAGTTATGTGTAAATCACATTACTTATTTTTAGCCGTCATGAGGTGATCAGTGCTGCTTTGCAATTCAAGAGCCTAATTAGTGTTTCATCGCAGCGTGACGGCAACCGTCATCCAGCACACAGTTGGTACACATTGCATAGCCTACATGACTGTCATCAGGTATGGGACAAATCAAGAAGGAGCTCAGATTTTTTTTTTGTTATTTTTTATTTTATTTTATTCAGTTACGGAGACAGAAAATACTGCATGAGCCTCACAAATAACACACACATGTGCTTTATTCTATACTGGTGCTTGTCCTTTAAGTGTATAATTTGTCAAATGAAAATGTTTCTTTTGGTCTTCGGACCGTTGTGTGGGGTGGCGTCCCTTGTAAAACAGGTTTTAAGGTTTTAATAAGTAGGTGAGGTGCTAAAATGAATACAAATGTGATGACACAGGCTCTCTTTTTTGTGTCTCTCATGTTTTTTTCTTAAACTCCTATAGGCAAAGTTTTGTGTGTTTTTTTTGCCCGTCAGGAGCATAATAATATTTTTCACTGATTGCTATGACTCTCTGCTGCGGTGAGTGTTCGCCTTGCTCCCAGAATTTCTCGTGTAGTGGGAGACAAAGTAAACAGCGTGAGGGTCATCCTATGGAAAGAGCTCACCATAATTACCGCTCTGTTTTAAGCGTATGGTATGTTTGAGCGTTTCACCAGGGCTCTGTCCTCTGGCTAGACGTCGCTTTCAACCAAGGAAGAAAAATATTTTCAGTTAAAACTGACAGATTAAGGGGTTCACATGACATTAGGCAGAGTTCATATTTTTCTGATTTATATATATATGTGTGTATGTATGTGTGTGTGTGTTTGTAAGCGAGAGAG
>JBAMYA010000009.1:5843644-5861452 GCA_037176975.1 Arrhamphus sclerolepis
AGGTTTGATAGTGTGGCTCCTTCTGTCCTTCTGTCTGTATGTAAATACCACCCCCACCCACACACACACACACACACACACACACACACACACACACTTCTGTCAGTCAGGACTCATTTAAACTATAAAGTAAAAATGAGATGCATATAAACCAGAGAGTTGTGCGACTAAATTGTGTTTTTGCAAGGAAAGAAAAAGAAAGGGGAGGAAAAGAGAGGAGTAGCTACTGTGTATGAATGAGTCAAAAAAAAGGAAAAGAAAAAAAAGGCATGGGGCAGGGCTTTTAGCTCAGATAGTGGGAGCTACAGGAACCAGATATGTCTGTGTAAAAGCCAAACTCCAGTTTTGATTCACAGGTGAAGAACTGTAAGAAAGTAAATAAACAAAACAAAACAATCATATTGACTTTCCCAGCCGTCTCTGTTGGAAGCAAAGAGTTCTCAGTGTACAAGATCTTTTAAAGGCTACTTTAAGTTTAAAAATGGACACATTAGTTTTATTATCTCAAACAATGTTCTTATTTCCATCTTTTAAAAGTTCAAATAAGGGAAAAAGAAAAAGGTCTGAAGTGAATGATTTAACACCCCACGTGTTCAGTTGCTGCATCAACATCCCCTTTAAGGCAAATATAAAAGCTTGTAAAGTCTGCCATGGGGGGTTAGGATTCTTGTTCTGGAAGGTTTCTTTCATTATCTTGCCTGCGCTGCCTGTTTTCAGCTACAGATTGTCAATAATATTTTGTTCAGAAATGTTTGAGGTAAAGGCTAAACTTTTGGTGCCTACCTCTTAAAGTAGTTGACGGTGGTGTACTTTTATCTACAATGTGATAGGTTCACCATTCTGTATGGTATTTTGTGTTCTATTTTCATATGGCAGAGAAGGGAACCACTATGCCAACAACAACAAAAACAGCACAGAGTTGTGAAGACATTGTTTAAAGGGTTCTTATTTTCTATTTCATGTTTTTACTGCACTGAGGTGTTGGTACCAAAGCACACAGATGTTTCATGAAGACATCAGAAAGTACGTCAGCGTTTGAAAATCGGTCATACTGTCAACTTTAATGTCATGTACTGTAGAAATCAGCTCAGCTTTTAATTTCTTAAATATTAACAATAATGGGGAAAAAAGAGGGAAAGGTCCCAAATGTTTGTAGGAAATAGAGAATATTGATGAGAGAAACATGCAACCGGGTTTATGAAAACAAGTACAAATGTGTTTAATTTGTTATAGCTGGAGATGACAAAAGACCTTATGATCATTTATTATCTCTCTGGTAATTATTATTTATTAATTCATTTCCCTTCAGGGGGTTATTAAAGTATTTTTAACTGAATTTGAATCTTCTAGGTTAAGTTACAGGATGGAATAGGTTAGTTTCCATTTGTTGTAATTAGGCTGTTTAATGCCAAACATTTAATTAAACAAACAATAACTATACCAGATAATTCACTCAAATTAATTGACTGGAAACGGTGTGACTGATCGGCACGATGTGTGATTCCAGCAGAAATGTCACTCTGGAAGCAGAAGCCTGTCTTTAGATATTTCGTTTTTAGTTATGTCCTGTCTCGGAAGTGATTATATTTCCTGAGGTATGTATATTTAATAATAATTATGTAAATTATTAGCGAAACACATTAGCAACCCACTTCTGAGGAAAAAATAATGCTGTGTAGTGTGAAGATGGGGGAAGGAAAAGATATGGGGCTGGATAATTCCATTCATATCTGGGTCTGTGATGTCACAGAACCCTGCAAATTTCAACTGAATGTCATAGTTTCAGACTCAAAAATAAGTGACATCATGTCAAACATTTTTGATTTGGTAATCACTTCAGACGCCCAGATAAATGCCCTCCAGCACAGAAATGTATTTATTTATTTTTATTTCCATTCACATGACTTTTAATCAATATTTTTTGTGTTCATTTTGTCCTGTTTTTTTCTACGCTGAATTAGCTGTCAATCATCTGTTGGATGTGTCAAAGTGAGCTTTAAAAGAACAAATAAATTATATTGTTTTAGTGGCAGAAGATATATAGATATATGGGGTGCAAGTACCCCCCCCCCCCAAAAAAAAATCTGCAACCAGCAACTAATATTTATGAAGAACTTTAGGAAATTAAAGCCAAACTTCCTTATAATAAGTGAATCTGCCAAGTGTGCGTGAAATGCATTTTGTGAGTATCCTTCCTTGTCCCTCCTTTTTCCTGTCTGTCTACCCCACCAATTCTCTCTCTCTCGCTCGCTCGCTCTCCCTCTCAGCGTGTCTTTTGGACAGTCACGCAGCTAATGGATGACTCAGCTTTGGTACATTTTGTCCTGTGCATATGGTCAATCCCAGCAGAGCCCTCCAAGCTGACACAGGTAACAGGGATTAATCCGTGGCCTGGAACTTAGGCTCTCCCTCTAGTACATCGCCACCCAATGCACCTCATTAATCCCAACACCTAACGTGGACCTTATGTGATGCTTGAAGGAGGCCACCTGTTACTGTGAGGGAACGGGACGGTACCGCCGCCGTGGCCACTGGTGTTCAGATGTGCACATTTAGTTCATCAAACAGCAAAATGACTTGTGTCTTATTTGCTTGGTTAACTGCTGTGGCTTTTCTCAAACTTATGGTGTGCTGTCACATAAATAAATAAATAAAATGATGAAATCATCATGGAAGTGACTGTTCAGAGCTAGAGTGTAGTTGTAATATAGGTGGGTGTAATATTGGGGAAGCTGGAAAATGAAAATGTTTTTAACTTCTTTTTTTTTTTTACCTTTACCTAGATATATATATATATATATATATATATATATATATGTGTGTGTGTGGTTTTGTTTTTTGCAAGAGGCCTTCTAAATGAGAACGTCGGCCAGCTGCTCCAGCAGTTCCAGCAGTCTCATGGCAGTTTGTCCAGGACTACAATTCAGGAGAGCTCATCAATTATCAGATACTAATGGTGCCGACTGTTCGATAAACACTGGAGGACAAGCTGAAGTTGCTTCAAAGTCCCAAATGTCGGTCTGCATTCCTTTCACATCATCATCAAAAGAAAAAGGCTGTTTTGTTTTTTTTTCCTCCCTTTTTTAAATACTGCATGCTTCTAGTGACGCAGGTTCGACATACTTTTCTAGTGACACAACGGCGGCCAGGTCGAGTACGGAAAGAGCTCGCACACATCCTGCTATTGTCCATGTCGCTTCCTTTTCTCTTCCATCTGTCCTCCAGTGAACTCACTGGCTTCCATCTCTGCCGACCCGAGGATACGCTCACTAATGTCCTCCAAACTTCACACAACTACAGCAGTTAATCAACTGCTTTCTGCCGTTTTCTTCATAAAATGTGTAATAATAGCAACAAAAAAACAAAACACCAGCATTAGTTGACAAAACTCTCTTCAGTTTATTGTCTTTCAGCAAGAAAAAAAAAATAAGGACAGGATCTCACATTGCTTAGCTTCACCCGAGGAGCTTCCTCAGTCTGCCAGTGGAGTAATATTTTTCTAGAGGCGTCATCGGGCCTCTTCCCATGAACCAACATCATGAAAGACATTTTTACGGCTATACAGAGTGTCTTTTGTCATCAAACTTGAAAAATGCGCCAAGTTCAACATGGATTCCTTTCCTCTTAAGCTATGTAGGTTGCATGTCATGAAAAGAAAAAAAGGGAAAAAAAACCAAAACAAAACAAAAAAAACATTCATAGCTAGAGCAATGCCACAGTTCAAGTAATGGAGGCAGGATACTTCCGGACCTCTGGCAGTTCACGCAAACATCCGAGGCCACATCATATCGACACCGCCAGGGAGAGTGCATTTTTTGTGGCAAATGTCAACCTCTCATAATAGCATTTTCTTCACCACCGCCGTCACACATTGCAACAATAGAAATACTGTTGGATTGCACTTTCTTCAAGCTTTCATGTTGTGGCATGTTTATAGAAAAAAATATATAGAATACAAAAAGCTTATACTTCTTTTGAGTAACAGAATATAACATACAGTACTTCAGATTATGTTTTGATCAGCACATCAGCAGGTGTACATAAATTGCCCTACCCTTGCCCAAATGCAGTTACCACACTAAACAGGGATGCGTTTTCTCACTATTAAGTGCTTTGGTCAATGGGTATAACATTGAGTATACTTTTACTATGGTTTTTTTCTTTTTCTACAGTATGTTAATGCTACATAATTATCCACTGTATATGAATGTCTGTTAAGGAAGGGGGCAAATAGTTAAGATGCACCACGACTTTTTAATATATTCACATGTGGCATTTTTAAAACGCAAAAAAATGCTTTGGCCCACCAAAAAACTGATCTGGTTCAAGTCAGTTTTCTAAACTGATACAGTCTAATGCTCGGTTATGAAATTCACTTCACGGGAATGATAAAGAGTAACTAAATTGAATTGGATTTTAATTGAATTGGCCGGTTAAAAAAACCACCACTCTCCCTCTCACAAAATGCACTTTTGTTAGAAAGCAACCCAATATATGGAACATATTGGTCAACTCTGTAGAACTGAGCTCATTTTAATTTGGGAAATGGACATCTCCAGCCAAAATAAAATAAAATAAAAATATAAAATCAACCTGAAGGTGCAGCACCTGATGCCAGTGAACAGATTTCAGGTCGACAACATCCCAACCGGAGAATGGGTCCTTTGAACAAACAGCAATAAATGAAGTATAAAATTGGTTGGAAAGCTTGTACAGTCAAGCTGACATTCAAGTTCCGGTTCCACTTCAATCTGTGAACTCCAACTTCACAAAACTCGATGGAATCGCCGTAGTGCAAACTTCTACACATTGCACCCTTGATGCAGTCGTCCTCGCAGGATACAGTAAACACGTCTCGTCTTTGCCGCCGCTCGGGGTTTGTTTTTGTTTGTTTTTACATCTCTGGAGCGGC
Source organism: Arrhamphus sclerolepis (assembly GCA_037176975.1). Taxonomy (NCBI): domain Eukaryota; kingdom Metazoa; phylum Chordata; class Actinopteri; order Beloniformes; family Hemiramphidae; genus Arrhamphus; species Arrhamphus sclerolepis. Next base: position 5,848,557 of record JBAMYA010000009.1, read on the forward strand.
GGGCGGCATTCCTGACGTGTGTTTTTGAGTCTGTAACAGTTTGCGTTCCTCTGCCTGTTGAGAAGCGGTGGTCGCGGTGGCGGCGGCAGCTTCGGCGTGGACGGGATGCGCCAGCCGGACGTCCAGGGCGTCGTTGTGTTGCGCTAAGGAGTGCAGACGATAGTGCAGGACGAGGTCTTTCAGGGAGCAGTGGATGTCGTAGGGCTCGGCGAAGCCGTACCCGTGTGGCGTGCTGTAGATCATGCAGTGCTTCACCTCCTCGTTCACGCTGCAAACGAAAGTGGAAAAGAGCCATCAGTGCCGCGTCGGGCCGTGTGTGTTGTATTCGCGTTGAAAGCATTGGCGTACTTACACAACGGAGCAGGCATAGCATCCCTGCTTGCTGCTCTCGCGGATCAGGAAGGTTCCGGGGTCTTTGCCTTGAAGCGTCTCCTCGGCCTGCGTCCGACTCAGCTCGCCCACGAACCAGCTCGCCTCGTCGTGATGCGGCAAATTCTTCTCGTCTCCCTTCAACACATATGTACTGGGAAAAAAAAGGAAAAAAAAGCAGTATGAGAACACTTCTGCACGTTAGAACTATTCTGCTGCACGCTTCATACGACAAAGACGAGACTCACTCGTCGAGGCTGTCGCTGTGTATCCCTAACCAGTCGTTTATGCGTTTCTGCCGCACGCCTTTGTGATTAAGCCAGCTGCAAAAAAAAGAAAGAGGCGGATGTTAGTTTAAATTTTTTTTTTAAAGGAAAAAAAAAAGCTATTCTAAGTTTGCACCGTTACCACGGATACCACAGATCGAAGGACTTACTTCAGGTACTGGTCTCTGATGTTGTGTAGCTGGATCAGATCCGGCCGCAGGTTGTTGATCTTCCTGTCCGTCTCTCTGTAGTCCTCCACCTGAGTCCTCAGGTCCTCCTCCAGGTGGATTTTACTGTCGTAGATCTCCCCGAGGCGGCACTTCAGCTTCTCGTAATTAATCAGAAAGCTAAAGCGAAAATCAAAGGGTAGGGGGCTGAATATGAGGAACGTGATCCAAGTCTACAAAATTAAACTATGAAAAAAAAAAAAAAAAAAAAAAAAAGCAAAAAAAACTTTATTTTTAGAACATGATTTAATTAAGTACCTCTCCAAATCATTGTCGGTGCCTTCCGAAAGGCTGTTCCTCTCGATCTCCTCTCCGTAACGCTCCTGCTCACGACACTGCTCTTCAAAGATGAGCATTGTCTCGTTAAAGGCCTCTATCGCCGTGCGCTTCATCTGAATCTCCTGCATCGTGGAACAAATTCTGTCAGAAATGACTCACCCAGGACTCTTTTCAAATGCAAATTTTACCCTTAAAAAAAAAAAGTGAAAAAAGTAGCTTTTTTTAAAACCTGTGAGGTCTTTGTGAATGCTTCATAAAGACGGTCAAACTCCTTCGACTTCACTTGGTACTGGTTGTGCACCTCCTTGAGCTTTCGCCCGGCAACATTGACGCTGTCCTCTTTCACCTGAGGTCAAAGGTTACACCAAAACATGCACAATTTGACTTCAGCAACTTTAAAAAGGACATCCACATTGCTTATCTTACATTAAAAAATGTTTTAATGTCTTAAAAAAAAAGGAAAAAAAAAAAAAAGAAGCTGACCTGCTGGAAGCGGGACACAGGGTGGGTGAGCATCAGGTCCAGTGTGGCGTTATACTCCACCAGCGAATGGTGCTGATAGTACCAGATGAGCTCCACCACGGAGGTGAACGTGAGGGGGTCTGAGAAGCCGTACTTCCCATCATGGTGGTAGATCTTGATCAGCTTGTTGTGCCCGTCCTTTCTGCAGGAGTGAAACGGCAGAGCAAAAAATAAATAAAAAATAATAAACTGAAAAAATTAGAGCCGGCTGTATCTGCGACTGCCTCTCTTTTAGAAGGATCACTCTCCTTTTTCCCTCCTCACCTTAACGTCAGCGTGAAGTCTCCCTGCAGCTTCGTGGATGCGTCACGCACAAGAAAAGAGCCGTCAGGTGAGTCTCGAAGCTTCTCGTTCACCTCATCCCTGTGGAGAAAAACAAATCAGTTCACCATCGACGCCTGAAACGCAGATCTCTGAGAGATGAAGACGAATGGTTAAGATGTGTTACCTTGTTATGTCTCCCCAGTACCAGTCGGCGTCCTGCAACGAACACACAGGTGGAGAAAGGCAGTTGTTGTTGATGGTGGACATCACTGGCTTTGTTGACCTGGGAGGGAGAGCTGCAAACAGAGGAGAGACAGAAAGATGATGAAATAGAAATCCTTTGACTATTAAGGCCCCCCCACCCCCCTCCACACACACACACACACACACACACTTGGAAACACCCTTGCATGAAGGAACCCAGCGAGACCAGAGGGCAAGCCCGGGCATGTTTCCAGCAGATGAACTGTCACCCTCATTTCTGAGCACCAGCAATTACGTTGCAAAAACTGATTTCTAAGAAAGTTAAAAAAAAAAAACTTTAAGAGCCTAATTTCAAGAACAATTGTCTTACTTAAAAAATATCTATATATACACATCTCATTCTCAGAATTCCAGCCAAGCATTTTTTTATTAATATAGGAAATTTGACTAAATTTTAGAAATAATAAATCCTAATTGTCTCATGTTAAGCAAACAAGGCATTTTTTTTTAAATAAAACAAAACAAAACTTCTCAGCGTAAGAACTGAGTTGTGCCTTTTTTCCCCTTTAAATTGCTAAACCAAACTGGAATATTCATTATCAGGCTCTTGATCCTTTGCAACTCCAGCAAAGTCCAATTTCAACATTTGCTGTGCTGAATTGCATGACAAGCATTATATAAGCCTGAAATTATACATTTAGGTTATTGGACCCCCCCCCCCATTCCTTATTCTTTAATCACCTCACATTAGAGATCATGAGTTTTCCATCAACCTTAAGGGGGGGGTGGGGGCACTCTGCCTTAAAAAGTAAGGGTTTCCTTAAAAGTGAGAGAAAAAGAAGAAGGCCAAACCGCATCAAGAGGAGGTGAAGGGCGATATATTTCACTGCAGGACAAAAGTGCCTTTCATGAGGCGGTTAGGGGAGAAGACAAGAGCACCCTCAGAGAGGAGAAAATGTGGCTTTCTCCCACCATCCTCCCTCTTCTGTTTCTGACCTTAAAACAAACAAAAGGCAGGTGCAGCAGACACTAAATGCTGCTGCTTCTGAACTCTGCAAAATTAAATCTGCACACCTTCAACCCCCACCCCCACCTCTCTTTCCAGTCTCTTGGCTTAAAAAAGCCTCCATGCTCACACTGGTATAAAGATTTAAGAAAGGCAAATATAAAACCAATAGGAGTGCAGAGCAGATAAATTTAGTCTTCAGTGGTTCTCCTCCAGTCTGGACCTCACAGGAACAATGCATGGCATCTGCTGTCAGCAGGATTCATTCCAAGTTTATCATTTATTGCATATCTAATTAACCGTAATAGATATTTCACGTGGAAGGATTCATGTCTAAAGGTGAGCATCGTGGTGCAAAAAAACAGACAATTAAAATAATGTTCTTGTTTCTGCAGGATCCAGCTTTTTTCCTCTTATTTTTATTTTTTGCTGTAACATTGTAATAACGCAGTCGAAAGACACATGGAAATGCACAAAAAAAAACAAAAAAAAAACGACTTTGCCAGAGTTGAGTCATGAGACGTCTCGTCTTCTTGCCTGTAAAGACCTACTTTCAGAGCCAGATCCACCAAATTAAGCACGGCTGGCTGCGGAGGAGAACAAAGCGCTCGTTTCATGTGGCGCTCATTAACTCACCTTTAAACCCGCAAAATTTTTATTTTTATTTTTTTTTTAAACGCACTTTGCAAACAGACACTCACATTTTGTAGCAAGTGTCCGTGCAAATTAGCTGCAGCAAATAAAACCCCGACCAAGTTTGTCATATGTGCTGGGACAAAAGAAAGGAGGCAAGCCACTGCGCCTGATCCTCTCAGAGCTATTACGTAATTGGCAAGTGAATTGCGCTATGCATGCCTGGGCAGCGCAGCACCATTAGAAATGCTATTTCCACGCCTTTCCCCACAACTTTATTTTACAGACACTAGAGACTATGTACGCAAAGGAAGGAAAAGCTGATTTTAAAGAAACTTCACCCCCCACCCCCATACAGATGAGACAATGAGTGCCTTTGACCCCAGCTTACCTGGCGGTGCTTGGTCCATTTCGATGTAGAATAAACCTTCAGGAGGATAAACCATTCCTGTTTTTCAATGGTAGTCCACGTTGTCGTGTTAGCGCTTGTTAAAAAAAAAAAGGGGGGGGGGATTTTTTTTTAAGGAACTGCACGTCTCTTCCTCGCAGCAGATAAACCTAATTCAGCCTACTTTGGCGCAGACGCCACGTCCTCCATGGATTCGGACTGAGAGAAAAGTCCACGAACATCGCAAGAGTCCGGATATGTGGTCTGATCATTCCCCGTCTGACCGAGCACTTCTTCTCCTTTTTTTATTTTTTCTCTCTTTTTTCTCTTTTTTCCCCAGAGATTGTCCGTACGTGCTGCCTCTCTGGAAAACGCTGCTCCACTTTACTTCATCTCGGAAGTCGGACGACTTTAAAGGGATGCTCGCGACATCATCTCGGCACGAACCATCATGTCGTCACATTGAAGGGGGGAGGGGGGTGTCTTTTTCGCTCTGTGTTTCAGGGGCACTCCGTTTTTATAAAACACACTTATTTAAATGCAACGGGAGCTACTTATCACGCTAATTCTGCAGATTATTGCGCGGTAAACCGGCTACATTTGCGGTAAATTCAGAGTAATGTTTCATGGGCACCCCTCAAAGTGGAATGGTTCGCTCCAGGCAGTTTCATTCAGCTCTCCTCTTTAACAGCTGAAAAATCCTTGTAGGGCATGAATGGAAAAGGGGAAACTGGCTGGAATAACTGACCTATGTGTTCATCGTTTCAGGAACCAGAACCGAGGTTATGACCGGTCCATGCAGAGAATTATCTGCCTTCAACGGGAGGACTGATGTCCCTCCTGACTGTTATGATCCTGTTGAGCTGGTCAAACCCGTCCAGCAGCAAAAAAAAAAAAAAAAAGGCACCACCAGTGATTATTACCGTGGCTTGTCACACACGATGAGGTCATCCTGTTTAAGAAGTGACAGCAGGTGTGTCGACAACAAACCTCAGGAAAAAGATTGTTTCCCAGTGAGACATTTCTGTCTTTCATGCCAAAATGGTCAATTACCGTCTTGTTACATGTTCGCTTTCAATGAATGCACCCATTGTGGGGTTTCTCGTGACACAGAATGACACTGTGCAGTAAATTTAAACAGCGAGGCCTCTTCCACCAGCTGATGTTAGAGAGTGAAGCGAGGCCTGCTCGGTCAGAGGTCTTCCTCTGTTGGTGTCCAGCCGTTTATGGACGTCTCCCTTTTGACCCCTGGTACACAGAGAGAGGGACGGGAGGTAACTGCTTTTTCCCATTAGTGTCCAGTCAGACCAGGAAGAACTTATTATTTAGTTTGAAGAGACATAAGCTGAGTAAAAAACAAAACTAAACAACCTTGGTGTATGTTTGGAGATTGTGTGTGAATGCTGATTAACGTCTGTATGATTGGAGGATTTTGAATTTTATGTGTGTTTGATTAGTTCAGTTTAGTTTTTTTTAGTTTAACAAACCGTGTCAGTAGTTTTAGTTTTGAATATTAGTTTAGTTTTGGTGCTGACGTACAGATACTGACAAAAACAAAATCTAGGATGAAAAAATGTTACCTAGGTTTAAAAATGCTTTATTCTTTACTTTGAATAAATAGAAATATGTAGTGTCAAAGCTTAAAAGAGTAGCCAGAATGCACAAAAAAAAATGGATATCAAACATCATAAAAACATTTCTATTTACCTTTTAAGACAACAGTCTTTGCTTGAAGAGGTAGCATCTTTAAGGAGAAATCTTAAAAATTGTAAAAATTAAATAATAAGAGTTGAGGAGAGATTAATGTGAGTCTCCATCATGGATATAACAAACACATACAGCACGAACACAAACACACAAACGCACTTGCACCACTTCCTCTACAGATCTTCAGTTAAGTAAATTCTTATTCACTTTTATAAAACATATTATACCAGAGAAGTCGTATCCCGGTTTCTCGGATCAGATGGCAGCAGGACACATTAAAGTTTTCCCTTACCTCCAGAAATCCAGTGTGTCCAGATGATTCCCTGCAGGACCTCATCCGTAGATTTAGATTTTTCACTGATGGAGAATTTATGACATGTAATTATAGTTTTTATTTAGTTCTTGTTTTCATAGACTAATTGAGTTTTTATTTGTATTTCAGTTAACGGTATTACTTTTTCATTGTTGGTTTCAGTTTCTGGTCTCAGATTTTATCATAACAACTCTGGGACGTTTGTTTAAACGGGTCTGTCATGGACCGGATGTGTTTCACGTCTTTCTTTATGAGTGATGTCTTGGCGTTGTTCCTTGTGCCTTCTTGTCTTCAGCCTCCAAGCATGTCCTGGCATGTCACTTGGCTGCTATCCAGCCGCCCCTCCCCCCTTTCTCCCCTTCCCTCCAACCCCTTTAACTCGTGGGTCTGATCTGCGACTCGCATTTCATGAGCAACATTTTCTAGAAACCGCCAGCCAGCGGTGCTATGTTAGACAGCATCGTTTAGGGGAATCAGAGACGTCACTTCTCTGACTGGCGTTAGAAGCATTTTTTAAAATTCGTATGTTGCAGTGTTTCGTTTTGCTTTTATTTTTTGCTGCAAGCGTCCCATTGTGTGCGTGCAGTGGTCAGCGTGAAAGATGCAAACCTGCCAGATAAACCTCCAGGCTCTGCACCTCCAGATCCAGGCAGTCCTGATGGGATCAGTGAAGGCTAATTGTGAGATTAACAGGATAGACTCAAACTGCAAACCTACCAGCTGCCAGCTAGCTGACGTGACTCATCTCGATATCCACCAGTGTCTCGGTGCTGGGAAGCTCTGCGTTGGCTTTTTCTAGAACGGACAGATGTTTTCTTGTGTTGAATTTAGATAAGAGCTGAAATCTGAATTCCAGACAAACAACCAAGAATGAGCCAGGGAGGGCCTTCAGGGGTGGGAACTGGGTGCCAGAAGCATTACGACTGGAGTGGAATGTTAACAAAAAAAAAGAAGATTAACGGACGTTATTGGTTTGGTGTCACAGAGATTATTAAGCAAGTGCGCTTCAGTGTGCGGTAACTCTGTGGTGAAAATATGGAACGACTGTTAATCCCCTTATTTAGGAGTGTTAAATGTGTACGTGATAATAAACCTCCTGCTGTCAGTCACTTAGCTGCAATAAGTCAGAACAAGCGATATTTGACTCAGGGGGAATAACAATGCTGTTTTAGCTTATTTGGACTCAAATGCATTAACTGTGTCGAGGAAGAACTTTCATCGGTCGTTTTCACGTTTCTGCATTGTGCAATTAAAGATATATTTTATCTGGTTTTGTTTTGTTGTTGTCCAATACGGGGGAAAAAATGCCTCACAGACACAATATGGAGAAATGGTGTCAGGGATTTATCCAGCTCACCAGTGTCAGAATCTGTGTCACGGTCCTGCGTTGTATCCTTGAGCCAACTGCACGTCCCTCCAATCTTCTGTACTGTAGTGTGCTACTATTCACAGCCATTGAAGGGATACAAAAATGTCTTGGCAGGGCGCTCAACATTCACCATGGAGAGACTGTGGGGTTTCCCTGATCGGCAGCCAGAACCAGCACACAAAGCACGCAGCAGTCCTGCCAGAGGCTACTCAGCTGTGGGCAGAGAGTAGGACGGCTATGGTCTGGACCCCGGGACCCTGCCATTGTGGAAATGTAAGTGGGGACAGTGTCTAAACAGGCCGTAGCCGGGGACAGAGAACCTTGGATGACCAAAACTATGAGCTTCAAATAGCTCGGCCCTGGGAAACATGGCTTGTTCTTTTAAGGAGGTCAAAGAGAAGCCAAAAAGAAGGAAGAAGAAAAGCACAAACCGATGTTTGATGGACTGAATGTCAAATTGGAGGCTACTGTAACTATAGACATCAGCAAAACTGACATACCATTTTCCAAATGTTTCAGTGTTTGTTTGCTTGCCTCTTTCTTTTTTCGGTCTGTCTTGTTTAGGTCACCCCTCCCCTTCTTAGTCGTATGAATTAGCAGCCAGTGTTCAAACTCACCGCTCGTCAACTGCCACTGCACTCTGCAGGAGCCTAATCTTACTAACAGAGGTGACAACTGAGGTGCTCGTGGCATAAAGTCCACCAGCTGAGTGTCTGAGTTATGCCGCTGTGGTATCAGTGACCTCTGTTTCTCTAGAGGCTTTGCCCACCTCTCTGTGAGGGCCAAATTAAGGCCCGACTAAGGACAGCATGAGCCAAACATATCCATGAGTAGTTTTCTTTAGCGATTCAAGCCTATTCCACAGATTTTAATAAAAAGATGGGGTGTGACCCATTAGCTTTTGACCTGCTGTTTTGAAGACTGAAACTGGCTGTTGCTGTTCTGAGGGTTTCATTGCAGAAAGCGATGTGCAAGAGTCACATCTGCCAAAGAAACTGAAGACACCACACCCATTTATGGGGTGGTGGCTGCAATAACTGGCCATCGCTCAAAGCGGTCTCACACAGTTTTGCAAAACGTTTTGTCTCAATAAAAGTAAAGATTATATAGATTATATAGAAGATTATATAAAATGCAGTTTTTAGTGCCATGCTTTAAACCTGTTGTGTGGAGGTGACTTACACTGTGAACCAGCCTCAAGTGGCAATTTGAAGAACTGCAGCTTTTGGATCTTCTGCATTTCTGTTATTCTGTTCATGTCTGTTTACTCCCACTGATCGTTTAATTTAGGTGGACCTTTTGAAACTGCAAAAATACAGGCTGGATCTGACTGAGAACAGAGGAAACTACACATTTAGTTACGCGTTCATTTGGGTAGCGGCTTGTCAGTGTCAAGGGAATGCACAGGTTGATTCTCAAAGCACGTCATGTCCTATTGTAATTTATGAAAAAGAACAGCAATCTCTTTCAAGAAAATGTGAAACAAGTGATTGAGAAACATTTCAGAAGTATCTGCTGAGGTCATAAATCCAGTGAGAAATGGGGTCGTTTTCTCATAGATCTCTATACGGCATCTCCTGTCACGTATCCTCTGCTGGATGATTGATAGAAGATTTGAAGGTTTGAAAGACTCATTTTTCAGACCTACTCAGATCCAAGACGAACACATACGGGGTGCAGAGATGCTCCTTTACAGTAACATGTACAGCATTACACTTTTTCCTTTCCCTTCAGAGGTCTTCACAGCCAGTCGCTCGTCTCCATTAACCCTGTCCTCTGCATCCTCTTCTCTTCATGTCCTCTTTCTCTACATCCATAAATTTCCTCTTTGGTCTTCCTCTAGACCTCCTGCCTGGCAGTTCCAACCTCATCATCCCTCTGCAGATATATTCACCATCCCTCCTCTGTGCATGTCCAGACTTTCTCTCCAGAACATCTAACATGTCCTGTCCCTCTGATGTCCTCACTCCTGGTCCTGTCCATCCTGGAACCTAAACATTTTAATCTCTGCTGCCTCCGACTCTCATCAGTGTCACAGTCTCTAATCCGTACGATATCACCACCGTCTTGTACACCTTTTCCTTCATTCTCGCTGATATGTACTCGGGTTACACCATCTGTCATTAATAAGCATTACGGTTCCCCCTTTTGTTGCTCTGCTTGCAGTCTTAAATCAGTACCTAGAGGTGTGGAAGTCTGGAATATGTCCCAGTGGCCACGTTTCTGTAAAACATGCACATAATTCCCAATATTTCTGCCGTGCTCTCATCCACAACTCCAGGCTAAAGATCACTGCGTTTTATTTGCCAGTAATTTCACATTCCCCATGGCGATCTAGGGACGAAATGGCTTACATTTTCTCCTCCACCTCGAGGACATTTAGAATATAAAAATGAATTAAAAAGGGAAAAAAAGTGCATTTTCCAAGTCATTTTTTGCATCTAAGTTTTTTTTAGGTTGTAATATAGAAAAAGAGTTACTAAAACATCCAGGTGTTCTACAAACAACGGTGGCATTATTCATAATTTAATGTGTTCAAATAGGTTGACAAATAGAAAAGTCACGCAGTAGTCAGCCCACCTGCCCAGTGACATTAGATGAACTCACGTCTGGTCGACTGTAACTCTTTAAAGAGCCGAGTCATGTGTGTCAGTGATCTGAGGATTCATGGCTGAGGGCTCAGCGGAGTTAAGTGAGAAACCACTCTCGTTATCTATCACACATGCACACAAATGCAACAGCACAATCACAGGCTTTCATGCCCAGCAAAAAATTGAGAAGCTGAGAGCTCTTTCAAGCTGCTGGGTAGTTCCCCTCCTTACATAAAAGGACGCCACTCTCCTCGGCTACACGGCCGTCACATCAGCACTATAACTCTATTAGGCACAGCTCCAGGACACGCCGAGCCGCCCGTAGCCCACAATGGCATCATTGTCAGTGGGGATTGCGGCCATTGTCGTCCGTGCTCCAGGATTTATTCCCCTCCTCCCATATTGGGACCTTTAACTCTGACCTCAGCTAACATCTCACATGCTTTGGGAGCGGGAGCTTGTGAGGCCTTATGCCTTCCAGGTCTTAAAAACTTCACAATGACCCAAGTCTGCTAACTGGCTTCTCTACACGTGAAAGCAGAGTTAGGGTTATTCAGGTAAATGTGGTTGGAGTGATTACCCAAAGGTCACTTGGAAGGCATGAGAGGAGAGAAGCAGCCTAAATGGCCCTTTTCTCTCCCTTTTCTGCCAGAGGATCTTTATAGTTATTTATAAGTGTATGGGAGAGTGAGCGGCCTGCGCCGAAGCCCACCAGCCGTCTTTGTGGTGGGGCGGGGGGACTGGGTTCTGCTGAGGTGCCTTTCACCGGTCCCAGTCATGTATGCATGCACATGCAGACCCCTCCCAGAGCGGAGGACAGGACGCTGTTGCGAGGCAGATTTTGAAAATGAGGTGTACTTCACACAATAGCTGTCAGCAGCTTGATAGATGCCTCTCAGCCGTTAAACCTCACAAAACTTTAGGAAACTCAAAGCCACCGACATTATTCTGGACCAGAGCTCACAGACTCGGTGGTGTCATGTAATATGGTGTTGTTTGGGGATTTGGGATTTATTTAATTTTACAGTTTGATCATGTCTGCTGTCCGGATATTAGGGATTAAAAAAAAAGTATAAAATACTGTATAAGGACAGTAGTTATGTCATTTGCTGCGTACTTCAAACCCATATATTCTCCTGATTATTCTGATTTTCTCAGTAAATGGTGGTGTCTGTTTTTGAAATCACGTATTTCCCATGAGTTTGATATTTCTAGAGAATAAGTTCACCTTTCCTTTTCCAGAGCAGGCACACAGCCTCCGCAGTGCTCCACCAGTGTAACGCACACCACATTTTTTTTCCCTGACAAAGTTAAATTAAGCTTGAATTTCATGCTGAAGTCAAATGGTCATGATGTCATGGTTTGAGGACAGAATGACTCGGTTTGTCTGTTGACTGAGAAGGCCTATTCTTGCATGTTTGGGTGGGAGTGCAGCATATAATTGCAGAGCGGGATAGCATGGGGGGATGGGGGGAGGGAGAGAGTTAGCACGCAACATGAGTTTTGGCCCACAGTCACCGGACCGGGTGCCAAACTTGTCCAGAGGGCTCCTGCGTGTATCTGCGTGCGAGGCTGGTTCTGTTGTGTGCACCGTTCCAAGGCACATCTTTCATTTGCCCGTGCTTAATAGCCTTTGGGGAGCTCAAGGCAGTTTTTTGGGGACTAGGACCTGGCTTTTTAAGGGGGTGCCAGGGAGTAACAGGGTGGCACATTGAGAGTCCACATCTTTTCCGGACTCACTTTTCAAACTTCTTCTTCTTGTTTTTTTTTCTTTTTTTTGGAGAGTCCTTTTTAAAGAAAGAAGCATTGCATTGTTTCGTTGTCAAGCGAGTTGTTAGGGAGCAACCAAACCGCTGTACACGTGTTCCAGCCATCTGAGGATTACACTGATCCAGAAATCTGACAGTAAGAGAAGAGAATGGAAAGCTTTGTCGGCCTTTTCATATCCTCTCAGTGGGAGGTAGAAAGCCAAGACATCCAGACATGGGCTTACACTGGTGGGTGTTAATGGAGGGGGGGTGGGGTGGGGAGTGGGGGGTGGGGGTGAGTGTATTTGAGCTCTCAACTGCCAACCAGATGGACAACCAAGCCATGTGTATTTAGGGAGATCATATGGGATAACCTTGCAAAGACAGATTGACATTTTGCTGACAAAACAAGCCACCCCTGTCCGGCACGCAAGTTTCCTCCCCCTCCCTTGTTTTACCATCAGACATGCACACAAACTCCAGTGAACGGCCCGAACAAAACCATTTAAGTGGCACTTGCTTCAGCGCTTCTTAAAGAAGTTACTTTAACATGTTGCTGAACACTCAGCAAGGAGCCGTAACAATGAGAGGAGAGGATGGAAGATCTGGGATTACACCTCTCTTAAAAACAACAAACAGAAAAAGAAATCGGCATCAGTGACCTAAATGACACAGGCCTGAGCCACCAGAAGTAAACTTAATTTCTGCATCATTCACTGGGATTTACGTGAGCCTTTTAAACTACTAGGTTAGGCTGAATCACATAGTTAAAAATGTCATCACCTGTTCAACCTTTCCTGACGCAGCCGGATTTTCTCTGGGAATAGAAACGCTGAAAAGACCGACTGAGTCATAACTTGAAAGCCAGAGGATGTTTTTTTTTTTTTTTTTAATATTCTACAGTAGTTCAACCCCAAATACATATATATATGTGTGTGTATGGGAGTGTGTGTGTGTGTGTGTGTGTGTGTGTGTGTGGCCTGGTCAGCAGCAGATCAGAAAGAGAGAGT
>JBAMYA010000009.1:5877309-5893468 GCA_037176975.1 Arrhamphus sclerolepis
TGCTTTGTTTCCTTGCTACAGGAAAAATGCAGCAGCGTAATGTTGATGATTTGGGACCATCCCAACCAACAATTTGCAGAGTTGTCATGGAAACTAGTGTATGGACTATTTATCCAAGCAGAGATATAACTCCTTGTGCATTACAGTGCACGTCATATCTAATCACATTTGCCGTTGACGCTCATCTTTGTAACCTGCTGTTCTGCAGTAAAGCTAATTCTAAGGGGAAGCTCCATATCCGTCTTTATTATTTTTAAAAGTTGTTACAGACACAGCAGAAACAATTATGGCACTTACAGCTTCACACATGGTTACTAGTTTCATCGACTTTCCAGCAACACCTCGCACAATCCAACAGAAGCAAACCCAGTTCATCAAGAAACGGATCAGGACAAAGAGGAAACTGCCTGCCTTTAATTTACTGCATGAATACAATGGATTATTTCATATATTCTTTATTTAAAAAAAACAAACAAAAAAAATGTTATTCTTGATTGTGTTGAATGTGCATTTACCTTAATATTATCATTATTTTATTTTGATATGTCACTGAGAATATTTTTAAATAAGAAATCCAATTCAGCATGCCTCTAAATATGTCATGCAGGATTCCCTTTGTGGCACAGCAAAATGTCTAGATCAGCTCTGAGAGTGACACTTAGGATTTAATCCTGTACTTCACTGAAAGTGAGACTGTGATGTTGGATAACTAACTTTAAGCATGGCTTTGAGCCAAGACTTTTTTCACTCAATTCTCAGCAACGTTCTTATGAGTGCTTCTAAGAAGCTTTGTAAATATGGGCCCTGATTTACACTATTATTCTATTCTATTCTATTCTATTCTATTCTAATATCCATCCATCCATCCATTATCTAAACCTGCTTCGTCCTGTGCAGGGTCACAGGGGTCTGCTGGAGCCTATCCCAGCTAACTTAGGGCAAAAGGCAGGGGTCCACCCTGGACAGGTCTCCAGTCCATCGTAGGGCCACATGTAGACCTACGACCATTCACACTCTCACACTCTTCCTACAATTTAGGAACACCAGTTAACCTAACAAGCATGTCTTTGGACTGTAGGAGGAAGCCGGAGTACCCGGTGAGAACCCACACAGGCACGGGGAGAACATGCAAACTCTGCACAGAAAGGCCCCTGTGGAGGCTGGAACCAGGAACCTTCTTGCTGTGAGGCAACAGTGCTGACCACCAAGCCATCCCTCCCATTTGGAATAATTGTGCCAATTGTAAACCATACGTAAATGGTTAGATGGAGATTATAAGCAAATAGATGTCAGTGGTCAGTGGTTAGAGCTGGTGACCTGTATATATAGACAAAAATCCTCCACTAGTACCAAAAAACAACCTCTATTTTTAAAGAACAACATTATATAGGAACATTCAAAAATAACAACTTTGTTTTGCTGCATTCAAATCCAGCTCTTTTGTATTTTCTCTATAGGGATGCTTGTGTGTATGTTTGAGTCTGTAAACGCATAACAAGGAGGAAATTGGATTCTGTTTTGTCCTTGGTAAAATAATCACCATAAAAAACAAAAGAAAAAAATCTTTCCCTGGAATAATACATGGACAAAATGCAGCTGGAATGCATTACATATTAAGTCTTTCCATTTAAACTATATGGCAACTTAAAGTTATGTGAATAAGAATCATTTCTTTGCATAAAGAAGGAACCGTGAGACATTCTTGCCTCACAGTTTTCCCTGCATCAGCTCCCTGCCAATTATTCCTGGTGGCCAAAGCTCCTTAAACCATACCCAGTCTTTAATTCTGTATATGATAAATGATTGATTACAGTCATTAGCAGATAGAACACTAAGCTCTCCTCTGCACTCTAATAGTAATTGCAGCCTGCAAGGCTGGAAGTTCTTAGTGATTTGGGTAATGATGCTGCATTTTCATGTTCCCTGTAAAGTCTAGCAGGAGTCTTGCAGCCACATGCTGAAATGATCTGGCATTACTCCTAATCTTTCCTAGAAAGCCAGCTTTTCTGATCTCTGTCCTCCTATAACATCCAACATCCATTTGGCTTCTCACACAGTTAGCTGAACAGAACTGCTCTCCGTCACATGTAAAGACACAATAATATTATTAATAATATCATTATTATCATAATTATTATTAGTAGTAATATTATTATTGTTGTTGTTATCATTAGTAGTAGTAATAATAATAATAATCCATCCATCCATTATCTATTCCCGCTATTTCCTGTGCAGGGTCACAGGGGTCTGCTGGAGCCTATCCCAGCCCACTTTGGGCAAAAGGCAGGGGTCCACCCTGGACAGGTATCTACAGTTCAGTGTTTTCTTATTAATTTTAAGGAAAACACATTAATCTCGAGATGTTGTTTCCTGATTTCTCAGACCAGATGACAGCAGGACACAGAGAAAACACAGTCAACTAAATCATTGACTAAATCTGAGCTATTGGGACATTATTTTAGGATAAATATCTTCCCTTCCTTCCAGAAATCCAGTGCATCGTAGGTGATTCTCTGCTGGACCTCATCATGGATTTAATTAATTCACTGATGGAGAATTCAGGACTTTATGACCTGACCTGCTCGCTTCCAGGCGGGATGTAAAATGAAGTTCATTTTACCTGTAATTTGATTTAGTTTCTGTTAGTTTTGCTTTATTGATTTAAGTTTTTATTTAGTTTTTGTTTTATATAAAAAAAAAAAATTCAGTTAACGGAATTATTTTTTCAGCGTTGCTTTAAGTTTTATTCTCAGTTTTCGTGAACTGTAATGACTCCGGTTGAGACAATTCTCCATCCAGTCGGCAGCGCTGTCATGATCGTTCCACTTTGACCTTGACAAATGCTCACCAGCTTCCAAAGACAGGAACTTTTTCTCCTCCAGTGACTCAGAGGATGACGAGGACAGCAAGAAAAAGTTCAAGATCAAGATCAAGCCGCTGGTGTCGGAGAGTGCCAGGTGTGTCCCTCCATCCATGGACGAGCTAAAAGCCTCAGTGGGAGGCCTGGCGCTCTCTCCCTCTCTGGTGAGTGCTGCTAATCTGAGCTCTGGCACCTTCTGCTTTTATTTAGTTTGACATCCGTTTAAGTCTTTCTGCTTTTGTCTTTTCTTGTTACTTTTCTGCTGTCGTTTTGTAGAAGAGAAGTCCGGTAAGCTTGCCATGCACATCCACAACCTCACCCCCACCCAGAGAGGTTGCATGGCATGAACTCACTTGGCGGAAAGGCCTGTTATATTCGTAGTGACTCTCATCATGTGCTTCCCTCTTTTTCCGCATGCAGTTTCTTTCTTTCTTTCTTTCTTTTTTTGGCCCAAGCATTTTAGGCCTCAAACAGTCTCACTTATTTCTGTTATTTCCTGTTTAGTCATGACTTTACTTGAACCTGTCTGGCAAAGCATCTGTTTTACATAATGCAAAGTAAACATAACACAAGTGCATCTGCAGAAACCCTATTGACCTGGTTACAGTGGGACTTACATACCAAATGACCTGGCGTGTTGATCATAGGTGATGCTGCGCTCGTACACACATCATCCAGGGTGTTATGACTCATGTTGCATTATTAGAGCTTTGCGGTTAAAGTAAAGATAGCGGTGTGTACAGTTTTAGTTGTTGTCCATTTGACTGATTTGTCACTCACTCTCTGACCCAGGTCTGTTCTCTCTTCCTTTTTGCTGGTCTCAGAGACGCAGTCCGGTGAGTTTCTCCCTCCATCTGCTGGCCGACGGCCTGAAAAACAGATTTTTTTAGTCTCGTCTTTGACCCACTTTAAATTGTGCTATGTATAAAGCAAAAAAGAACACAAAGTCAAGCAAGAAGTAATTTCAAATGGGATTTAGAGTAAACAATTCAAGTGATCTACCTTATTTAAAGTGGGCACATCAAAAAAAGAATAAGAACAAAACATCTTTGCTTGAGGGGTTTAATTTGGATGAGTGTAGTAGAGTGAAACTGCACTCTCCAGATCTCTAGCTGGACAGTTTCACGTGATGCTGCGTTGATGTTCCTCCCTAGAACAGATATGGGAAGCTCCCCTACTGTATATCTGTGGCATTTGCAGAATTTTGGGAAATTATGTCAATTTTTGAAAACTGTTACCAATGAGTCTCCTGTAAGGGAATTAATTTGCATCAGAGATTTGCAGTTTTTCTTGACTCGTTTAATCCCACCTGACCTGCTGAGTTGTCGTTTTAACTTCTGGAAGCTCTGAAAGTGTTTTTCTTTTGGCAGCTGAAGCAGTTTTTTAAAATGAAAGAATGTCATGTAACTAGTGTCTTTACTTCCTACCTGAACCTCTGGAAGGGGACGTCTGCCTCAAAACTACAACTAAAAATGACCTTAATTGGCAGATATAACTGAAATATTTTGTACATATATTTTTAAAGGGTCTACATCTGATCTGTAATTACAATTATATACTTGTATATCGGTAAGCACACAGTCATAGTGTTTAAGGTTATGACTGTTTATTCTACTTTTTTTTTTTTTATCCGACTTTGGATTTTTTTTAGACATAAAAACCCCCAAAGTGAAGTGTGCTACATCACAATCATGTCTACAGGTAGAAAAGATGCATTTGAAAGTGAGATGTTAGTGTTGTTTTTATTTTTTATAGGTGTAAATTGGTCTAATTGAAGACTGTGGTTTCCCACAATCTTACATTTTCACTAAGACAACCAACATGAAATGAAAAAAATGACTGCATGCGATGTTTTAGGAAAGCCTCAGGAGTGAAAGACATGCACTTATTTTGCAGGAAAAAATTGGGATTAAATGGATTAAGTTTCATTTAATTTTATTTACTGATTTTTTAAATTTTGTTTGTTTGTTTTATTTTTTTTTTAATTAAAGTTAGATGAACAATACATCATCTTTTTCATTACTTATATTTGTTTTCAATTTCATTTTCAGGGGCAGATAAAAAGGAACTTGTCCTGTAAGTAAAATCTGTCCCGTCTTACAGTAATTAGGTTCAGCAGAGTTTTGACCTAAACACTGACACAACACGTTAATTCTCACCAAATAAAGTTCTGAGCGTTGAGCATCTGATTTCACATGACACAAACATGAAGTTTTTGTGGTGCTCCTCACAGGTGAGGAGATTGCCAGACCCAGACGCTCCACCCCGACGCCATGTCCTGCCCCGGAGATGCCGAGGTCTGTCCAAACTTCAGCCTCTGATCAGCTGTGTTGTGTTGCTGATGTGGTTCGAGTAATGTCTCGCTATTCTGTTTCTGATCATTGGATGTCTCCTGTTGCAGTGACAG
Source organism: Arrhamphus sclerolepis (assembly GCA_037176975.1). Lineage (NCBI taxonomy): Eukaryota > Metazoa > Chordata > Actinopteri > Beloniformes > Hemiramphidae > Arrhamphus > Arrhamphus sclerolepis. The sequence continues at coordinate 5,882,577 of JBAMYA010000009.1, forward strand.
ACTGTTGCAGAATGTCCCTGCCTTGTTTGGACTTCCCTCAGAGAGCAGATATGGAAGATATGACGGTCTGTCCTCTGCTGACAGAGATATGGATTCTCTGACTTCACAGCCACACTGACACCTATTTTTTTTCTTTTACTTTCATTGACAGTGGTCTCTAGCAACATATGGGGGGAACCTCGACCACGGTCGGAGTCACAGCTGAGCAGAAGTTTTCCGACAGGAGGTGAACTAACACGGTTCAACTCTGTATTATTTTTTGATGCATCTGTAAATACAGTTATGTAGGTTTTGTAATTCTGCTCAAATGGAAATGCCAACTCATACCTCAAAGAACTACTCACCCCACAAAACACAACACGCTCCCTCCGCTCCCTCTGTTCCACCCGTTCCACCCGTTCCACCCGTTCCACCTGCTCCACCTGTTCCACCCGTTCCACCCGTTCCACCCGTTCCACCTGTTCCACCCGTTCCACCTGTTCCACCTGTTCCACCTGTTCCACCTGCTCCACTCGCTCCACACACCCAGAAGAAGACTCAGCACCGGGGGGCTTTCTGTGCTGCTGCCCCACGACTGTGGAAACACCTTTCCAGATTCCCTGAGGTCCATAGACAGATTTTAAAAAGGACTAAAACTTTGCTTTTTAGGAAAACTTTTAGTTTTCCTCCTTGGATGCTTTTTAGATTTTTTTTAAATACCATATACATATATTGGCATATACCATATATTATGGTTTTAACCATATTTTTCATATTATTTTTTCATCATTATGGTTTTAACGTGTATTGCTTTGAGATTTCTTTTAATGTAAAGTGCATTATAAAAAAGATGTATTATTATATTATTATTATGAACTGTTGCAGCTCCTCCTCCTCTTCCACCTAAAAACATTCCATCGAGAAGTCACTACGGCTATCCTTCAGACTTGGCAGGTAAATCTGAGACGCTGTTGTAGCTTATTCATTCATTCATTCAATGATATGGATCCTTTTTTTTAATTTTAAGATGGTATTGGAAAATTTAGTGCTGATAAGAAATCGAAAGAAAAAAATAATGGCAATGTCGACAGGTGAGTGTAGTATTTTATTTAAAAAAAACCCAAAACAGTCAATCTTTGTCTTTGAGGAGTAAAGATTGGCAAAGGATCTCCAGATTGTCAAGAGTTAAAAAAAAAAATTAAAAAGGAAGAGATTTGCATACCTTTTGTACTGAGGAAGAAAAATTATGCCAGTACTGGATTTTTCTGTCTGCAGCCCCAGTCTGCACCCAGTAGATAAATGCGTGGAGAATTTTGAAAAACAACAAAAATAGCATGACTAACCTTTTTCTATTATTGGATTATGTTGCAAGAAAAAAATGCAAAAGTGGATGTTTTTTAATGAATTTGCTGACCATAAAACAGAAACCCTTCACACTGTCTTTAAAGTGCTTTCTGCTCTGGGGTTGTAAAAGACTGTAATACACCTGCTTTCGTGTTGCAGCTGATCTACCCAATGGGAGGGCAGCTCGCAGCTCTGCTCCTATCTACCTGAATATTCTCTCCCCGGCTTCGTACCGGGGGTCCCCGGCTCCCGACTTAGACGACGTGTTTGGTCCTGTGGACAGCCCCCGCTCAACTGAGGAGACAGCATCTCCTAGATGGGTTACGTTCACGGACAACAGACCTCCTCCACCTGATGAACCAGCCCCTCCCCCACCACCGGACTCTCCTCCTCCAGACACCCCCTCCTCCACCCCCTCAACACCCTGCCTCTCCCCTGGACCACCACCGAATGAACCTCCGCCTTCACCGCCGCCGTTTTCTCCCGGGTCCCCCCCTCCTTTCACGCCACTAGACTCTCCTCCCTCCATTGTACTTGGACCTCCGCCTCCTGATGAGCCAGCCCCTCCCCTCCCCCCTGACTTCTGCCCTTCTATTCCCCCCCCTGTGTGTCCTGAAGATGATGCAATTGATGAGGAGGTTCTACAGTTTGCAGAGTACGCCTCTGCCGCTGCCACTGCCCCCATCAACCATGTGCCCCCGCTGCCAGCGGAGCAGAGGTCCCCTCGGCCAGGAGTCACACCTCCACCTGTCCAGGGGGCTGCAGGAGGAAAGAGGACTCCGGAATACCAGAGAGATGATATACGGAGCATCACAGGCTCTCCCAGGGAGCTGACGGCCAGTTTCAGGGGCACGCCGCCTCCTCTTCCTCCAACCACCTACAGGTCTATCATGTCTTCCCCGGGCCCCTACTCAGGCAGCAGTGAGTGTCCTCGTCTGGCTGCAAATGTGTCCCAAAGCTGCTGTGTGATGTTCCGTAGTGGAGTATGAGTGATTGAACTTGTTTCTGAAATTGTCATTAAACAACACAAGGTAGTTGATTCATTAGATTTAGAACCTGAAGTGGTTAAATTCAAGGAATTTCATGTTGTTTGACCAGATTACTAAAATGAACAACTTTAAAAAGGCTGCTCAGAAACAAAAGTGGACCAGTCAGAAGCATTTGTTTTCACTGACATTTAGTGTTATAATTGCTGGAAGTTACTTCCAGCATTTCAGTGAAGTCAGTTTAATGCAACAACAAAACCTTGTTTTGTCTTAGTTTTTCTAAGAGGACGTGGGTCACAAGGTTTCCTGAGCTGTTGCTCTTCTGAGGTTGTATTTACCTTTTTTAATCCATAGATGCATAAAACCTTAGAATTGAACGATAGCAAACTTTCCCAATGTTTGTACCCGGAAAATTGATTCCTTTTATATTTACAAAATATTTCAGCCTTAAATGGTGGACGCTCATGTCCAGAGTCAGTTAAATCTCATAACTCTTGAACATAAAGGAACACAAACTTATAAAAATGCTCTGTTTGTATTCAACCTAATCGATGAGCCAGGCAGAGATGTCCATTTGCGTTTCCCTTTCTTGCAGCTCCCTCGTCTCCAGCTCGTCCCGCCACGCCTCAGTCTCGAGGCAGCCCCGTCCCTCCTCCTCCTCCCCCTCGTCCATCTTCGCGACCAAAGCTGCCCCCGGGGAAACCGATCACAGACCTGGTACACGTGAAAAACCCCATCCCATCTCTGAACGTCTGATTTTCTTCCTTTTTTCTGTCTCCGCTCATCAAACCTATGTTTTGCGTTTGGCATGCAGAGTCGTCCATTCAGTCCACCGGTTTCGGGCAGCCCCCCGCTGTTCGCCCCCCTGGCCCGGGCAGAGAGCTCCTCCTCCATCTCTTCCATCGCCTCACACAGTGCAGCATCCACACCAACCTTAGGGAGAGAGCTGAACATGCCCGCCACAGGTATACGACCTGCATGTCGCGTGCTCTCTCTCACCAGTTTCGGTCCACATGTTGTCATATGTCTGTCTCCCACCATCATGTCCTTGCCTCACAGTCTTGTCCCTGTCCATGATTTTCTCCTCCTCATGTCTCTGCTCAGAGGCCTCACAGCCTCTGGTATGGTTTGACCACGGCAGGTTTTATTTAGCTTTTGAAGGTGAGTTGAGCCACTGTGTGTCTGTGGTGCCATCTGTGCATGGGCTGAAATCACCTGCCCTTTCTTGTTTTTTACCCGCTGAGTTCACCAAAGTATTGCTGCCCATCTGATGTATTTCCCACCTAGACGCCAGAGTTATTCTGGACCGCACAGATTCATTCGATCTGTGTTTTAACTTTTTATTCAATAGAATGAAGTCAGATAGAAAATATATAATCTCGATGTACACACAATGTTTCATGGGATTTGTTTTTTAAATGTGTTTTTTAAGGATGCTCCAGAGGGCCCAGTCCCCTCACCATGGGGCCCCAGGACACTTTGCCAGTTGCAGCTGCCTTCACAGAAACCATCAATGCCTACTTCAAAGGCGCTGATCCCAGCAAGTATGCACACATTACAGAAGCACACACTTCCTGTGAGTATGGACTGATCTAATCTAACGGAAAACACTTATACTTACTACAGTTTGAGCTCCTGTTGGAGGAAACTGGAAAAGTGCCAGTCCGTTACATATTTGATGGTATCTTGAAGTGTATTTTTTTCTTAGTTTGACTCTTGTTTTTCCCCCTTTTCCCTCTTTTGCAGATGTGTGGTGAAGATCACAGGTGAAATGGTCCTTTCCTTCCCTGCAGGTATCACCCGGCACTTTGCCAGTCACCCAGCTCAACCCATCCTCACCTTTAGCATCAGCAACTACAGTCGTCTGGAGCAGGTCCTCCCCAACCCTCAGCTGCTGTGCTGGTGAGGACCGAGCACACAGGGGACATCTAATCACATTTTTCACTCCATTCATGGTGTCTCTTGACGGCTGAGTTTGCCTCAGTACATTCCTGTCGTCCTGCAGCGATTCATCAACAGATGGTCTGGACTCCAAGGAGTTCTGGGTAAACATGCCAAACCTGATGAGCCATCTGAAGAAAGTAGCTGAACAGAAGCCTCAAGCAACATACTACAACGTTGATATGCTTAAATATCAGGTTGGAAATAACATTCTATTTGTCCACATGTTTACTTTAAGCAAATCAGTTTGTTGTATCCTTACGTTAAAATCTGTCTTCTTTGTTCTGTTTAGGTGTCAACTGAGGGGATTCAGTCCACTCCTCTGAACCTGGCAGTGAGTTGGCGAAGTGTTGCCACCAACACAGACCTTAGAATAGATTATAAATACAACTCAGAGGCCATGGCTGCCCCAGTCCCCCTACACAACATCCACTTCTTGGTCCCTGTGGATGGAGATGTAGCGAAACTACAGGCTGTGATCCCACCGGCCACCTGGTAGGAACCCGAATAACTGCTTTTGCATGCACAGTCATGTAAGGCACTTTTGTAAACAGGTTTCAGGGGCTTACTGGTGGTGATGAGGAGTAATCCAAAGAACTACATGCCATTCATAGGTTGTATCCAAACCACAGGTACAAGATACAAGTGAAAGTCAGATGTGAGTTCCCCTAACCAGCGTCTTTATTAGGTCCACCTGTCCAACTGCTTGTTCATACAAATAGCTTATGAGCCAATCACATGTCAACAACTGAATAAATTTAAAGATGCAGACAAAGTTCAGAGTTCCATACAGCATCAGAATGGGGAAGAAAGGGGATTTAAGTGATTTTGAATGAGGTGGTTGTTGGGACTGGACTTTTTCAGAAACTGCTGATCTACTGGGACTTTCACACACAAACCATCTCCAGCATTTACAGAGAATGGTTCAAAAAAAGAGGAAATATCCGGTGGGAGGCAGTTGTGTGGATGAAAATGTTGTTGTTGATGTGAGAGGTCAGAGGAGACTGGACAGACAATTCACAACACCTTCTCTGAACATGCAGCATGTTGACCCTGCAACAGAAGACCACACGGTGCCACATCTGTCAGCTAAGAGCAGAAAGCTGAGGCTACAATTCACACAGATTCACCAAGAAAAATCTACAACAGAAGACTGGAAAAACGTTGCCTGGTCTCACGAGTCTGGATTACAGCTGCGACACTCAGATGGTGATCAGAAACTGGACAAACATGAAATCATGGATCCAACCTGGCTTCTATCAACAGTTCAGGTTGCTGCAGATGTTTTCTTGGCCACTTTGGACCCCTTAGTACCACCTGATCCTGGTTTAAAAGCTGCAGCCTACCTGAATACTGCTGCTGACCATGTCCCTCCCTTCATGACCACAGTGGACCATCTTCTGATGGATACTTCCAGCAGGATAATGCACCATGATCAACCCAGACTGGTTTCTTGAACATGACAATGAGTTCACTGAACTCCAGTTTCCTTAAGACTCGCCAGATCTAAATCCAATAAATCACCGTTGGGATGTGGAGGAAGTGAAGATTTACACCATGGATGTGAAAGATGACAAATCTGCAGCAACTGTGTGATGTTGCTGTGTCAATGTGGACTAAAACCACTGGGGAGTGTTTCAAGCAGCTTGTTGAATCTATGCTACGAAGAATAAAGGCACATAAGAAGGCAAAATGGATCCAACCTGGTACCAGCAAGTTGTATCTAATAAAGAGGCTGGTGGATAGATGTAATAATCCACAGGCTTCCCAGTCTGCTGGGATTCATTTGTTTAAATAATCACTGTGCACTTATGTTACGTCAGTTGCATCACCTACCCTCCTTCATGGGGAAATACTTCCTCAGAAGCAGTAGCTAAAAATGATCCTGCAAAGGAATATTTATGAACTATGACCAGCTACAGTTGATGCGGCACAAACACAAAAGAGAAAGAACGGGTGACACGGAGCAGTTTCCTTCCTCTCAACCTCTTGAAGGGGGTATATTATTATATTATATTAAAAAAGGATCTGTTTGGGTTTCTGAAGTTATTACCAATTCACGTGTTTTGATATCACACAGCTTTGTCAGTTTGTTTGAAAAATGATGTCATTCAGTGAAGCATTTAGAGTTAAAACGCTGACTCCACCTCCTTCAACTGGTAGTCTACAAATGTTTTTTTTAAAAAGGCTAACACAACAAAAAAAAGAGGAAGAACTGTATTAACAACATGAAAGTATTTATTTTGGTTTTCTTGACTTTGATCAGAAAACCTTTTATGTGTGAATCCTGTTTTCAGGCTCTTGTATGTTAGCATGGATGTGACCTAGATGTGACCACATCTACTTTACAATACAACACACTGCAACATGTCTTCTGTTTTCTCATTAAGGGATCCAGAACATCAAACGATACAGTGGAAAATTTCAAGCCTGTCTCACAGGTCTGATAACGGAGGCAAGTGTCCTTTGTTTGAGATCTGCTTAATTTGCCAGAATTGCTTTATTCCACAAAGTCAGACATGACATGTCTATTTCCTGCAGGAGTAGGGGCTCTACTGGGACGCTTCCAGATGGCGGAAGGTCCCTGTAAACCCTCCCAACTAGCAGTCCAGTTCACCAGCGAGGGAAGCACTCTGTCAGGATGCGACATCCAGCTGGTTGGGACTGGCTACCGACTCTCGCTGGTGAAGAAGAGATTTGCTGCAGGTCAGTTTGAGTGTAAGACCTGGTGATTTACTTCTTTCATTTGAAAACACATTTCACAAAGTAAGCCATACGTATCAGTGATGCAGCGGCATGAATGCACACGGACTCTGGAGGCTGAGCATCACCCCTCTCTGACATGTTTCGTTTTGTTTCACAGGGAAATATTTGGCGGATAATTAGCAGACTTGTATGTGAACAGAACCAAGAAAATCAGTGACATTCGACTGTGAAGACTACGGATCCATCCCATTTTTAGTGCACTTAGGAGTTTGTCTGTAGCAACCATTAGGATGAATGGTTGAGGATTAATACGAGAGGAGATTATAACACACAGAGAGGACAGGCTGACGGCTGCTGAGTTTATGCAAATAAATACAAATCATATTATTTGTGCACTTGGAACATTTAAGAGCTTACATGGAGTAAAATATAGGAAAATCCTGGTTCTTTGTTTTTTTTCTTGTTAACAATTGCTGTAAAAATAACTGTGGATTTCATACAGAGATGCAGCCTTATTTTATTTATTTTGTCTAACAGGTTGTCGCAGCAAGTGACATTATAAGAAAAATTCAAAACTAGTTGGAGAAGATTGAGAAAGGGGTCCTAATGTGCAGTACGGGGTTGCTTTGCAGCTTCACTTCAACAGCTTGTTGGTGGCATTGTAATATCTTCCACAAAGAGAGGTTTCTAAGGTTTGTCACGCCCCATCAGGTCTATGTTAAACAACTTGAGCTGATTGAAGAACAATTATTTGAATATCGAGGTGCTTTTGATATGGAAAAGTTTTGGGGGTTCGAACTCTGGATGGGACATTTTAATGAAGCTTCACAGGTACATTCTACCAACAATGTAGTTTTATTTTGTAGAGAAATTAGCACCCCCCCCCAGCAAAAAAAAAAAAAAAAAAAAAAAAAGAACATAAGAACATCAGAACATCATAATTATAAAACAACCAAAAATCTATTCAGGGACCAATAAAGGTGTTTGCTTGCTTGTTATCCTCAGATTTGGTGGATGCAACTTCCCCTTGTGATCCTGGTATCTTTATGTAAAAACACACAATAAAAATCAATTGATCACAGTGGTTCTTAGTATCAGGCAGAAATATAACCTTCTTCATTGCATGACTGTTTAACAGAAAACTTTTTTTTTTTTAAAAGAAAGGAAAAGAAAACTGTGGGCAATACTAAGTATTCTCTTGCATTGTCTATAAAATTTAAGAGGGTAAATAGCATCATCAGCAGATGTGCCGTCCTCTAAAAAGCAGTCTTACGTGTGTTAGCACAATGTCAAGAGGGAAAGACATAAGCTGTGTTCTTAAAAAAGCAAGTTTTGATTTACATCAATCCAAAAAAAAAAGGTAAAACCATTTCCAAACAAGTTGGATTTAAGAGGTGAGAGGTATGGAGGACTGAAATGAAGAAGACATGGGAAGCAGAAGTAAGTTTATGTTTAACCAAAAACGCTGCCATGGCAGGAGAGTCCATCAACAAGAACCAAAACAAAGCTAACAAACAAAGAAGACAAAAAACAGAATGACGCGGATGACAGGATGACCAGCAGGGAGGAAGGCAAAGACCATGTATGGATAGAGGGGTAAAGGAGATGCAGGTGCTGTTGGAGGTATGGAGCACCGAGGAAGTAAAACAGAAGAAAACCAGAGAACATCAAAATGAAACAGGAAGTGAAACCAACAGAAATAAAGACTGGAGATACAAGAAAACAAGACAAACCACAAAAAACAAACCCAAAACCTCGCTGGAGTCCAGCATTGCAATGCAGAGCAGCATGTGAACAAACTACAAATGCCCCACAGGCAGATGGGACCGAGCTGAAGTCTGATACCATTACAGACTCGTTCACGCTAAAAAGGGATATTTAAGAACATCTGGCCTCTTCTGCAGCCTGTCACCATTTTGCAGTCCTGCAGTTCTATGAGCCGCTTGGCTCAGGAACCGGCTTCAGATGGCCGCAAATGTGATAGGTCGAGTTGTATTTTTCTTCTTCTGTATCGTATTTCCTGCTACTTCCTTCTTGTTTTTAAGCCATCTAGCGAGGCTGATTTCGGCACTTTCAGTAAGAATTGCTGACGCTCAACATTTGAGCTGATATGCAGAAGCTTGGATCGGGCTTAAACTCTCTGACTAACAGGTTCTAAGAGGCAAAACATCTGCTAAAGCTTGACTGGGCCACGCAGCAGGACGACGATCTAAACCACACCAGCAGATCTACATCTCATAAGGGCTGAAAATAAAATGATCAAGGTCTTGGAACTGCGTAAACAAAGTCCGAACCCCAACAGAAATGCTGCGGTGGAACCTTAACAGAGCTGTCCGAATGCTAAACACTTCAAGTATTTTCGTGTTATAACTGCTAATAGTGGATCGTGGGGTACTTAGTATTGCCCCCACATATATACATTTTTTTTTCTTAAATGGTTAATGGAACATTCTGAGGTTATTCTTTGCCTAATACTACACTACAATCAGACAGTGTATATAATGTTTTTACACAATTAAAAAAAACTCATAGGATTAAAAAAACTATCTTTTGAAACTTGATTTAAAAAAGGATTTCTAAGCTAAATGACTCAAAGAAATCATTAAGTTGCTAAATCTTTGCATGTATGTGAACAACCAGATAGTAATTTCTCTACAAAATTGCATCCATGTGCTAGTTTTTTTTATCTTGTGGTTTTTTTCTTCTGTACTCTGAAGTGACACAGACGCATTAATGCCAATCCATGCAGCCTTTAACGCGACCACTGCAGATGACATGTTGCCCTTGAACAATCACGTCCACAGAGAGACAACATGGCTCTTAATCAGCTGTTCCAGTCTGACCTGGTGACGCAAGACAAAGATACCCCAAAGATACCCACAAAGTTGGCTGCTGGTATTTGTGGGGTGTTTTATTAGTAGAATTGCATTAGGTGAAGGTGATTAACTGAAGCTGCTGTTTTAACTGGAACTGTTTGTGTAATTGATTCAGAATTTATATATTTAATTGATTATCAATATGTTACACACATGCAGAGTCGGATGTGTGAGTGCCATAAGTAGGTCATGAGGACCTTAAGGTTTCCAGAGAAATACAGAAAGATCTGGGTTGATGATTGTGTTGCCTTTGATGCTGCTTAAAGTCTTGGCCGATTTCATTGGCCATGATCGTGATGGAGGTCCTGAGTGGGATGACTGGGGACATAGCAGAGTAATGAAAACAGTCTCAGTCATGAAGACGCCATTATTCAGGTCCCTGTCTTATTTTATTCCTTTTTCCACAATGTTGAATAAATGTTTTATCATTTTCTAATAGCAATATTTAAAAAAAATCTAAGTATAAAAAGTGTACATAGAAAGCTGTGTTTTAAATATTTATCTGAGCAAATGGACGTGTCTGTGATAGTCTTTTTGTTTGTTGATGTTGACACTCATATATGCATTTGGCTCGACGTAACAGCACACGGCGTTCTTTTCATCTAATGTTTTCCATGCAATTATCTTGTACAAACGAGTGTTACTGTTGATGGACCCAAATGGTGGCGCGTAAAAGCTGTGCTGTCCGTCACCGGTTTCAAAAATGTAATACCAGTTTGTCCTTTTCAATACAGTCATGATGCGGGTGTTGTGTAAGTGTGCTACGAGAAAAAACACTTTTGCCTTCACTTACGTCTCTGCTCAATGTTTTGCTGTTGATACACCTTATAAAAACTCATTGTCAATAAATTTGGCATGTCATTAATATCCCATGCAGTTTTAGGTGTTTCACATTCTCCTGTGTATGACCAAAAAAAAAAGACTCACTTTTGTTTGTGAAAAAGCTCACACGTAAAACATGCACATATATGTTTCATGGTATCTCTTAATGTGCTGACTAATGGCTAGAGCACGGGTACAAGATTTCAATTAGTTCCCCATATCTATACATACATATATA
>JBAMYA010000009.1:5913271-5925574 GCA_037176975.1 Arrhamphus sclerolepis
TGCAGTTTCTGACTGATGAGTAAAGTTCTGCTGATCTTCTTGTAGCCTTCACCTTTGTGGTGGAAAGAAATGATTTTATTTCTCAGGTCTTCTGTCATTTCTCTTGCTGACATCATGAAATGGGAAACGGGTTTTGATCCTCTTTTATAGTCACCTGTCTGCTGGACACCTGTGTGATGACTGATTAGACTCACCTGTGATCGTATTCTTGTTAAATTAGACATTTGTAGTCAACAATCTAGCTTTGCTGCAGAGACTTTCAGGGGGGTGAACTCAGTTTTACACCACCCTGATCTGAGTAAAACTGAAAAAATGTGTGATTTAAGTTATATTATTGACCTTACCTTCACGTTATAAGTTAAACAGATGTTATACTAATATTTTGGAAAATGTTTTCATAGGGGCTGTACTCATTTATACTGAGCACTGTACGCGTAATATTTACACAATAAATCATTAAGCGTCATGTTTTCTATTCTTAACATTTTCTATTAATATTCAAATTAGCCTGCAAGTATATTTTCTATGATTAAAAAGTACCTGAAAGTGAGATTGAACATCTACACAGGAAATTCACATATTTTGTAAAATTGACTTAGATTAAAGATTAGATTAAATTATATTTTAGGGATTTTTCTTTTTCACAACTTGACAGATCAGTAATGAGTGTTTTTCTCCAACTTCACATCATCCCTTATTGACAGGGAGAGCACAAAGCTGCAGGACTGACTTCAAAAGAGTTACATCTGATGTGACCTAAGAGCGCTTTAGTGCAGAACCTCGACCAGAGCGGCGCTCAGGAAAACTGCAGTCACTTTCTGTGAGCGACAATAAAACCACTCAAACGGCAGAATGCACCTCAGCTGCTGCGATCGTGGTGCAGGGCGACATTTATTGCAAGGATGTTGTCTTAAATTTGCATTTATTGAGCTGGATTTTAACAAGAAAAAAAAAAAAAAGAAAAAAAAGAAAGTTAGCCTAACCCTTGATTTTTCTTTTTTAAATGAGTCCTGTCTAATCCTGCAGCACATCTGTACAGATTAAAAAAATAAATTCACAGCACTGACTGAAAACAGCCACTAACGGAGCACATGTAACACTTCTAAAGCAAATTTATTAGAACAGGGATGTTTGCAGAAGGTTTCGTCGTCATGTGGCTCAAAACAGTTCTACAAGAAAACTCCAGCTCCAGCCGTCTGTATCGGCACGCGGCCAGCAAGCGTTTGCAGAGCAGACACATAAAGCTTTAAAATTCAATCCCCATTTTAACCCCCCCCCCCTAAACCCCATGTTAAATACACCCGCTTCTTCAAAAGAAAATGCTTACTGGAAATGCTGACACAGGTGGCTGAAAGCAACTGTAGCTTACATTACATTCTGTGGCTCATGATTAATCCACATCTGACATTTCTTTCAGAAAAAATAAAATAAAATAAGAATGCATCGATGCTCCCACTGGTTTTCAGAATAAAAACAACAAATGGGTTTTAAAGGAAATGGGGAAAAAGAATCTTTAGGACTGGTTCTGATAAAACGGAGTGCTTGAAGTCTGACAGGACAATACAGATGCTGTAGGAGCGAGATATGTCCATGGTCCACCTAAGCTTCTACCATCATCTCTCCGAAGACGTATGAACTATTCAGGCGAGAACTTAAAATAATAAACAAGTTCAAAGCAGAGAAATACTTAATCTCTAAGTAACTAGCAGTCAAATCCACACATTCAATCTCACACTTTACTACACTTGCACACGCACACAAACACACACTTATTAACAAAACAAAAAAAAACAAAAAAAAAACAAAAAAAAAAAAAGAGAAAGGAAGAAAAAAGCTTCATGGTCCAGAAGGTACAGATAGCAGTCTGTGTGACCTAAGAGGACCAGCCTAAAGATAAAAAAATACAGGTAGCACATCTGGATCAGGGAATACAAGGCATTACTAACCAATGGTCCACGAAAAAGAAAGAGGGGAAGGGAAAGAAAAACAGACAGACAAACAAAAAAGTCACTGCACGACAAGCAGAAAAATACCAAACTTTAGCAAGAAGTCACTTTGCTGGTCACTCATCCTGAATTTGTGCCTCACAGAGGGATGAGTAGTCAATACCCAAGTAATTACACTTTAAATGTACATCAGACATCTAGTAATCTAGAACAAGTTCTTTTCTATGTAGTGTAGTGCTACCGCGTCAGTGTGTGCGCACTGAGCAGGTAACGCTCGAGTAGAAAACTTTTTCCTACAGGTGACCTCGTGTAAAACTGAGCCGAAGTCACAGGGGGCAAAATAAAATAAAATAAAACAAGAGTACAATAGAAGTAAAACCCACAAAAGCTTTTGAAGGGGAACAGATGCACACACTTCAACCTAATTGTAGAAATGCGTAAATTCAAGCAGCACAAAAAATGTCAATGAAGTATGCATAATCTCTGAAAAGAAGAAAAACAGAAAACATCCCTGCTTTCATGTTCCTAAATACAAAACTTCAGTGTAACAAGAGGTCCTTCCCCCCCGCCTTTTTTTTTTTCGTCTTTTGTTCTTTAAAACATAAAATTTTAGTCCTCTGGTGTTGTGAGTGGTATAGGATGAGTCTTTTTTTGTCATTATTTTTTTTTCTCTTTTGTTTTCTTATATATTTGAAGATGTGGTAAGCATGCAAGCCTCGTAGAGGAGGGGCCCCGGAAGGGCAGATGGGTGGGCTGGTGGTGAAAGACGGAGCGTTTAGGCCAGCGCCGGGAAGGCCTCGGGATCATCCACGTTGGGGACCGACGCTCCGCCAGCCTGGTGGGAGAAAACAAAAACCAGGACGGGTTAGGGAGGGCGAGTGGCGGCGACGCGTGCGTTAACGCCGCTTTTCACTCCCACACTGAAGCACATTTGTTTTCTGGTTAAGTATTCTGACAACTTCTACTCGAGATTTATCAACCACACATTTGAAACTTTCCATGGAAACTTTAGCTTTGGAATTTTGGAAATATTCCAAAAACTTTCCACAGGAATTATGGTCATTTGTGGAATAAATTTGAATTCATTAGAAATTTAAAGAAACTGAGTTATATAACAGCATTAATAGAAACTCTCTCTTTTCATAAGCAGATATTTTTACAAAAGGATGTAATTACAAAACATGATGCTGATTCATTTGTAAGTAGAACTTTATGAATGCTTCATTCTTTCTTGGCGGGAATATTTCTTACAGCTTTCCGTTCAAAATGTAAAATGAAAGGAACTCCCCTTCTGTCTAAAAAAAGTCAGATTAAAAATGTAAAATTAAGGGAACATCATTATGAAGCATAACATAAACTTTCATTGCTATGCAGATGATACTTTGTCTCAAATGTGTGTCTTCAATAATCTCTGTGTTGTGGGCTCACAAAAGTAGGTTTAGTAGTTTAGACTTCTAGAAATTGTTGTGCACGTGATGGAGGAATGCACAATGCATGCAGGGGGCGTGGCCTCAAGAGACCTGCAGGAGGTAGTGTCCTATGTTACATGAACTGAGCAACAGCATATTACACTCCTCTGTATTCACATCAAATCTGATTGTTTTAGTCATCATGCCCAATATTTTTTTTAATCAACTATATTTATGCTCCCAACCTTCAAGTGTGAAAATTCCCAATTTATTCCAATTATTTTCCATGGAAAGTTTCCAACTTTATAAAAATTCCTGGAATTTTGCAACCCCATTTGTGACACACCAACAGCAGTGACAGACAGCAGCTTTAGAACTTACCTTTTCGGACCGCCCCCCTCCACGTCCTGTCCTGCTGCCTCCCCCGCCACGGCCGCCCCTGCCTCCGCGAGCACCACCACGCCCACGGCCGGGACGGCCCAGGTCTCCAAAGTTGATCTCCAGCTGAGATGTGATGTCGTTGGCTGGTTTACGGAAATGGTGGTCGCTGGACTCGTCAGCGGTGCCCTGCTGTCGCCAACACGGGCGTTTAGACCAGAAACGAAGAAGCAAGTGAGTGATTCGACAAAGAGGTTTTTACTGGACCATGTTGGTGAAGGTGGAAAGAAAATGCAGGCACCTTGTGGTACAGAGTGTGTGGTTCTGAATCCATCTCTGGAGCATCAATCAAAGCACCAACCGGTCTCTGGAGAGAAGACACACACACACAAAAAACAGGTCATTTTGGTCATCTCGGTAACATTCTGAGACACCATTTACAACACGACATAGCAACAGAGTTTATTTGACTTATGATCAGCTGCTCCAATAATAAGATTGACTTTTTAAATAACAGCGCTGTTCAAATCCACCATGGTTTTACTGTTTTTTTTCTTCTCCTCTCTCGAAGTAAAATATAACACAAGAAACTTAATTTCTTATTTGTATATGAACACACACACACACACACGCACGCACAACAGGGACATTGGAATTCTTATGCAAAGATCAAGAGGCGAACTTGTGAAAGAGCCGCTCAGCTGCTTTGGTAAACCAGCGCATTAAAAAAAAAAAAGCCCGATGCTTAGAGAAAGCTGTCTGATAACTTAGTTACAGCTCAATAAGTAAACTGTTCGATGCTGCGTGAAATGGATCTGGGCTCTCCAGTACTTGCACAGGTTTATTTGACTGACACTTTAATATTTATTAGTATTAACTGAACAACATTCTAACGGATCTATGAGGCATCAAAGTTGCACGTCTCAACTGTTGTGTTAAACACAAACAGAACCAGAAACCAAAAACAGCAAGAATCTCGTTGAAATCAGCGTTGTGATCCGCATGAAATGTTTCAAAACGACTTCAGCAGGAACTTTATCA
This sequence comes from Arrhamphus sclerolepis, assembly GCA_037176975.1. Lineage (NCBI taxonomy): Eukaryota > Metazoa > Chordata > Actinopteri > Beloniformes > Hemiramphidae > Arrhamphus > Arrhamphus sclerolepis. The sequence continues at coordinate 5,918,046 of JBAMYA010000009.1, forward strand.
GTTTAGTCAGCGCAGTCAGCTTCCTGTTGTACGAGATCTGGGCGATATGAATCAAAGCCACTTTTCTTTAAACGTTTTACTTTGGTTATGATATGATAATGAGTGATTATTTGTTTTCAAATCTTTTTGTTTTGCACTCAGGACAATTTTCTTTCTTTTTTTTTCTGGATTTTCTTGCAAAATACTCAATTAAAAGAGATATTTTCCCAATGAAAGAGGGCATATCTTTATGGCCAATTAATAAATAACTACAACTGCAATACCTGACATGTCCAACATTATGTAACAACAGGTTTCGTTTAATTGTCCGGTTCTTTGCTGTACAACAAAACTCCAAAGTAGACACAAGAGCTCTGATAGTTGATTATTCAGGGACTTTTATCCTTATGTGTTAAGGCTTTGATTCACAACAACCTTAGTTGTTTTTTTGAGTGGGTTCCCTGACGTGTTCTCTGATCAGTGCGTCTTCACACCGTCTCATTTTCATGAACAAAGTCTCGCCAGTAACAGTGGTGTTAAACTGAGCAGCGTCTCCTCTGACCACTTACGTCTTCGCTCTTGGACTTGTGCAGGACGTAACCTTTCTTCCACTGGCTGTCAGCTCCCTCGTTGGGCTTGCGGATGTTGAACTCCACCTTGGTGCGCTCCTTGTCCTGCATGGCCTTCCACTCATCCAGGGTCATCTCTCTGGGACCTTCAGTCTTCACCTCTTCAACTTCATTCTCCCTGAAAATGCAACATAACGATAAAAGGAATTAAAGACCCACAAACCAACAACTCGCTCACCAATCCTGACGTTAAAACATTATTTATCCCATCTGCAACACAGCTTTGTGACAAAAGTGCACATGCAGAAATGCCATTTGAGATGCGTTACTTCTAATAAATTCTTGACTTCACATCAAACTACAACCTGGAGTATCTGACAGTTTCTCACTTGTTCTCAGAGCTGGCAGGTGCATTTTCCTCTCCCTCTGGAGTTGTTTCAGGAGCTGCAGTCTGTTCAGCCTCACTAGGAAAAACAACAAAACATCCACTCTTCAACACAGCTTCCCACAGTTACATCAGTTAAAACTAGCTCCACAATACAGAAATCTTAATGTGGTTCACTTAACATAATTAGGACGTTTTAGAATTATTAAAAGCTAAAACTGAGCTGCAAACACTTTTCTTTAAAGCATCATTTCATCCTGATGGTGTGCAGAAAGTCAGCAGAAATATGAATTTGTGTTTGTCTGTCCAGGAAACTCACCTTACTTCATCCTTGACGTTGCCCCAGTTGTGTGAACCAGTACCGATGCGCTTTTCATCAGTTTTTAGATTGCTGCTGCAAAAGCAGAAAGGAAAACACACCATGAGCTATTCTAAAATTAACAACACGTTTGCACACTGGCCCTTTTGGGAAAAACACCATTGGCACTTCAGAAAGACTGTTTTAAAAATGTTTAGTCCAAATAAAAATGTGTAATTTGCATTTGAAATGACACATTCAACAACAAACTGACAATGTTAAACTTTAGTTTATGGCTCAGCGTCAAACCTGCCCAGTACACTAACCAGTACACTAACCAGAGTCTTTGTGTCGACATGGATCACAACAAATGTGATTGGTCAGCTTGTTAGCACTGGTGTTCGTCTTTGAATAATATTAATATTTTGTTGTTTTAAGCCAGGCTGAAGGACAGATTGGTGCAAAGTCTTTAAAAAAAAGTACTGTTGCTCAAGTTTTATCAGCTTCAACTGACATAAGATCTGCTCATCTGAAATTACAGAGCCACACACAACAATGGACACGCATAAATGATGCTTTAACTCAACATTCCTGAATATATCCCCTTTTCATAAACTCGTTATGCTGGGCTGGAGACAGTTAGAAATGTTTTAACGACTGGTTTTCCATCGCCTTTTAGCATACTGCAGAGAACTGGAACGCACGTGGGACACAGACAACAATATTTACGTCGTCTGCCCTCAAAGCCAATGTCTTAATGCTGCCAGCCTGTGTTTATGCAGGAAATATCCACCAGTATTTATGAACACTGCTACAAACGTGCCACTCAATGACGTGGAAACATCCACATAAGTTCATGACTGAAGCTGAAACACCATGTTGGAGGTTGGTCTGGTTACGACAGCCATAACGAAGGACATTCTTGTCGATTCCTTGTTAATTAGCGTCTTTCTTTACGCGCTCCGAAACAGATGTGATTTAATGACGGCGGTCTGTGACCCTGATGTAACCGGTTCTCACATCTAGTCCAGTAGAGGCCCACGAGTGCAGATCTGTGATGCTGGTGATGCAGGAAATAAGGCGTGCTTCCCAAAATATAGTTTGTTCTGATAACCTCGTACATCAAACAATATCAGCTTTTCCTCCACAGCTCAGTTTAAGAAAGACGGGCACCTTTCTAAACTGCTTGTGGACATGGATGCTTCTAGGGTTTTACTGAAAGGCTCGACTCACGATTTGTCATTTCCGCTGTGTCTGTCAAAGTCCCGTTTCCCACGTGAGTCGAAGCCGTCTCCTCGGCCCATGCCCCGTCCTCTTCCACCACGCCCGCCCCGGCCGCCACCACGCCCTCTCGGTGGCCTGTCTCCAGAGGGCCTGATGGACAAAAAAAGACCAAAACAGTGCGTATTTACTTAACAGTATGCACATATTCAAACAAAATGTTAGTACTTCAGCAGGCAGTCCAGTTGTGACAACAGCTGTCCATAATTACTTGTAAACCATTTAGCACTCCACAACTTCTCCAAATCCGTCAGCCCCTCTGCTCTTAATGCACAGAGAAATCAATACAAAATCATACACAGGAAGTACGCTTATTGTGTTATACTCAACTGGTTTTATCAAATCATTTCACAAAAGCACCCTAGGAGAAATAAACAAAAAGAAAAAAAGCAACGTTTTGAACATAACGTAGTCCCTTTCTGTACAAGACAGTAGCTCCCTGCTCCTCTTTGCTTCGCTGAGAAGGAGACTTGGTATCAGGACTTTCTATGACTAGTATACAGGTGCGCTCCAAATCTAGAATAAGCTTCATTGAGTATTAGTACACGTGGTGGCTGAGTATTTTACTGTAGCAACATCAGGAGAGAGTAAGAGGAAGCAGCAAAGACATGAATGTAAATGAGAGGAAAAAAAAACAAAAACCACACATCACAGAGATGAACGATTCATGGTAACATGGGTTATAAGTTCTGGATGTTGGTTTCAATTACTTTGATTAGATTTCCAGCACTAGATAATAATAATATAATAATATTAAAAGTGTATCAATGGAAAAGGAAGAAAGTATGTTACACTACTGATGTTAAAGATGACACCCCCCAAGTTCAGTTAAAACAAACTGCTAGGCAGTGATGACTGTTGGTTCCAGGAGGATTCAGGGGCGTTTTAAAACCCTCTCTCTCAACAATAAGTAGGACCAAACTAAAACCTGAACAAGCAAGATAAGGCACAGCAGCCTGAGATACCAGACTTCTCCACGACGCTCCTTTTTTCCCTCCATTTTACATGTGTTCAAAACAAACTATGGGAGGATATCTATTAGCTGCAAACAGTTACCCCACCCCTCCCCACCCCACCCCACGCTCAAGTCTGATGGACCCACCGAAATGTTACAGGCGCGCTTGGTTGAGTTTTTTTGTTCTTCGTTTTTGTATTTTTTGCTGTTACTGTTGTTTTCAAGTTGGGTTAGAAGGATATTTTGCTTAAATGTCTGTAAAAGTGACTGATAAAATGTGTAAATTCCAACTCATGTGAGATACTTTATTTGCTCCGTTGCAAAATGTGGCTACATGAAGGAAGCAGACAGAGGGAAGCTCAGCATTAGAACGGCAACGGCACATCAACGTCATCGATCATGTCGACGACGTAAATACGGCAACAAGTTAAAGTTGAATGAAACTTACAACACCAAAACCCAGAGTTGAACGTTTCAGGTGGAGGAATTTTTAAGAAGAAATCTACAAAAACGGTACTCTGCATGCTACGTAAAACCAGAATAGCTCTATCGCCGCAGCACAACTGCTATACGTGAGCATCTCAAAAGAAAACACCCGCAGCTCATGAACAGTGGGCTTTTGTTTTTCCCTCTTTTTCTTTTTTGTTGCACATCATTTATGTTAAATATATCTCACCTCTCTGAATAAACTAGAGCTCTGAACAGTTTTTGCACTTTTGGATTGGCCAGATCCTTCCCTTCTTTTTTTTGTTTTGTTTGGAAGAATATAAAGTGATGTCTGGAACAGTTCTATCATAGATTTATGGAGATTTTTATGTATAAACCAAATGATGTCCTACGACATTTTGTTTTATGTTAAAATGTATCTATTTTTCACATTTAAAGGTACTAAACTGTGAGAATGGTAAAATGTATTATCATTTGCTGGCATTTAAGAGAATGATGAATCAAAAAATGGAAATAAATAATTGTGGCAGCCAGCGTCGAAAACTACAGCAGAACCCACGCTGCCCTCGAGCAGCTGGCGGCATATTTACAGAGTGATGTAAACAACAAGTATGAAAAACAAAGATGTAGAGCCAGTGTTTAACCTCACATATAGATCTCCTGACAGGAAGTCAGGATTCACACGTCAACCCAGCGTTTTTTACTGGCCACTCATCAGACACTTACTTGTCTGGGGAGAACTCTCCGCCTCCCTCAGGCTTGTCCTCGGCAGGTTTCTCAAACCGGCGCTCACGGGGTGGTCTCCGGTCTGGCCTCTTGTCACCAGGTCGGCCCTCACCCTGCCCACTGGGGCGTTGGGATCCTAACTGGCCCTCCTGGTCTGCTCGTCGTCCAACCCGCCTGATGCCTACGTGAGCAAAAAATTAAAACCAGCGAGAACCTCTGTCAACACTTTTGCCACACATGCTTTTAAGTACAAACAGAATCCCACTAAAAGCATCTAATTAACCTCCTAAATGGTCGTTTATTTTCTATTTGCAGTTTCAAAGTGTTTGAATTCACTGTCTTTGCAGATGCTTAATGTGTACAACAAGACTTCACGGGAATCACAAGAGTATACGTCAAGGTGTGTTTCCACCAACAGGGTTCCAGTGTGGTTTTAAGTGTCTCCATTACCAGGAATGACTCCCTAATAAAAAAATAAAAGAATAAGAAATCTGCTAAAACAAACAAAAAAACTGCTGGATGGCGTTGAGTCGCTGTGGTCAGGAGATGACGTAATTCTGCCGCCTAATTGTCGTAGTGTACGAGTTATCTCTTCTCGTAAAGCGCCTCCACTATAGCTCCTGCAATCTTCATCTCCTCATTTTAGTTTTTATATCATCATCTTTCCCATCTTCTTTTAGTCATTGGCGATTGATAAACAGCGACAGCGGTGCACTACCGACACCTGGTGGTCCAGAGTGGTAGTTTCCTGAGTTTTAATCGTGGGTGGTGGTGAATCTAGTGCTTCTTTGCACATGCTGAAAATTAACCACCTTTTGACGGCGGCATCAACGCAAAGCACAGAACCCACAATTCAGTTTGGCAACGACTGATGTCATCACATTCAAAGTAAGTGGAGTCATGACTGAAAACACTTGGTGGTTATAACTCCAGCCTGTTTTTAACGCTCTTCTTACTTTTTCTTTACTTCTGTGCATTCTCAATTTTTTTCAGGTTGTATCTTTATCCTCATGTCCAAGCACAGCAAAGTCCACAGACATATTTTCTTTTGAATGTCCTGTACTGGTCCAATTTAAAAGATTATAAGTCACATCGCCAGTTTTGTTATTAATTTAAAAAAAAAAATCCTTGCATTCTTCTTTTGAGTTCCAAACAAAATGCAAGCCAGTTTGAATGTCAAATTGTAAATAAAAACAGTACCCTTTGATAACCAGTTTTTAAAGTGATAAATTGTTTACAAGAGTTCAGTTCTGGTTCAGACTAAGCCATTTTCGGGATTACAAAGTTTTAAAATGAGTACCCATTCATAAGATCAAACAAAAACTATCTGGAAGGTTTTGCTGAGCTATTGGCCTGAATAAAGATGATCTTATCTGTGGGATCTGCTCCCGGAGCTGCATCAGCCAGCAGCCAGACTCTGCACCTTCCTCTCGGATGCTCGAGGAAACCGCATCTGCGCCACTTTCTCCGCTCTCCTCGAGGCTCAACTGATGCACGTTGGTCCCCCCCTTTTTTCCCCTTTGCACGTGCTCGTTAGTGTGCATCTACCTCCAGCCTGCTGCTCGTCGCCGGTCTGTCCTCTAACAACAACAGGACAGGGTCCATGTTGACCTCCCGCTAACGTAGTTAGCTGGAGCCGCACATGACAGTTGGGAATTAAAGCGCAAAAATAAGCACGTAGGCGGGAGAGCATTGTCGCTCTTTTGTTTTGTTTTTTTAAATACCTTCTTTCTTCAGGGAAATCGGCGCCTGAGATTCCTCCTTCTTGTCCAGCAGCGGGTTTTTCCTGTCCTTCTGCGACTCCTTCTTCGGCTGCTTGGCGGCTTGAGCCGCGGTCTTGGTGGAGCCAGCGGCGGCCCCCTCCTTCTTCTTGTTTTCGGCAGCTTTCAGGATCTCGAACGGGTCGGACTCGTCGTCCAATAACTGGTCGAACCTGTTGGTTACGACGCAGCCGAAGCCTTCTTGCAAGTGTCCGGGCATGATGGCGCCCCTTCAACGGGATTCACCTCCGATTCTACGAGGCTTGATGCGACCAGCTCGCTGGATGCTGCCACAAGATGGCTGGGAGAGCTGACCCTTCTCTTCCGGTGCGAGCATCATCCGGGACACCGCGCCGCCCGCGCGCACCAATCTGAGCACGCGGCGTGGATGCAATGTTTTTATTTACATTATGTAATGACGTGCTTTCACCTCTTTATTCATCCAGATTTTAATGTGACACAGATTGTCACAATTTGTTAGTTTGTGACTTCTCAGGAAAAACGAGATCCTTTGGGGTTTTCTTTTGTTTTAAATAAAAAAGCTGCACAAAAATAGCCCAGTTGATAGAAATGTAGAGGAATCTATTAAAATATTTAATTTATTTGAATAAAGTACATGTGAACATTGTGTGTGCCTGCTTGTTTTTTCAGAGCATTTAATAACTGTTGGCTCCTGTTTGGCCCCTGTGCTGATGCAGCAGGCATGGATATCCTAAAGCTTAACTGGGATTTAGGCAGTTTGTCAAAAGCAGAGACTGGTGTGCTTCAAGCCAGTGCTCAAAAGAAAAAAAAAAAAAGAAAAGTAAAGTAATAATAGTGATAAATAATTTTTTTTTAAAGGGGAGGGGCGCAGAGACCGGTGTGCTTTGGGCCAGTGCTATTTTTTAAAAGTAATACACAAAATAGGAAAAAAATAAAGAAAGCAAACCAGTTACTGGTGTGTTTTTGGCCAGTGATTTAAAGAATAGTACAAAATTGTGGAAAAAAAAAGAAGTGTGTTTTGGGCTAGTGATAAAAAAAAAGGTAGTATAAAACTAATTAAAAACAAAAAAAGCTGGTGTTGCTGCTGCTGCTGTTGGTGGTGGTGGGGGTGATGATGGTGGTTGGAGGCTGAGACTAAGGATGATGT
>JBAMYA010000009.1:5942878-5958620 GCA_037176975.1 Arrhamphus sclerolepis
TTCACCTGCACCTGTAGACTGGTTTCCACTGTGGGATGAACACTGGTGTAGCCGACCTGCAGTCCGACCCTCCAACCACATGTCTATAAATTTATACCAGATATTTGTATGTTTTTGTCCCTCTCCTCTCTCTGTCCTTCATCCTCTCTGTCCTGTCTCCCTCCTCATGTCTTCCTTGACCCAGATGGCTATCAGCAGGAGGGTCCCCCCTAGAACTGATCCAGGTCCTGGTCCAGGTTTCTTCCTCAGAGGAAGTTTTTTCTGTCCACTTTTATCCTTTGCTATGTGCTCAATGGTCATGATCTGGGTTTCTGAGAAGAACTAGAGAAAACTTTGCTGTAAATAGTTGTTATATAAAAAAACTGCGACAGAAAGAAAGTTCTCTGCTATCAGGTGATTACGGTACATTCAGGTGGTCAGCCGACCTAATTTATTTGACACATAATGTTGCTGAAGTTACATTTTAGCAACTGAAACAATACACGATCCAACACTGCCCCCACAGGCTCGGTTGGCAGGATGTCAGCATCATTTCAACCACTGCTCTTCCTGCACTAATGTTTCCATCGCTCCAAAGATTAATTCATAAGAAGATTGGGGTCGGGAAAAATCTGTTTTCCCTAGTAAAACTGATTTTTCTTTTTTTTCCAAGTATGTCAGAGATAACTAGTTTTTCTAAGGCTTTACAGCTGTTTAGTCACCAAACCATGAGTTCTATTTGCATCTTTTGAGTGCCAAAGCAAAAACATTTTTGAGTTCTTCAATGGATTCTCATGGATGAGATGTTGGGGAATATGGGGCGTCTAAGGAGAGGCAGCACCAAATCAGCTGGAGGTCAAGGCATGGACAAGGGACAAGGGACAAGTCCACGCTCTCATAAAGTGCATGCATCTAGGACTGCATCACAACTTAAATCATCAGATCTTATTGTCAACCAAGAAGAAGAAGTGAAGTGACTAAAACCTCACACAAACCTTGGTCAGCAATTACTTTTGTCAGCCTTTCAACAAAAAGGGCACAATCTATCTTTAATGTGTTATTTTTTGGACCAAAAACTGCCTTGTGATTTTATATCAATACCACATCTCATTGTACACTTCAAATCTCCTTATATTAATAACTGCCTTAATGTTTCAAAAAAACTCTACATCTTTTATCATACTACCTATAAAAGAAAAAAAACAAATATATTACACTTAGAAAACTGTAAAATATCACCTCATGCATTTTGATTTTGATATTAATATTTAATAAATAAAACATAACATTACAAACAATAATGACATCTACTTTTTAGAAGTAAAAGATATAATTCAGAAATGTAGTATTGGTCATTATGGTTTGTTAGAAGTTAAATGAAACATTTTAACTGTGAAGGAGTGAGTTGGTAAAACTGTCAACTCAAGACAAAGGTCGGACAAGATCAAAGGCCACATCATGTCTGGAATGTGAGGATGAAACCAGTACTGAACATTACACCATTTTTCTTGGTAAATTTGTTTCTAAAGGTGCAATCGACGTGAAACTTTCACCAGAGGTTGGTAACAACTCCTTCAGTTCGCACATGCAAAGAAATCAACCCACAGACATCCATAAATGAAGTTATATGTAACAATGTGATACCATGGGGTAAAAGTAATGAACAGACTTACTGACGTTTGAAGTTTCTGTGGGTCTCTTCCATAAACGCTGATCTTTAGTCCTTTTCATAGTCTTATTTGGATTCAAAATTGAGTTATTCTAGAAATTTTATTCTCTTCCTCTGAAATTGTTTCTTTGGCTGTTTGGGATCACTGTCTTGTTGCATCTTCATCATCCTGGTTGACTACTTTCTCCCAGTATTTCATGGTGAGCGTACACACAGGTCTTGCTGGTTGTTCTCTCAATGTGCCCACTAATTCCAGGTCTTTACCAAGTGGTCCTTGGCTCTTGGGCAACTTTTAAGATCATTCTTTTGACTCCTCTGTCAGAAATCTTGTGAGAAGCAGCTGTTCAGGGCCAGTTTATGGTGAAATGATGTTCTTTCAACTTTTCCAATAATGGGGCTGCAAGGGTCTTGAGAGCTCTTTCACCCATCGTGAGATGTTTATTATGTGACCTACTGCTAATGAGACACCTTCTTATAGGCAGTTATTTGGAGTTGATAGTAATTTCACTGACAAGGGGCAGGATCGTCTTGGCTTTCTATGCCTTGTTGCACCTCCCTTTCTTCATTCTTTTTCCCTGTGTCATTACACATTATGACACATAACTTCAAGTATGGTTTGATTTCTTTGCATGTGTGGATTGACTGTTTTTTTTTTTTGTTTTTTTTACCAACACCTGGTGAAAGCTTTATGTCAACAGCCCCTTTAGAAATGTAATTATTGAGAAAAAACAAATAGGTACAATACTGTTAATACTTTTAATAAATACACATTTTGCCCTCTTTAAGCACAAAGGAGCAGATGATAAATGTACAAACGGGGTTCAGTTAAAGTTTTGCAATTTGTACATTATGCTTATTGACATAAACTTCCGTTTTGGCGGCTCCTTGCACAGGGTTGCCACAGTGGTATGATTGGGATGATTAGCTTGGCACAAACTTACACTGGATGATCCAGTTGGGGTTCAAAGCCAGACCTCCCACGTTGCAGGTGGAAGCCACAACTCAGCAACCAAGGAGGCTGGCGTAGTTTGTTGCCATACTGTGGAAAATTAAACTGCTTTCTCTGACACTTCTATTGTAAAATCTGAGACTCTTTTACAACAGAATGAAAGTAATTAGCCCTCTGAAATGGTACTGTACTGTAGAATACTGTAATATACAAAGTCAGCTCATTCTCAAAGGTCCAGAATGCTTTTTCTATTTTCCTACACTTTGTCCCAGATTCAGCTGAAATAAGAAGCGGCTGTTTTTCATTTGGTCTGTTGTAAAGTACCAAGGTGAAACATTAGAAGAAAGACAAACTGATGCAGTCATGACCAGATGCTCTCACCTGCCTTCCCTTCCTGTCATGCCAGCTTATCCACCTGCTGCCATCACGGCTGTACTTGATCCGGTATCTCTGGGCAAATTCATTCCCCATGCCGTCGGCGTGGCGACCTTGGGTGCCCACCAGCGTGATGAAGTGCAGCGAACGCAGGTCCACCTGCAGGTACTCTTTGAACCCGTCCGGCTCTGACATGATGTCAGGACACCAGGCTCCATCGCCGTCGCCATTGTCAAAGTCAAGTCTGGAGAAGCGAAGCGTCAAGAGAAAAGAAAAGTAGAGTTTAGTTCTGTGTGCTGTCTTATGACATGTTGACTTTTCTGAAATGAAATGAGAAAAAAATGAGGTGTAATTAAAGTTGCCTTCCAAATCTTGCAGCGGTGGACTCAGACCAGTGGCTTGAGGCAGAGATGTCTTCATCCTGAATCTGCCCACTGGTCATGCCGAGAGGATAGCGGCACATTTCTGCAAACACACAGGCATCACTCATACACTTCTGTTTGTGCACGTGAGTGCGATAGAATAAATGCTTTCATATCCATTTTTTCCCTTTTTTCACATTTTTGCAGGACATGAGGAGTTGAGTGCTAAGTGGTCAGGGCCCATCCCTCCCCATCCCTCCCCATCCCTCCCCATCCCTCCCCCCAGCCCTCTTCCTGCAGCCCTGCTAAGGCCTCTAAAGCCAAACAGAGGCATCACTGTGTAGGTGCCAGTCTAAGCAAAAGGAGAAGGGAGTGTCCACTGAGCTGCCCGCGCTTCGTTTTTCATGCCTCTTCATGATCTCTGTGACAGAGATGTTGGAGAATTGTTTACGGTTTTGAGACCAGACCAGGTCCTAAACAACAGAAGAAGCATGAGTGTGTCACGGCAGCAGATCACTAACTTCTGCTCATCAGGGGACATTTGTGTCATCCATGAAACACTTCTCATGGGTTCGAGTGAACAGTTTATCAAACAAGACTATGATTGTGAAAATATTCTGATCACATCAGTCAAACGTGTGTACATGAGTGGAAGTGCTATCCTAAACTGTTTCCAAAGATTTTACCTTCCCCCCTACAAAGCCCCCTTCCCCCCAGCTTGTGAAAGGTGCACTTGTTCTCATGATATTTGCTTTTTGACCATGAGGTAAACCACATGCACGCTTAGACACAAACACACACACCAGCCATTCTGAGCCCACCCACCAAAACCGGTTTGTAAAAGTAAAAGTTATTTTGATTTTTAGTAACGTTTTCATATGTTTGCCTCATAGAGTTCTGCTTCATCTAGTGGTGATCGTCCTGTACAGTGAGCAAGGTGAATTTTCATTTCTTAACACTTTCATTTTGAAAACTAAGGATACCTGGGTTTACTTGGGCCTTCACAGTCACGGTCAGCATGACAAAGAAGAGATGGCTTGTGATCACGTTAACCTCCATGATCTTCATCTCTTCTCAGGAAGCTGCACTTCTGGAAGGGAGGCTGTGAGTCAGTGGTAATGCACATACTGCTGGATACCAACGTAAGCAGACGCTTTGTTAGCGTTTTTACACGTCATGACAGCAAATCCTCCTCAGTGAAGTAATGTTAAGGATAATTTACACAAATCGTGATCTTCTGACTCTCCTGAAATAAAGTAGCTGCAATAAAGACAAAGAATTTAATTAAACTGATAAACATACAGCTGCAAAAGAAACAAAAAACAGGGCTGAATTTTGTTGTCTCACCATAATACTCAGTCATTCGAGTTTGATTCCCTTTGTCCAAGTTTTTTAAGTTTCACACGTGACATTGGCTTTTATGGAGTGCATTTTTACTCATAATTATACATAAGTTAAAATCTAATAAAAGGAACTTCATCTAGGCATGCCCGATGTCTTAAATGCAGTTTTCCAACAGTTTTGGTTTCTGCGGTGACGCTATTATGAGCACTTTATTAAATACAGTTGAGACCATATTAAGTCCACCTACACAGTTGGTTTTATATGTTTATAGTGGATTCTACTGTGTCTGCTTGTACATAAAATTAGTTAGAACGGTAGATTCTCCTCTGTGATGTCAGTCCAGCACTTGGCTCGAGCTGGCACAAACTTTCTGTGAATACTGAGTTTGAGAAAAGTGTGAATCTGACTTACGTTTGCAAGTTCTTCTCTCCTTCTTATGAAGCCATCTGTCTGGAGGAATATTCCACATCTGCTGTGAGTTGATGCACACAGACCCAAAAGTTACTGACCTCGTCTTTGGAAGGAATTTCTGGGAATGGAAAGGAAGGACAGGAAGAGAGAGAGAGGGAGGGAGAGGGAGGGAGGAAGGGAAGGCTGATGTAACAGTCGTCCTGGATGGAGGAAAGAAACAGTGAAAATTACACGCTTTGTTTTTTTTTTTTAATTTAAAGAGAGGCCAGAGCCCTGGAATTCCAACGACAGTAACCGAAAAGGAAAGAAAGTAGAAACATAACCTTACTACCAAGCACCTGTGAAAGTGGACATGAAAAGAAAAGGGTTAGGAATAATAATAATAATGATGATGATGATGATGATGATGATGACAATAATAATAATAATAATAATAATGATAATAACAATGATAATAATAATAATAGTGATAATGATAATGATAATAATAATAACAGCAATAATAACAACAACAACAACAACAACAACAACAATAATAATAATAATAATAATAATGATAATAATAATACTAATAATACTAATACTACTACTATTACTATTACTACTACTACTACTACTAATAATAATAATAATAATGATAATAATAATAATAATGATAATAATAATAATGAAAAGAGTCCATCCTCCACACTTACTTCATCTCTTCCAGGGTCATGGGGGTGGTTGTGGTTTATCTCAGTATCTCAGGTTGGGCTACAACGTGAACGAGTAATGATTCAGATTCTTCATGTCCAAGTTTGAAAACGTGCCTTTTAAGAGAGCTGTTCAAATTTGCAGGATCCTGTGATATCACAGACCCTGATCAGAGGAGGTCATTGGGTCCCTCCATCTTTTTTTCCACCTGACTTCACATCATAGAACATCTGCTGCACCTCTGAAGTAAGTGGTGCAAAACTGTGATATCTCTCCTTTGATAGCTAGAAATAAACTTTAGGGAAGCTGCCACTAGCGTTCCTGTGCGTTTCCTTAAAACTGATACAGGTAAGTTTATCAAAAGTTTTATCAAAAGTCTAAGCCAGTCTGTCTCCTGATGATCCGTCCATTCCACACACGTGTACTTTTGCATATCTGGTCTTTTCCTGGTGCGTTCACTGACAGTCTGTAACATAAATGTATAAGCGCCGCTGTATACATTAAAATATCATTCAAGGATTTAGCTGATATTTGCTCAGATTAACAACTTTAAACTTAGAACAGTGGAAGTCTATAATGTCATGTGTGACTGTGACAGCAGATTCATTCATATTACTCTTTTCTGTTACACATCTTATCAATATTTATTCAGAGCATTTTGCAGACTGGTAATTATCTGGAAAAACTGTTGACTACAATCTACAAATGACTTGTACGGACTTATAGGATATCTGCTCACATATTTCATCCCCGTATTTATTTTAGCAGTAAAAAAAAGGCTCATGTCACTTCTGAAGCTGCGGCAAATAGCAGCTTTGCTAAGATTTTCAGCATCCCCGACTGCATGAAGAAACATACTACTGGTGAAATATCTGAGCCCAACATAGATCATCTGTAACGGTGAGGACGCGGCTCCACGGGACCCAACTACTGGGACCCAGTATCTGCACAGGTAGTGGATGGGAGCCCCAGAAAAGCAGCGGTCATGAAGGTAATTGTTGGGGAAGGCCAACGGTCGGACCTGTCCCCAAACACTCTTTCTCATCTGAAAGCTCTTCTCAATATAAGCGCTTCATCGTCAACAACGTCATTCAAAAATGTTTAAGATAATCAATAATTAATTAATGGGGAGAACAGGCCGACAGCCATGAGCGGTTAGATCCTGCTATGTTTTATAAATGAGACCCCTGGTGTCTCCAGGGGAATTTCACCACGGAGCACGACTCTGTGAGGATGTCATGCAACGTTTAAGACAGCAATAAGGTTCACTCTTTAACAAGTTTTTAAACTGCGTTTGACACATCAGACATAACACCACACAAATAACTCAGTTCTGTTCTAATTTCTTTCAGTTCATCAATGTTTCTGATTTTGCAGAACAGCATTCCTCAGCACCCGTCCTACTTTCAGACGCTCCATGCGCTTGGAGTGTGGTTGACTGGTCTCCATGGTTACCATTGTTCACCAATAACACTGATTGTCTGGCTCATTTTAACATATATTGGCATTCATGAGGTGCTTTGCATCGACCATTTATGGTTGAATGTGGGCGTGTAGAGGGCAGGACAGGAGGCGGAGCCTTGTAGCAAACGTTGAGGTGCAGCTGTGATCTACGAAGGGAAGCTGCTGCTGGTCTGCGTACGTAGGGTTTTGTAAATCGTGATTTTTTTTTTTTTTTTGCCATACGCCTTCTTTGGCTATGGGGTGTACGCACACACACTTAGATCCTATGCAATGTTTAGGAAATGAGACCCCTGGTCTCATGAAATATATGAACCTGGATCACGCTCGTGTTTTTACTCACCAGGCAGACACACAGCTCCAGACCTCAGCAGAACACTGTAGAACCTGGACTCGGAGGACTGGGACTGTTCTGGTCCTGTTTGACCTAGACCAGCAGCTGGACTGGGACCAGCAGCCGGTCTGGGCTCACTGCGGAGGGCTGTAGAGAGACCACAAACACTGACATAAAAACTTTGGTTCTGACCTAGAACAGATGCTTCTGGACCAGGAACCTGTTAGGGGCGGGGTGTTCCTCAGTCAATCAGAGACTTAGCACGTATACACACACACACACACACACACACACACACACACACTTGAACAGGTAAGTTAGAGGAGGAGTCAGTGGGCGGTTCTAGTGAAGGAGATGCAGAAGAAGAGGACGAGGAGTGATTCAGCCAATCAGAAGAGGTCAATTGTGGGATAAAAGGCAGGACGGGGGGGTGGGGGCTGAGGTGGAGGAGGAGAGTTTGAGTACCTTCAGTCTGATGCTCTGCTGATCTTCCTCCACCTGCCTCCTCTTCCTCCTCCTGTCCATCAGCAGACTCATGTTTAAATGGTGGTTGGAAAGAGTCACTTTCAGAATAAACGTCCTCAGGTTGTGGTATGATACTTTCAGAATTAGAGTCTTCAGGCTGGGGTATGATGCTTTCAGAATAAGAGTTGTCAGGCTGTGGTTGTGATGTGATGCTTTCAGAACCAGAGTCCTCAGGTTGTGGTGTGATACTTTCAGAACAAGAGTTGTCAGGCTTTGGTGTGATACTTTCAGAATAAACGTCCTCAGGCTGTGGTGTGATACTTTCAGAATAGGAGTCCTCAGGCTGTGGAGTGATACTTTCAGAATAAAAGTCTTCAGGTTGTGGTTGTGATGTGATACTTTCAGAATAAGAGTCCTCAGGATGTGGTTGTGGCATGATATTTTCAAAATAATAGTCCTCAATCTGTGTTTCTGGCATGCTTTCAGAATGAGTGTCCTCAAACAGAGTTTCTGGCATGCTAACGGAACAAGAGTCCTCAGACTGTGCTTGCAGTGTACTTACAGAGTGAGAGTCATCAGACCGTGTTTGAAGCGTGCTTTCAGAATGAGATTCTTCTACCTGTGTTTGTAGCGTTCTTTGAGAAGAGCAGTTCACTGATTGGACTTTTTGTGCATCAGTTACCACAAAAGACACCTTGTGGTGTATTTCTTGTGTGAAATATTCAGAATAAGAGTCACCATGGTGTGACTGTTGTGCCCTTTCAGAATAAAAGTCCTCATGTTGTGTCTGAAGAGTGTCTGTTGTTGGTGTAGAGACTCTTTGTGGCATTTTAAACTCAGAACGAACAGCCAGGAAACCTGATTCCTGCAGGGTTTCCTGAATGATGCTGATTTCAGAACATAACTCCTCAGACTGTGAATGAGGTGTGGTATTTTCAGAATACAAACCCTCAGGTTCCATTTGACATGAGCCTGTTGCTTTTTGTTTCATTTCAGACCCAACAGAATGATTAGCCTGAGTACTCTGATGGGTGGTAATTTCAGAATAAGAGTCACCATCCTGTCTTTGTTTTTTGTTACTTTCACAATAAGAGTCCTCAGCATATGTTTGTTGTGTGACATTTGCACAATTAGACTCCTCAGAATGTGTTTGTAATGCGACTTCAGAATATGAGTCCTCTGACTGTGTTGGTAGTAAACTTTCAGAATAAGAGTCCTCTGACTGTGTTTGTGGCACGTTTTCAGAATAAGAGTCCTCTGACTGTGTTTGTGGCACGTTTTCAGAATAAGATTCCTCTGACTGTGTTTGTGACACAATTTCAGAATAAGAGTCCTCCGACTGAGTTTGTAGCACGTTTTCAGAATAAGAGTCCTCTGACTGTGTTTGTGACACAATTTCAGAATAAGAGTCCTCTGACTGTGTTTGTGGCCCGTTTTCACAATAAGAGTTCTCTGACTGTATTTGTAGCACATTTTCAGAATAAGAGTCATGTGACTGTGTTTGTGGAATGTTTTCGGAATAAGATTCCTCCGACTGTGTTTGTGGCACGTTTTCAGAATAAGAGTCCTCTGACTGTGTTTGTGGCACATTTTCAGAATAAGATTCCTCTGACTGTGTTTGTGACACAATTTCAGAATAAGAGTCCTCCGACTGTGTTTGTAGCGCGTTTTCAGAATAAGAGTCCTCTGACTGTGTTTTAGGCACGTTTTCACAATAAGAGTTCTCTGACTGTATTTGTAGCACGTTTTCAGAATAAGAGCCATCCGACTGTGTTTGTGGCACGTTTTCAGAATAAGATTCCTCCGACTGTGTTTGTGACACAATTTCAGAATAAGAGTCCTCATCTTGTATTTGTAGCACGTTTTCAGAATAAGAGTCCTCTGACTGTGTTTGTGGCACAACTTCACAATATGACTTCTCAGACTGTATTTGTGGTGCATTTTCAGAATAAGAGTCCTCTGACTGTGTTTGCGGCATATTTTCAGAATACGAGTCCTTTAAGTGTGTATTTGGCTTGTCTTCAGAATAACAATCCTCAAACTGTAGTTGTGGCACATTTCCATAATAAGAGTTGTGTGACTGTGTTTGAAGTATGGTTTCACAATAAGTGTCCCATGATGGTGGGTTTAGCATAGTTTCAGTAGAAGAGTCCTCTGACTGTGGTTGTATACTTGTTTCACAATAGGAGTGCTCAGACTGTATTTGTGGCGTGTTTTCAGAATAAAAGTCTTCTGACTGTGTTTGTGGTGAGATTTCAGAATAAGAGTCCTCTGACTGTGTTTGTGGCACATTTTCAGAATAGGAGCTCTCTGACTGTATATTTGGCTTGTTTTCAGAATAAGAGTCCTCTGACTGTGTTTTTAGTAAACTGTCAGAATCTGTGTCTTCTGACTCTAGTTGTAGACTGGTTTCACAATAGGAATCCTCAGACTGTGTTTGTGGAACCTTTTGAGAATAAGAGTTCTCCGACTGTGGTTGTATGCTGGTTTCACAATAAGAGTCCTCAGACTGTGTTTGTAGCGTGGTTTCACAATAAGAGTCTCCTGACTGTGATTTTAGCATAGCTTTAGAATAAGAATACTGTGACTGTTGTTGTAGCATGCTGTCAGAACAAGAATCCTCAGACTGTGCATGTAGTATACTTTCAGAATAAGAGTCCTCAGCGTGTGTATGCAGAATACTTTCAGAATAAAAATCCTTAGACACAGATTGAGTTTGTTTTGTATCAGTTTCTGAAAAAGACTCCTTGTGGTGTGTCTCTGGTGTAATATTTTCAGAATAAGAGTCCACAGGTTGTGTTTTAAGTGAGTCTGTTTTTTGTGTAGAGATGCTTTGTGGTGTTTTAGACTCAACAGAGTGAACTGTCTGAGTACCTGGCTCTCTCTTAAAGATACTGGTTTCAAAATGAAAGTCCTCGTGGTGTCTTTGTATTGTGTTATTTACACAATAAGAGTCCTCTGGACATATGTGTGGTGTGCTTTCAGTATTATTGTCCTTGGAGTGTACTAGTTGTTTGCTGTTTGCAGAGTAAAAGTCCTTGGGACGTGGTTGAAGTGTGTTTTCAGTGTAGGAGTCCACAAGGTGCGTTTGTCGGTTAAAATTTTCAGAATAAGAGCTTTCTGAATGCATCTCCTGTGCTTTATGCTCAAAATTGTTCTCAAACTGTAGTTGAGGTGTGCTTTCAGAATAAGAGCCATTAAAATGTGGTTGCAGCATGCTTTCAGCATGAAAGTCCTCAAGGTGTGTTGGTTGTGGACTATTTTCATAATTAATGTCCTCAGCAGTCTTGTTTTCTGAGTAAGAGTCCTCAGACTGTGGTTGTAGTGTGTTTTCTTTGTTGTCTGTTTGTTGTGGGATAGCTCTAGAATAAAAGTCTTCAGACTGTGGCTTTCTTTTATTGTCAAAATAAAAGTCCTCACCATGTGGTAGTAGTGTCCCTTTAAAATAAGAGTCCTCAGGTTTTGTTTGTTGTTTGGTAAAAGTGCCCTCTTTTTGCTGGATACCTCTGGAATAAAAGTCTTCAGATTGTGGCTGAGTCATACTTTCAGAGTAATAGTCTTCAAACTGTAATTGCTGTGTTTTATTTTCAGAGTAAGAGTCCTCAGCATGTGGTTGAAGTGTGCTTTCCGAATAAGATTCTTCAGATTGTGTTTGTCTTGTGATATTTTCAGAAGAAGAATCCGCAATGTCTGTGTGACTATCAGAATAAAAGTCCCCAGGATGTGACTGTTGAATTTCTACCGAATAAGAGTCCTCCAAGTGCATCTGTTGGGTGTTATTTTCAGAGGAAAAGTCTTTATCGCTGCATACTTGTCCATGTCTTCTCTTTTCCTCTCCTCCTTCTTTCTTTTCATCTGCCCTTACTTGCACCTCCTCCTCCTCTCTTTGATTCTGTGCTACGATCATAACCTGAACCACCTCTTCTACCTCCATCTCTTCTGCTCCTTCCTCTACCTCCTCCTCTAGACCTCTTTCTGTCTCTTCACTTCCTCCCTCCGCTAATATTTCCTCCCTCTCTCCTTTCACCTCCTCTCCTCCCTCCTCTTTACCCTCATGAACTACAACTTCCTGTTTCCTTTCTTTCTTTCCTCCTCCTGTCCTCCCCTCTTTCCTTCCCGTCTCCTCCTGGTTCTGCTCTGTCCAGGGCTTCAGATCTGGACCTGATCCTGAATCGGTACCTGGTATCTGATGGTCTTCAGGAGGAGTTGAGGGGGAGAGAGGGGTCACGAGGACCACCTCCTGGAGAAGTCTGGAGCAGACCCGGGTGTGAGTCCCGAGCTCCAAGCATTGCCAGGAGGATCGGGAGGAGTCTGCAGTGCTGCTGGTCTGAGGTGGACTGGTCCTGGCTCGGAGTTGGAGGCTAATGGACTGAGTTAAAGAGCCCTTCTGGGGGGAGAAACGAGGCAGGGGGAGCTCTGAAAGCTCCACGTACTCCCCCTCAGAGTCTTCGCTGCTTGCTGCAGATTGGTCGGCTTTTGTGGGAGGTGGGAGGAACTTTTCCTCCTTGGAATCACCGTCCTTAATGGCAGAGTTCTGGACCGTCCTGGGAGCAGT
This sequence comes from Arrhamphus sclerolepis, assembly GCA_037176975.1. Lineage (NCBI taxonomy): Eukaryota > Metazoa > Chordata > Actinopteri > Beloniformes > Hemiramphidae > Arrhamphus > Arrhamphus sclerolepis. The sequence goes on from JBAMYA010000009.1 coordinate 5,955,476, forward strand.
CCGACTGATGAACTGCGGGTACACCAGGTCCTCCCAGGGGACCCTGAAGACATCTCCATGGGCAGAAAGGAGGCAGCGCTCCAGCCTGGCTGCCCCTTGCCGCTCCCTGTCCCCGTTAACTGAGTCCAGCCAGGCCATGCTGAAGACAGACCTCAGAGATACGTCCGACACCTGCCGCTGCTCCACATGACGGCTGCCAGCTGGTGCACTGCACAGGAGCAGACAGGGTGCTGGGACCACACTTCTCCTGCAGGGGCACCCCAAGACCCAGCAGAGACCAGCACGTAGAAGTCTCCTGGACGCAGGACGTGGTGGTCCAGAGGACACAGGTGGACAACTACTTTCTTCTGGATGCACAGAGGCCAGTCTTCATGATGGAACCGCAGCCCACTGGACCGAACCTGAGGACGAAAAACTGGGTTAAGGTTAGGGACAGGTGGAGTCCAGTCACAGAACTGGGTCTGAGTCCAGGTCAGTCCAGTCCATGTTATAACAGCGTACAGTATAGCTGTTAGCTTCTGCTCATTATGGCATAAACTATTAAATTAAACCAAATTTGTAAATTAAAATAAAGATTTTATAAAGTTACAACTTTCTAATGATAATACTGAAATTGATAGCCTATTACTCCTACTGTAGACTGTAGAGAGCTTCAAGGAGAATGCTGCCAATCCATCCTGCCCTGCCTGCAAATGAAGGCTTCGATAGAGACCAGATGCTGCTCTTTATTGACCTGATGCACCAACACCTGGAGACTGAAGCCAATGGTCTACCAAAGACCCTGAAAGACCCTAAAGTCTGCCAGGTCAAATAAGAGGAACCTGTAACGAAACAGCAGAGCTCAGCAGCCACTTCTCTGAGTCTTTCTGTCCGGATAAAGTGGCCAGAAACTAGAACACGATCAACGCCTCCAAAAAAAATAAAGGACAACAATAAAGCCACAGGAAAAGGGACCATCCACTTCCATAAACGTCTGCGTCCTTCAGTTCCTTTGCAAATCCAAGGCGGCCAGTCAGGGGCACCATGAAGAGTTGCTGGCTCAGCTAGTCAGCCCAGCAAGGGTTTGAGGGCCTGATGTGTCAAGCCTTAGATGAACTTTCATTCTGTTATTGTTGTTAGCATTGTTTTTGTCACTGTCATTATACACTTTAAATCATTTGCACCATGTTCATTGCACTATTTGGGGAAACGAAGTTTTTACACAATTTGCATCTTTGTTCATAACTAAATGTTCTTCTTCTTTCTTGAATTAAAAGGGAATATTTTCAATATTCTATTATTTAATATTTTTTTAAATGTATTAAATTTCTGCCTGGGGTGTTGTTGATGTCACTGCAGTAAATAATAATATATAATAAAAGGGAAGGCACAGTCAACTGAGGAAAAAACTTATTTATTGGTAGGATAAAAAGTTTAAAACACTTACGACAGCAGTGTTTTATTGGTACCTATTTATAATTTAAGAAAGAGTAGGATAATTTCATAGCATGGCCGCATGATATTTGCAGGGCATCCTCTATTCACTTTCATCTGCCTGTCGTGGACATCCATTCAGGTGTTCCTGCCAGATCTCTGAAGCACCAGCACATGTCGTGTAGAAAACAAGCTGCCATTATGATCATCACCACTGCATCAATTCGGGTGTTCTGCAGATCTCATAGGTGCCTCCACTTGCAAGTCATCCTTCCAAAGGCTTGCTCTACCACCACCCTCCCATGGCAGATCCTGGAGATCTGCAGCTCTTCGGCCTCAGTTAGAGCCTCATTGTCACTCGAGGAGTGATGACAAAAGGGAATGCCTGTCCAATGTAGGCACTGTCTCCCAGGAAGGTGTTATCAACCAACCATCTTCTCCTGCCATGTTGAATGGAAGTTAGAGGCCCCCAATTTGTCTACTACCTGTGCCAGCCATGATGCCCTGGCATCATGGACCTTCCCTGGTGGTCCAGCAAAAATGTCAATGAATTGCCCCCTCTCGTCCACAATCCCCTGAAGGAGGACAGAATAAAATGATTCAATGATTCATTAAATTCATGTAGCCTCCTTCTCTTAGTGACCTTTGCACCTTGATGTGGCATCCATCGATAGCACCGATGACACCACTGAGGCAGTAGAAACAGGTATTTGGCCAGGAGATAACAATTGCCACTGATGGCGTTGTCATGTACTCGGGGGTCAAGCTCCTGGTTTCTAAAGTTCCTAGAGATGACTGGTCGTAAATAGGTGCCATATAAATGAATTGAATTGAATAATGGATGATTCTACTGTGCACATGATGTTGAGCACTAGGATGATCCTGTGTGCTGTGGATTGCGGCACATAAAATCAGATATCTCACGGAAGCTGTTTTGGTTGCCTATGTACCAGAGGAATATCAGCACTTTATTTGTTGCAGCGACTGGTGGTAGACCTTGACTGTGTTGTTTCTCAATACCCTTGTCCTGCAGCTTCATCACAAGATATTTAAAGTGGGGCTTGGTAACACAGAAATGTGTTCAAGTGTGATCATCCATGTTCAGTATGATATCCCACTCTGTTCCAGTCTTCAATATAATTCACTGCGTAGGCTGCAGCACAGCAAATATTCTATGCCAAAGATAAGACGTACTTTAGTAAAGAATAATAATAAGAATAAAATAATTTTTTTTTAAAATGGTATTATTTTTAAGTATGTATGTATATATGAGCAGATTTTTACTGTCATTGTTTTTATCAGTGCAGTGAATTTTCCTTCTTCTACTTTTGAAATCTTTAACAATTTCTATCAATCAATCTATCTTTTGGCTATTGCAGACACAATAACCAGTCCATATCAACCAAATACCATGATAAAACATTAAAAAAAGAGAGAGGGAGACAAACACACACATATAAAACACCAAATATCAACTCTCTCACTTCCAAAGTTACACATATCCGATTTTTCAAACAACTGCTGGGATTACATTAAGAAAAATCGTATATGCATTTGTTATGAGCACTCGCCTCTTGTTTGCTGATGCCATCAATCATCAAAACCATCAATATTTTTTAAACAATGAAACATGCCAAAAAAAAAAAAAAAAAAAAAAAAAAAAAAAAAAAAGTTGGGGTCCCCCCTCCTAAAAGTCATCCCTTTTTTTTCCCGTCCTTTCAGTAGATCGGAA
>JBAMYA010000009.1:5966971-5977214 GCA_037176975.1 Arrhamphus sclerolepis
AAGGGTGAATAATGTGTCCTCTGTGTCTCCTTGCTTCGTTTCATGTCTCCTTCTTGTGTCAATAACCACAACCATGCTTGTGCACTTACACATACAGACTGTTAGCACGTCCTTTTGAAACGTGTTAAATTTAGACGCAGTTTCTGTGAGCAAAATTGTGTTAAGGTTTGATAAATCACTTTGCGGGTGCTAAATTACTATATTTACATATATTTACTGCTCCTAAAACACCCAAATAGCATTTTCATTCCCGCGGACGTACTAACTGGATTACACGCACTATTTTGCACCTTTGAAAGACAATCTCCTTAAAACTCCAGAAACTGGTCTCCTCATTTGTCAGATGTTTACAGACGGTTGTTAAAAGAAGAGAAGGAGGTAAACATCATCCTGTTCCAAATTTGTAGAGTTTTGTTGCTGCCATCAGAGTCAAAATGAGTTTGTATTTTCTACGAAATGGTAAAATGTCTCAGTTCTCTAATTTTAAATGGGAATAAAATATGGGTTTATAAGATTTGTAAATTATTGCTTTCTGCTCATCATTAGCTCAGTCTTCTGTCTTTTCTGTTGCTCCTTGTGCTGCCATCTTTTTTTTTTCCTTTTTTTAAATGAATATCCAAGTCAGGCAGAGATTTGGTTCCAGTTAATGGCTTCAGCTCTGATTACTCCAGTCTCTCCTGCATTTGTGTCCTCTAACTCTAAACATAACATCTGGGGGGGAAAAAGTGTCTCTGCTATTCTGTTAAAGATTCCATGGAGCTGAAAAATTTAAATAGTAAAATCTAACTTCAGTGACATGCATTGTAGCAGATAATGTAACATTTGTTTCAGAGGCAACCTGAAACCCAGCTGGGATTCAGTGCAGAAGAAGCAAACCTGTGCACTAATATTAGACAGAGACTGTTCAGAGATGAGACAGCTCCCTGAAGATTCCACTGCTGTGCACATATCTCAGGGCTTTCCCCTTCAGGATGCCTGCAGCAGATCCAGGGTTTATTCATTCCAAGGCGAGACAGGATTTTTTGATGGATTTCCACCCCCACCCCACTTTTTTTTTTCACCCCACATTGGACTCATTTTGCAGGAGCTTCATATCTCCTGAACATTTGGACACTAACTCAGAATATCTCAGACCAACATATCAAGAGAGTAAACTTAGTTTGAAGCTTGTCTGTGTCTCTCAGAGTCTGCTTAAGCAAATACCAACGAGCAGAGTAAACCTTCAATCCGCTGTTTACCCCAGATATCTCCCAAAGAATTCAATATTTAGTCATTAGTGCATTTCATTCCAATTAAATCACACGGCAAACATCAAAGACACTCAGAAGTAGGTCCTCTCAGGGGACTGTGCTTCTGTACCGTTTTGTAGCATTAGTTCAGCTGGAAATGGACCATCTTGTCAGCTAAAACCTACGGTCCAGCTTCTCAGCAGGTCTACACAAACCAGTGCAGAGAAGAGCTCCGATGTTTTATAGAGATTACATGTAGCCTTGCGCTGCCAAGCCGCATATGTGGTCCTCTGAAGATCGCTGAGCAGATCGCTGTGAAGGAATGACAATGAAGCACGTTTACCTTTCCAATCTCATCAGAACCAGGACGCATTTATGGCCGTGCTCTCACTAGTTTCTACAAAGACTAAAATAAACTGTATTCAGAGCAGCAGCTCAGCAGCTCCCAATGTTTCATGTGCATCAGTAAATGAAGCCGCTGAAGGACTGCAGCTACAGAATCAGCATCCTTCTGACACCATAACTGTCCATCAAAAACAGAAAATTCCATAAATCTTCCACCAGACAGCATTTAAGCTAAGTTAAGCTGTGCTGCCATATTCTCTCTCTGCCTCTTTCTTATTGCACCATCGTGGGTTTTAACATGCAACTTGCAGTATTTTTTTTTTTTTTTTTTTTTTGCTGTTGTGTATTTCATGGCATGACCTTGAGGTGACCTTGCTGGGCTTATCCACTCCCAGGAAGACTGGATAATGTCTTGTGTGTGTTTTTTTTTGCATTTGTGAATAAGCTTTTTCTCATTTGAATGATGGACTTCAAATTGTTTGGAAATGGACTCATAAGCCCTCCCAGACTGATGGACAGCAACAATTTGCTGATGTCTTTCCTCCTTGGCAACTTGTTAACACACACCTGAATGCTTCAGACCAGCAAACTGCCAAATGTGCTTTTTATAGAAGTGGTCATATTTCCTGATGATTGATTATTTAGTTGCATTAATTCAGTACATTTCGTCAGCTGCATTTGGCTGCTACTTGCGCTTTAATTTAACGTCTAGAAGGAAGGGTGTTTGTGTCTCCATTTTGCCAGACTTTTTTTAAAATAAATAGCAGTTCTGTGTAATTAAGTTGTGTGTTGTTCCTCAGAAGTTGTATTAATCTCATTTTCTTTACTAATAAGGACTAGATTGTTTCTATTTCATGTCTGTTTATGTCTATTTTTTGGGAGAGTTTGTGCTTTCGCTGTCACATGACTGTCAGTCTGCAAGATTATGGAGACTTGCAAGGCATGTAAACACACATGAAAATCAAAGAACCAAATGTAAGAATGGTAACCCAGGATTATTTTATACATGTTATAGTCTGAAATGATTTGTCTTCAAGGAACAATTGATTCTTTATGATGCCTAAGTTAAAGGGAATCCAAGAACTATGCCATCCAGGTGCCATCCCGCCATTCCCCTGAGTGAGTCCTGGCAGCTAACAGCCCACAAGGCAACAGAGCAACACAGCTGCCTTCAGGCAACAGGTGTGTGTTTTCTTTTCCCAGCCGACCACACTTTCACATACCCGTATATCGGTGGATGCAATCTGCAGGTGGTGCAGCCTGCGCAAGGTGCCCTCTCTGTCTGCAAAGTAGGAAGCAGCCAGCTGGTGGAGGACTTCCAGAGTCACGGCGCCTGTAGTGTTGGAGTTCCAGTTGGTGCCGCGGCCGCCCTCATCGCCTGCGGGTGAAGACTGCAGGCTGAGCTTCCGTTTGTCCACAAATATCGTCAGAGACTCCTCCCCTGGTGACAGTCAGCCAGAAAGGTTCATTAGCTCTGATGGAGCAGCACTAATCACCTTTCATTAGTGTCTTTTCAGACAGAAAGGCGCAGTAGTGATTAGATGCTGTGGGAGAACTGATGGTTTGGATGATTGGAAGAAAAGGCATAAACAAGGTCTCTGCATCTATTAAACTCTTCACGACTGAAGAGAGGTTATCGGAGAACACTGATTAAGTTGCCTACTGCTTCTCTTAAAAGACAAAGAAATTCTATGCTGCACTAATCACTGGAAGTCCTGGAAACATCTCCCAATTTTATTCATTCTTTTCAAGTACGCTGTTGAATGAAGGTTCCAGACGCTGAGAAGGTGATGTGATTTACTCTTCTCAAACAGTCCTCATCCTCCTCTACATCGACGATAATATGCAAAAGTCTGGAGTCTACATTCTGCTTCCAAGAAGCCCGACCACCTTGTGATTCTCTGGAAATTCACAGATTTTTTTTCCTTTTTTGCTTGTTTTCAGTCCCGTCCTCAAACCTGACAGTGTTTTAGGCAAATGTTTGTTTTTTGGTCACTAAACACTCAACTATGAATTATTCAAGCATCAACCAAGCAAAACATTTTATGTTCCCATTTTTTTAAATCCATCATCAAAATAGTGACATTGGTCAGTAAAAGCTAAACGTGTGATGTCATGAAGCTAACTGTGCTCATCTTTGGTGGGTGCCTTTTCATTTTGGTAAAAGACGGAGTTATTAGACCATTAGGTTTCTCAGGTTTCAGTCAGAAGAGCTAAAAAAAAAAAAAAAAACCTTCAATTCGAATTATTTTCTGTGCTTGAGTAGAGCGGCCGACTCCACCCTCTCAAACCATCTCACATGTGGGATTGGTGGGATTTTTACCAGAACATGTCACAGATATTTCATTAAGACCTCGGGATTTTCTTTTTCTTTTTTTCTGTCTCCTTCAAAGCCCTCGTTAGCTTACCAGCATGTCTGGACCTTCTGTCCAAACACATCTGCATAACTCTGACCGCCTTTCTAAAACTGGTTCCCAGTAAACTCCTCATGTAGCTCTGTGCTAAAAAGATAAAGATATTTGTTACTGCAGCCAAACTCCCACACTGCTATTCTGAGGAGAATAGATAAAAACTGCATGCATACCCGGCCCAGACATGTCTCAGTAAAGATCAGAAGATCAGCCTCATACCAAATGCTAACAGTATAAAATACTTCATCTTCTTAGTTTTCCTGGGTTCCAAATGTACCTTTGTTAGCCTGGGACGTTTTGGGACATTTGGAGACATTTTTTGAGACCCTGATGTTTTCTTTTTCCTTTTGTGGCATCTTGGGGAAACGGTTTGTCTCAGCTCTTATAGGACTGACCGCTACTGCTTCCAGATGTTAGCCAGGTGTTTGTGAAGCGGTCAGCCAGCTGTAACCACACATCACCCGCTGAGATCTCCTGTTCCTGGTTCCTGGCTGTTAGAAATGTTGATTTTCAGCAGGAAAGCAAAGCCCAGCAGCAGTTTCATGTGGAATGTATGTTTTTGGTGATGGATGTGACCGTCGCCACAGACAGACCGCAGCTCCTCGTCAAGCGAGCTAAAAGTGCACGATAAATGAATGAGCAAGAATCCAGGAACACGCGTAAAACTAAAACGCAAAGCAAAAGTTCAACCACAGTTGATCAGGTGAGCTGTAAGAGTTTCACTATGACATCAACAAGGAGTCTGCAGTCACAGGTGTTCATTTCTTTCTTTCTTACTTTTTTTATTATTATTCAACGCATTTGAGAATATAAGATAAAAGCAAGCCAAGTGTCTCAATAATCTGGGAATGCCATATATCACCAGTATTTTTTTCTTTCTCTGCATTTATTCAACTTTCTTTTCCTGTCTCTTTTTTTTCTTGACTTTTATCAGAGCTACAACCTCTAATTAATTTCACCATGAGCTGTTATAAAGCAAGGACAAAGCTCTGTTTTCAGAAACCATGCTATTTATATTCATATGTATGTGTGTGTATATATATATATATATATATATTTACATATATATATATACACACACACACACACACACACACACATATATATATATACATATGTAAAGATTTTCCTGCTTTCCTCTCGTTACTTTACTTTAAGTGAGAGTGACTATCTTTTAAAAGCCTAACTGAACTCATCCAGGAAAAAACCAGCATTGTGTGCTCTGTTGGACGTAAAACCAGGACCTCTTATGATGAAGAAATGGAACAAAATCACATTAGAAGCGCTGCGAATCAGGCTTCCTTTGAAGCTCAGCGCTGTACCTCCCAGAGTGGCAGACAGAAGGAGGTGGGTGCCATATTTCTTGATGAGACTCTCTGTAATCATCTGGAGGGTTGGCCGCCTCCCCAGTTGGCGGATGGTGTACATGAAGTCAGGGTCGAGGGGCAGAGCCAAACCGCCGCTGCTGAAACTGTCTCGCTTCTCCAGCGCCAGGCTGTTGACCTTCCATCGACCAAACTCCCTGGAAGCACAACAAAGATCACATGCAGACATACATGTTCCCTTTCTCATAGGAGGCTCTCTTTTCCATGTTTCATAACATGGAAGCTATTTTATTTTACATCTGCTATTTGATCTGATGCAATCACTTTTTAACTGTGCACTAATAAAAAGCTGAATTGCTCCTGTCATCTTAAACGTGCAGGATATCAACAATGTCCACGGCTTTCCTGAAGAAACTTCAGTTTTATGTTGTCACGCTAACAGCGTGGAAGTGTTTCCAACCTCGGTGCATCTGACCTCAGCTGGAGAGACGGTGACAGCGGCTCTGGATCTGGACTTTTGCAGGCCTCAACTCTGTTCTACCTCTGAGTTAACACCGAGATAACGCTTAGACGCATCGTGGTCTCTGCAGATGTAACAGAGGCTGCTTTTTAGTAAATGGAAACATCTGGATGCATTGTACTGATCAAAATTTTTATTAAAACGATTCCTGTTCAATCTATGAAGAGAATGTTGAAGAATTGCCTTTTTAAAACGTTTTGACTCATTATGAATCTGTGAAAAGAGTTTAGATTTTAAATATTTTAGAAAGCATTTGAAGTTTTATTTGTGAGAGATGACTGATAAGTATTTGGGAAAAAAGATCATATTTTCTAAGTAATTCATGGATGAAAGTACAAGTTTTTATTTTTAAAATCTTCCTCCGTATTACCACAAACTTGCAAAAATTAAAGATATTAACCATGTATTCAGGGCTTTAAATTCACCTTTTGTTTACCTTTTTAATGCTCACAACGACATGAAGCCTTGCCACCAGCACTCACTTAACTTAGCAGAATCTTCTTTTTTTCCATGGATTAAAGAAAGTTGTTTGGATGAGTGTATTCTGGGTAATTTAAGGAGAAAAAAGGCTTTTGTTTTTCCTATAAGGCAGACTTATTCTAAGATAATTTATTCAGCCTCTGGCAGTAGCTTTGTATTTGGAGTACAAACATGAGAGGCTTATTGATGGCCAAAAATCACCAGCAGTCTTGTTGAAAATCAGAATTTTAAAAAACTAGATAAATCTGGCAGGAAATACAATTAAAGAGTCTGCACTTAGAACATGGGGATATTTTCCCATTATGACATCAGTCTTTGCAACCGTTTGATCCCAGCTTTGTGTTCAGGTAAATTGAAATTACATTCATGTCAGGGAATGAGAAAAGGGTGAGCGTCAGACTCGCTGGAATCGTCTCAGTTTTCTCCTAAAGCACAAATCTTTGGGAATAAATTTTAATAATTCTCACTGATGCATTGGCAATTGCAAAGTTCCATCTACGAGAACTCCTGGTTAAGAAACGGTTTCATCCAGTCTGCACGGGCACACAGGAGGGGAATAGTGAGAGAAATGCTGCATGGATAAAACAAAACTCATTGGAATGCAGAGCTGCAACTCCCACAGCAACAGAAAGGCATAAAACCAAACTGGAATCCGCCGTCATCAGCTGCCATCATTTGTTATCTCGTGCCCTTTGGACACAAGTGTTGCTGGACTGTAAAGCATCTTTGTGTCTCGCTGCTTGCGTAGCACCAGTTAATGCACCTTTCCCACAGTGCTGCCTGCTGCTCTGTGAGGCGAGAGGAAAATGATTCACTGAGAAATAATTGGGATATTGGGACAATGTGGAGTGTGTCATTACCGGCAATCATCGTAAGAAGAGAACAGGTCGAGTGTCCATCTCTGCTGGACAGATGGGTGTTTATAACCTACTATTCCATCAGCATGCAGAAGACGAGAGGAGCAGATGAGCCTTTCTGTACCAACAGTGATGGAGATTTTTCATTTACTTATTTTTGAGTGGTCTACATAGAAAAGTATCTATGTGAAGTGCAGCTGCCGTATTTCTAAGTAATTGCTCTGCTCTGCTTGTTCCTGTTCTAATACTGTCTCTAAGACATAATGAGACAAACGTGGAAAACTGTTTTAAATGGACTGCCTCGTCAGCTCATGTCACAGCAAGTTTCCTCGTTGGATTTCATTTTTAGTGTCAGCCTCAAAATCCTTAATCTGTAATCCTCAAACCAGCCCTTGGCTCAAAAATGTGGGTTTGTATCTGAGAGAGCTGCTGCAGGGTGAAAGATCCCCCAGAAGACAGACGACAGCTCGCTAATGCAGATGCTGTGTGTGTCTTTGTCGCCATCAATGCTTGTCACTAATTACAGAAAACAAGGGGCCTCATGTCAGGGGACTGGGGTAACTGATGCTGCTGGTCAGTTGTAAAAATTAAATAAGCACTATGCAGGTGTCTCTAAAAACTGCAGCCTAAAAGATTCATGAGAGAGGAAAATGGAGCAATTGATTTACTTGCCTATAGATGCACACTTTGTATTTTTTCCACTTGGTTAAACCCTTGGCAGTCCCCACCACAGAAAGAAAAAAAATGTTCTTCTCTACAACTACACCTCACAGAATCCAAGAGCAGCGACAAATGCCAGCACAGTTTGACTGTAAACTAAGTCTGAGTTCTACTCATACCTGCTTGTGGAATTCTGAAACACAGAATGTTGGTGGACTTGAACAAACAGCAGTGCATGATAGCAGGAATGAATGAGAATGGTTGTGATGATTATTTAGACAAAGGTGACAGAATCTGCTGCCAGAAGTCAATAGCAGACCTCTGACTGTCAGGGGATCAGCTCCTGCTTCAGGGCTGATTCTGAAACAGCAGCTGTGGCAGAACCTTTAAATGTCCTGAAAACCCCTGAATGAAAAACACAGGCAAATAATAATTGCAATCTTGCAGGTGGGTGATGAGTTTGCAGTCAGATTACTTAATGACAAGAGCAAAGGGCACCCTCTCCGTCGCTCCAGCAGTCCTTCCGATTTCCTCATTAGCGCCAAACTAATTGAGTGCAGGTGTAATAGTACATGTGAGGGCAGTGTAGCGTGCGGGATTGTTTTGTAAAGACTCCAAAAGCAGCTTCTACTAATATGTTGCTCTCTGGCTCAGTTATCCTGCAGCATATTTGAAAGAAATGAAAATACTTAAACGTAGTAAAACTGCACTGTATTGTGCCCGCAAGTAAGACTCACCTATAGATCTTGTAGCGGGTGCTGAAACCCTGCTGGTATCTCTCCAGAGCCTCCGTGAACTCCAGGGACTGATGGAAGGGCCCTTTATCGGACAGCATCCACTCCAGGGAGCCGGGGACGCCGTCGCCTTGTCCGGCTGCGGCTCCAGCGGCGGCGCCCCCGGAGGTCCAGCCGCAGCAGAGCCAGAGGCTGACAGCCACCCCCTCCCATAGCAGAGACAGCCGCTTATGACTGATTCTCTGACAGCTCATGCTTCACCCAGGGACACCTCATTCTCTCCAGACTGAGAGGAAAACAAGTGTGAAAGACGGGGAAAGTCAGTGCGTTGTTGCAGAGGTGGAGTGTTGAAAATTACATTCGAGAAGCATTCTGACTGAATCACAGCGAGAATGCACTCACCTGATCTTGCTGTATAAACCAAAACGATGCGCTCTTGAGAATCAGTGAAGCTCTCTAATGTAGCGCGGGTCCAGCAGCTCCGAGACCAAATGAAAGCAAACCTCCCCACCTCCGGATCCTCTCTGTCAACTGTCACCCCAACTTGTTTTATGTTCTAGCTCAACTTTAATTCGGGAGCGGATCCAGCAGCATCCGCGCATCCAGCCGCTCCCCGGTGGCAACTTGCAGCAGCGGAAACAGCGACGCGGCGGAGTTCATCCCGAGGACGTCCGCGCGCTTCAAATATCCCCAGAGCCGGTGCGCAAAAGGTAGATCTCATCAAAACTGCGAGGAGGTCCTTTCTTACACCGTCTGATCCTTAATGTGGTAGCTTAAAAAGAAGAAATCTGGTTCTATTTTTGCGTGTGGGCTCTCATGTCTCCCCTTTTTTACACTCTGAGAGCTGCTGGGTGAATGAGCACCCACTTCAACAAAGAGAGCTTTTCTTCGCGAGTTTCTTTTCTTTCCCCATGTGAGACAGAAAGAGGGCGAGCAAGTGCATCCTGATGAGGTTTAAATCTTCGGTGAATATGATCAGTGAGAGTGCTGAAGTTCTGAGGAGGCATGATGATGATGCTGGTGTCTCCATCAATCGTCTTTACATTCACATTATGTGGCACTACTGAAATGTGAGAATGTTAGGTATTTTCAAAGTTAAACGGATTCTAATGGACTACTTGGCGTCCAGTGTGTTTCTATCCCTCCTTAATTTTCCCGTGGAGCTTCAGAGCCTGCAGTATGACTGAAAACCTTTCCTAAATAATGCACGTTTCTCTTAAACAGGGAGGGGGGAATTAAGTAATATTTTTGGGTTTCAGGTTCAGGCACTCAGTCTGAACTCTACAAGAATGCTATAATTTGCACAAAAAAAGACGCTATTTCTCGATCACAGAAAATGTTTTAAGTCAAGTTAATCTACCTATAAGTTGAAAACAGCTAATGCGTTTCAGCTCTCACAACATTTTCGATTGAACTGTCTTCATGGATGGCATTTCTATCAGACAGCAATGAAGTGAAACGGCGCAGGGCTGGATGCTGATTTTCATGTTTTTGTCCCCCAGCTTTCCTTGCGGCAGCATTTCAGCTCCTTCAGGGAATCTTTCACACATGAGGAAGTTGTCAAAATCTTTAAAGTCTGCATAAACCAAAGATGAATATGTGTTCTCCATCCATCCATCTTCCTCCGCTTATCCGTTACCGGGTCGTGGGGGCAGCAGCCTGAGCAGGGATGCCCAGACTTC
>JBAMYA010000009.1:5983385-6011214 GCA_037176975.1 Arrhamphus sclerolepis
TCATTTGTGTAGACATTTTTTGTATTTTATTTTGACAGAAATCATCAAGACAGCAAATGAGCTCGTACAGCGGTCCCAAAGGGCCTCTTTGTGGGCACTGTTGTAGTTCTAAAATTAAAAAAAGTAATAAAAAAAAAAATTTCGATCTCCAGTCTCTCTTCAGTTCAGCGCTGTCACGGTTGCTAGGCAACAGGACGTACGCCAAGGTAAGGGCAGGGGTAAATCTGAAGGCTAGACCGTCCCAATTCACAGCCGCTGACTCCAACCTACCCGGCCTTTAGAGGACGCGGCCTACGTAGACTACGTAGGACAGGTCCTTTGAAGGATGCGGCTGCTGAATTGGGACAGACCTAAAGACAGGACCTTATATACACAGAGAGGGGTAACAAGACACAGGTGAAACACATTAGGGGAATGAGGAACAGGAAAGTCAAACATAACATAACAGGACTTCAAACTAAAAGCAGGACCAAACCAGAAAAAACCCCTAAACTAGGACCTAAACCATGACAGATTGGTCCTTAAACATGCTGCCTCTTCAAGCAAAGACTGTTATCTTAAAAACTAAATAGAAATCCTGTCTTGTTTTTTGATGTTTGATGGCAGCCATTGTTTTTGGACTGCATTCTGGTTTCCAACACCTTTTAACCTTTGACTTTACATTTTTCTCATTACTCAAAGTAAATAATACAGGATTTTTGTGCTGCAAGACATTGTTGATTGGTAACATTCTTTCATCCTAGATTTTTTTTTTTTGTCAGTATCAGTAAGTCAGCACCTCAAAGACTAAAAGTATATCTATGCATCAAAACTAAGATGAAATAAACAAACTGAAAAATAGAATGAAAACAAAACCTATTTAAAAATTCTAAACTATTACAACTCTGGCTGGAAGACAATGCTATCAATTATAACCATGCCATGAATGGTGATTTTTCCTTTTGTTCATTGTTTATACAGTAAATGAATCATTGCACAACTGTTGGACTGCTGGACTATTACTGGGCCAAACTTTATACCGTATCTTTACTTCAATGACTACCATTGTTAACTATATTAAGGGTCAAGTGTTCAGGCAGCTAAAATACCACAGGACTTTCACAGAGAGTAACATAATATAAAAGGCCACTGCAGCAGACATTTGTGCAAAGCAAAGAGAGTATCTCTACTCAAGGTTATGGTAGAGTAAGAGAGTGAAACATTACACGACTATGCCGTCTCAATTTTACTGCCTTTGTGCCTGAAAAAGAAAAGCAGACTTCCCACTCATTTGAAAATATAAAATCTGTTGCCTTCAGAGTTTGTCTAGCACTTTCCTCTGGGCCGCAGGGATCCTGCTTGGGTTGCGTTTACTCACGCTTTTTTGTGCTCTTTTATCTTCACATCTGAAATTGATGCTAAACTGATGAAACCATCAATAAATTATCAGAAATTTGACATGTTTTGGCAAATAAATCTTGCAAGTTTTACAAAGTGACCTTGCATATCCGACTGAGTTGCTGGAGATTGATTTGTTTGCAGAAGCTCAGCTTTTCCATGTCATCTTCTTCCTTTTTTTTGAGGAGGACGGGGGGGGGGGTTTGTTTTTGCTCTGTTTGTCAGGAGTCGTATTTTCTCATCTCAGTATTCCCCGGAAAGTGACCGAAACATTTCCATTTCAAAGCGGCCGTTGAGACTCCAAAGAGTGCGGATGTGTGTATTTGTGCGCTCGTGTGAAGTGTGCTTTCACTTCAGTGCTTGGATTTGTACGTATGAGGCAGCTGAACTCCTCAACGAGGACAGCTTTTGAAAATCTGCTTCTCAAGTGTTCAGTGACATTGCTGCCTCGGAAACAAAGCTGTGATATCTTAATCTCTCTTACAAAGAATCACAAATGAAACTAGATGAAGATATGACTTTTTCAAGAGAGGACCTATATTAGATTGAAAATAGATCAATGGTAAGGTCTAGAAGTATTTTGATAATCTTAGCTTTTAGGTTTTTTTGTGACGATTTTGCCTTTGTACAGCACAACAGTTGATTTGAAATAAAACAATCAATAAGTAATCAAAGTGTAGACCATTTACATAGCATTAATATAAGAGATTTCACAAATAAACGGCCTTTACCATTTGATCAGAACCATTTTCAAGCAGGTCTGGAGACCATGGGCATCACTAAATCCACTGCTGCAGATGTTTTGTCAGGCCCTCACTGCAGCCACCTTCAGTTGCTGCTTGTTTGTGGGGGTTTCTACTTTCATTTTTGCTTTCCATGACTGAAAACTCTCCTCTACTGGGTTGAGATAATGTGGTTGACCTGGCTTTGGATAAATATTAAGACTTTAAAAAGTCTTAAGGTGGCTTTTCAGTATCTTAAGGCTCATTATATCTGCAGTGTGAAGCAGTCATGCCATCAACAAACACCAGTAAGCATATTCATGCCCATACCATAAGTTTTGCATGTGCTCGGGAGCCATGCTCGGGGTTTCTCAAAGTGTCTATAGACAACTTTGTTGTAATAAAATTGAATTAAACAGAACTGAATTGAATACCATAACACTGCGGTACGTGCTGGATCAATAGCTGGTCTTTTCATTCTTCTTACTTTTCTCTTCCTACCATTCTGATACAAGTTTATCTGGATTTCATCTGTCCAGACTGATTCCATAATATGGGAAACTTTCTTTTTTCTTTTTTTTCAATTGTTTTATTGCAAAGTCTAAGCTGGCTTTGTTCCTTTTTGAATGTCACCAGTGGTTTGCACCGTGTTGTAAATCCTCTGTATCTACATTCATGAAGGCGTCTCTTGACGCCTTTTATTTTATTTTTCTTGCCTTCCCTCGAGCATTCGTGACTTCTGTTGATGTTGTAAAGACGTTTGCCTTCTTCAACAAGCACTCAACACATGGTGTTTTGTAGAGACGTCTAATGTGAAGTGTGTGTGTCACGAAGGGATCAAGTGGCAACACAAACTGGTTAAGCTAAAATTGGAGGAAGGATCAACCACTTTTTAATTTCCTTCTAACATCTTGTCTGATATAAGTCATCTGCAACAAAGGTATGAACCTCTGTCTATAAAACTGTCCACTGGACTTGTGCATCTTTATGTACTTGCATCACTTGCTATGACCACATGATTCAAGTAATCTTTTAGTTTAACAATTTTACTGGCTTTTGTCCCCAGATCACATAATCACACCAAACAAGAATGATCTAATGTATATAAATGAATTGTTATTAATTTTTTCCCCTCTCAGTCACATATTTCTTTAAATTGTTGTATTTTCCTGCCATCCTCTTCGCAAAGCTGAAATAATAAAGTAGACTAAACATGAAACAATGAGGATGTACTTAAAAAACAAAAATGGGAATGAGCGTGCGTGTGTGTGTGTGGGAGTGTGTGATTTTAAGTAGACTGAACAATGTGTAAGTGTGTAGGGGAGGGGAGGAGTGGGTGTAATGTAAGAGCCAAAAAATCCCCATGCATATATAATAAAGGCATCTAAAACTGAGGGAGTGAAACAGCAAGACTGACAGATGAAAGAGAATGAGAAAGCAGCAGAAGGAAAGGTGATTCTCACATGGGCTGCAGCTCAGCACATTCTCTTTCACTGCATTTCTTTT
The DNA here is from genome assembly GCA_037176975.1 of Arrhamphus sclerolepis. Classification (NCBI taxonomy): domain Eukaryota; kingdom Metazoa; phylum Chordata; class Actinopteri; order Beloniformes; family Hemiramphidae; genus Arrhamphus; species Arrhamphus sclerolepis. The sequence goes on from JBAMYA010000009.1 coordinate 5,986,991, forward strand.
ATACAAGTCGATATTTATTATTTATGACTGTTTTTCCCTTATGTTTGCGCTCGTGCCTATATGTTTGTGTGTTTGTTCAATTACAGCATGCGATAAAGACAAAAGCAGGTAACACCAGGCATTTGCCTCATTTGGTGTAAAAAAAAAAAAAAAAAATCACATCTCTAAAGTGTAAATTTTCCATGTCAGCTAGAAGTTTTGGCAGGAAAGCTGAAAAAGATGAAACTTTATCCAAACTTTACGGGTAATCAGTCCAGATAACAAAGAGAACCACAACCCATAGTGCATTCTATATAGCATACAGGGCCATGTAGTTAATCGCAAATATATATATAAGATTATATTAAAAAAAAAAAAAAAAAAAAGTACTTAAGAAGATTATGCACTTTGAAAATGTTAAGATGGTCATGTATGGTGTTATGTGTCTGCTATGTGCATGTCATGCATGTAAGATTCATGTTTTATAAGAATCTTCTTCGCACAATCAAAAACCTGCACTCAGCATGAGATTAGACATTTCACGCATAAATGTCACTGTAACCTTCACACATTTTAAGTATTTAGAAACAGACAAACATATTTTGTAAAGTATTTTTTTAATGTTTAGAGAAAATTTATTATTTGATCAGGCATGCAGTATTACAAAAATACTCATTTCAAGGTTGTGAGTTGTACTTCCATTTAGTAGCTTTTGTGGTCGGACTTAAGGGCTTCCCATTTAAGTATTTAAGTCACCTCAGACCCATTTTTACGGCCATAAATGATTTGTTCGTCGACAGCTCCCAGAATGGAACAAATGCTAACACTTTTCAAAAAAACAGCCCTCTCTATGTGTCCTTTAAGTGACTCTGTAGGTCCAGAGGATACAGATTTCATCATCTGCTGAAGGCAGTGAGGGGATGGTGTAGAACCCGCCGCTGAAGAATATCTTATGGTTTGCACGTTTTATTGCATGCCAGGGCTGCTCACGATGTTGAAGAACTGGAGTTTGATCCACTATTTCTGCAGCCCACGAGCTAAAAGAATAAAGTAGCAGTTAGCGCCCATTTTTTTGTTTTTTCAACAACATGAACTGTGTGGAAAAATTTGAAGCTACTGATGATGTAAGCTTGTTGTTCATACTGATCTTGCGCTGATGTCCTATAGTGCAAATACGTGGAATGTCCACACGGCACACCTGTGCCCTTATGGGGGCCTTGGCCCAGAGGTCAGAAGGGAATCTTCCGTTTGTGTAAAACCTATATGTCCATATGTTATGACTTTAAGATGTAGCTGTGACCTGTAAGTGATGTAATTTAGTAAATTAAGTAAGCCAGGATTAACTAATCACATGTGACTTAACTCTTGATTTATATCATTAAAGAATAAAGAGGTGTGATAATTAGGCCATATCAATAGTTATGCAATTTAAATAACTCTGTCAATTAATTAACAAAGTAAAGTCCTAGGGAAATGTTATTTGTGACATTTTACAGTAACTTCTTGTAAATTTAATGGTAAAACATGTTGCTGTGCTACTTTGAAGTCTTTGAAAGATGTTGCAAGTTGAAAGTTGACATTTACTGTTGATGTTTGGATGTTTTCACCTATCACTTTGTATTAAAGTCTTCAGTTAATCAATGTGTTAAGAGATAAAGGTGCATGTCAAATGAACAGTGTATTACATCTGGTGTTCGTGCAACCATATGCTCAGGAGCAAATATTTAGCTTTTCCACACTGAGTTAAACACAGCTTCCACTCCTCAACATCGTTCTGTACATTAGTGTGCGTGTTTGTGTGTTGTGGAAGAAAAATGAGGCCACATCCCCTGTGGAGACAGACCTAGACTCATATCGAATGCTCTTTATGAAAGAAAGCTGTCACCCCTGTCAGATCTCGCTCTTTTCCCTTCATCTCTCTCCTTTATATTCATCTTGTTCTGTCCTGTAGCATCCACTCTCCCCTCCTCTACGCTCTCCTGTATTTCATCTGGCTCTCAGTATCTTTTCTCAGAATCTATCAGGATTTCGCTTTGAACTGGTTTCCCCCACTCTCCGTCCATGCTGAGGGCACTCGCTGTTAAAATGAAATTCTTGCTCTACGGTTAAATAGACCCATAAATCTTTCTTCTCACGCAGTGAAAAAATTCATATGGAATTTCTGCTACAGTTTTGATAAGATAAGAAGATGACTTAATAAGATGAGATCATAACCTCTGGACTTTTATACATAGTTTTCATTCTTTGCTCATGTTTTTTTTCCTCCAGCACATCTACTAGTAAGTAAAATCACCTAGTCCATGTCAATGACACAGTCTTACACAAAACCAATCTTCAGTTTCTGCATCTTGCCCAACTTAGAAAAAAAAGGGACATTTTGTTCAATCAGTGTTCTCCATCTTTATTCCCTGTGCCCTTGACCCTGTCTCTAGGCAATGGGGTGTTGGTGGCTGTCATTGGTGTGGCGCCAGATAGGAAGAAGCCGACCACTCGTGCAGGAAGTTGGACAATAAAGGACACACTGAATCTTTGGCGAGAAGAGTGTGACTGTATGTGTCCATTGTGTGTGTCAGTACATGTGTGTATCACAGTAAACCATTGTTTTCAGTGAGGCTATTTAACGATGGAAAGCGGGGGGGAGTTCTTCCTTTCAGTTAATAAATTAACATTTGAAACAAAGTAATACTCTGGAGAGAACACTATGTGGTGATACCATCATCTGTACTGAATGATGTCTGTGCAAATAAAATAATCAATTCATCCAGCTCAAAACACATCAACTGGCTCGTCTTGATGTGGATGAGCAGCTACTCTGAGTCCCTCCTAAATGGTGGAGCTTCTCATCTTATCTCTAAGGGAGAGTCCAGCCAACCTGTGAGGGAAAATCATTTTAGCCAATTGAATCCGGGGTCAAATTCTCACAGTATCTACACAGTTTTTTTGACTATAGGTGAACTTAGCAACAGTAAATCAATAAACTGACAGCCTTGCCTCTTGGCTCAATTTTCTTTTTATGACAACAAGCCTGTATAGAGTTGGCATTACTGCCTATGCCAGACCAATCTGCACGTCAATCTCCTGCTCCATTCTTCCCTCACTCATGAAGAAGACCCTGAACTCTTTAGGCAGCATATAACTCTCTCAACGTGAAGCATCACGGTCTCAGATTTGCCAGTGCTGATGCTCGTCCCTGCTGCTTCACACTCGCCTGCAAACTGCTCAAATGAGAGCGAAAGATCACAGCTTGATGAAGCCAGCAGGACCACATCATCTGCAAAAAGCAGAGATGTGATGTTAATGTTACCAGACCAGACCCTGCTTGCCTCTTGGTTCTGGGCCTTTCAGTCCCTATACATGTGGAGAGGGTGTGCATGTATCCAGGGCAGGATTTTCAAAGTGTGTTAAGCATTTTACTTTAACAAAAAAGAGTAACTCTACAATAAAGCACACAAAATGTTGCTTAATTACAACTTAATTGAGTTAATTATCAGAAAACAAACCATGAACTAACTCATACTCAACCATTATATAATCATTCAGTTGAGTGAGTTTTATGCGGGAGTAACACTATGATTTCAGCTGTTTCAGGGCAAATGTGAGAAAAATCGGCCGTCATAGCTCAAAAACAGTGGTCGTACAGCTCACAACGAGACAGGAGCAGAGACTGAAGATGGGACCAAAGATGGGCTGGGACAGATGTCAAGCTGTGCCAGAAATTCAGAGGAAGCGCAGCTCACTGTGAACCATGAGCTGCGGTTCAGCGTAGGTTCAACAGCACAGTGGAACAAGCTGTACATCGATTATCTACTGATTTCATGTCGCGTAATATGCCTTGAATTAATCTTTTAAGACTGTAAAACTCATGCAGTGTGAACCTTTTATTAATGAAAGTAACACTTTCTTTATGGTCACGTCATCAAAATGAAAAATGCAAGTAATCAGAAATGAAGTAGCGGTGAGTTCCTCATCTGTTTCCCAGTAATTGAGCTGTAATAAAGTGACATTTGGTGTACCTTATTGTATGCTAGTATACTGAAATTAGTTTGATTAGTTTGAAATTTGATCAGTTTACCTTACAAGGGGTGAAGTGTAGACATAATGATTTTGTAGCATGAGCACAGATCACAGTTAAGAGGAAATGATTGGCATGCCACAAGCTGCCTAAGGGACAAAAGACAGAAACAAAGCATGTCTGTAAATAGTAGCGCAGTATGTCTGTGCGCTCCCTGTGGCTCCTGCATGCTTCCTTATCTCAGAGCCATTGCCTTGATCGCTCCTCTGAAGTCAACGCTTCCCATTGTTCCTAGAAAGAGTGGAATTCCACAGCTGGTACAATGGGACTGACAGAGCAGTGACCAAGCAGAGGAACATGGACATGGACTTATATGGAAGGTGAAGTGACAAAGATTCTGGAGCAATCAGTTTGCTTTTTTTTTAATGTTGTATACAGAGGTAGGAAGGTATACCAGCCGTGTTGAGGTAATGGTGTGATGCAGTACCATACAGCTGCTCTGTGTTTTGTACCATTATAGTCATAACTGACTAACATGACTGACTGTTTTGGATCTACTCAGATACATTTTGCTCTACAAGATATATTTACTGACTAATCATTCCCATGATTGATGAATATGAGATTTTCAATATATTTTGCAAAACCACCCTTCAAGAATTATTAGGAAAAAATCCATCTTTGTTGAAAAAAAAATGACCTGCACCCTAACCCTTTTTTTTTTTCAAAATGTGACATTAAGTAATTATTAACTAATGGTTACTTTCTCTTCTGCACTTTCATTGATAACTTGGGACAACAAATATTTTGGAATAAATTCTCTTTTTAAACACATGCACAAGTTATTATGCTTTGTAGAGAAACTTAATCAAGTCATCTTTTTTGTTTATTATATAAATGCAGTGGACGCTGTGTATGAATAGTAAAGTGTTTATTGGTTTATGAGGGGGCGACTCAGCAGTTTCAGTGTCATCTTTCATGTCAAACAAACTGGTTTATGGTGGGGGCAAATGGAGTGGCACACATGAATTTGAGTTCTCATAAATCAATTTTCAAGCGGTTTACTGCAGATGCTTCTGCTTTTGGAAAAATGATTAGCGTTATAAAGTTTATATGTGCCTCTGCGCTATCTCAGATGGAAAGCATATCATCTCAAACAAACATCTCTGGACTGACGTCTTGGTTGATTATAAAACAGTCCACTGCTCTTAAAAGTAGATGAGTGGAGCTGAGAGACCAGGCGATGATGAGGATGACTTTACATGCCGATAAATGCTGCTGACTATATGTCTTGTTTCAGGCATATTTACGAATTGTACAGAAAAAAAATCTTGAAAATGCCTCCATGCTACACTATTCAAACACCAAGTTATTAAAAAAATTGTTACACGTGAAGTACAGTAAGTGCATCACTTTTTTTTTTGCTCTAGTGGCCTTTAATCACAGTCAGGAGGCAGGAAGGTGGGGCAGAGAGAGAATGGCGGAGACGTGCAGCAAAGGGTCACAAGGCGGGAGTCAAACTTGCAACTGCTGCAGGACTGAGCCTCATACATGGGCCGCCTGCTTTAGCCGCTAGGCTACGCAGTGGCCCATGCATTACTTTTAAAGACAGCAAATAGGTTATTTCCTCCAATGAAACATGGGAAGCAAAAGTAAATATGATAGATGGGATATGAGTACAAAATCAATGACACAACATGCATACATATGATCATGGGCATACAGGGTTACAAAACAAAACAAGAAGCGTGTGACTATTAGACATTTGTGATTCCTGGTTAGTCTACACATGATAATTCCTATGGAATTTTAATTTAGTTATTTATTTTTCATCCATTTGGGTTAAGAATTACCAGAGGAACTGAAAAAGCCGACTGTGAATCTTCAAAAAGAAAAAGAGAGAAAAGAGAAAAATGCAGGAGCATCATTAACCAAATGAAAGTTAGTGGAAACACAGTTGCAGAAGAAACTTTAGGAGGTATGGAAAGAACCACAGCAGCACTAATTAGAGCTGCAGCGGTTGTCCTACAAACATGATGGCATGGATTATGCGCTAATTACACAATATTGCTTAAAAAAACTGACAAGCAAGTGCTTCAAGTTTGGAACAGAAGCTTTCAGGGGAAATCTGAGCTGCTAGTTTGATGGAAACTATATGAAAGGAGACTCTGGATGATATGAAAACAAAAAAAAACTCTCATAAGTTCAACTAAAAACTTCATGCTTGAATTTTATGGAAAAAGAAAAAACACAAAAAACAAAGAAAAAATAACAACTTGAACCTGGTCAGAACTGCCACATCTGTGCGGTCCTCACAGTAAAGCACAGAGGTGAGAGTGTGATCATATGGAGCTGTATGATTGTTAAACGTTCTGGAGACACGGCACGTTTAAATTGCCCCATGAATCCATGTGGATGTAAATGAGTTTCTACAAAAGGAAAATGTGATAACTATAACCTCCCTTGAAAGTCTCTTGACTACAATGCAACAAAGGGGCATTTTAGAAAGAAAGTTAGAGCAACTTAACACCAGAAAAAAGTACATTTAAGTTATAAGACAATGCTTCTTTGTTTAGAAACTGTCTCTGTCGTCCAATATAAGACCATGTGAATCAACGAAAAAACGAGTTTCCAAGTGCAACCAACAAGTGTGTGCTTATGGTTTTATTCCTGTCTTCACGTCTTTGGGCAGAATGAGTATCATGATAAAAAGATTGGATAAATTGCCCTTTGATGTGTGTCCTTGGAGATGCATGTTGCAGGTGCCAGTGTGTGCGCTTGTGCATGTGTGTCTGCAAGCAAGAGACACGTCCCCAAGTCTCCTGGCTTATACCTGTCAATCATCCAGCTGAAGACTGCATTAGTGAAAAGGTCACAAGGCATCTGCTAAACGCAGACAAGATTGAGAGATAGCTGAACGTTTTGGTTATTAACAGAAAGAGAAACGGACACAAAAAGAGGAATGATTTTTTTTTTTTCTTTTTACAAATTCCTCCATCAGAAGGCTAAAAAGAAAAAAAAACATTTCACCCAGCTTCATGACTGCTTAATGACTGTTGTTTTTCTTCATCACACGCTAACATGTGATCCTAAATCAGCACGCCATTTGGAAGGCGTGTGACTGAAGGCTTCTTTTCACCTCTCACCCAACCTGCCTTGCAGTGTAGCCTGCAGTATCGAGGCACATCACTGATGAGGTATGTAGCACCAGCCATCAACAGCCAGAATCTCTCTTCCTCGTGCCTCTTAGAGATTTCACTTTCAAAAGCAAGCAGACAAGGTAAACAGGCAGGGTGAACGAGTCACACAGCTGAGTGAAAGAACACAGTGTTCAACAGGGTGCAGAGGGCCTGCATCATCCTGGAGTCAAGCTATAAAAGTCTCCATCAATTACCACATCTTTGACAGTGTGGGCAATCGATATTTGTGCAGACACAGATGTAAAATGTTTTGTACTGCACAGTGCCAAAATATCATTGATCCCTGGATCCTCAGAATTCAGTTGTTTATAAAGATGGTTTGATCTCCTCTACTGCAGCGTGACGAATAAAACCTGTATGATATCAGCATGTATGCATCAAATGAGCGCCACAAGTTTTGTGATGTTCTCTGCGCTGTGACTGTTGCTCTTAAAAGCATGCTTTTGTGATTAAAGCCATATAGAATATCTTGTGGAGCCACTACAGCAGAAATAATTTGCAGTATAACAGGAACCAGTAAAAGAGAGCATATAACCCCTGTACTGGCCTCACTGCACTGGCTGTCTGTGTCTTTTAGAGTCCATTTTAAAATTCTTATGTTTGTTTTTAAAAGGTTTCATAGTCTTGCCCCGCCCTACCTCTCTGAGCTTCTTCATCCCCACACACCCTGTCGGTCTCTCAGGTCAGCTGACCAGCTGCTCCTGGAAGTACCCAGATCCAGGAGGAAGCTCAGAGGGGACAGGGCCTTTTCTATCGTGGCTCCTAAATTGTGGAATACTTTGCCCTTTCACGTTAGAGAGGCCCCTTCACTGTTCACTTTTAAAATACATCTAAAAGCCCATTTTTGCTTTTTGGCGTTTGACCTTCAGGGGGTCTGATTCCTGGTCTAACCCATGAGACCCCCCGAAAGCCTCAGAAGCAAAATTTGAAGGGGTTCTCAATTATTATTATTATTATTTTAATGAATTAATAATAATGGTAAGTCAAATATTTGATTGTCGCTAATAGTCACACTGTTTTAAACTCACCGTGTCCAGTGTCCAGAATTTAAAAAAAACAAAATAAACTTTTCTTTTTTTTTTTTGCCAAGCGGAGCCAGCCTGTCCTGTGAATAATACTGTGAATTACAGGGGCTTAAGTTTCTCACTTTGGAGTTTCAGAATTATATTGTGTCAGGTGCTCTATGGCTTTCTATTTAAATGTAAAATGTCATCTTGTGAATTTTAGCTTACATGTTATTAAATGTTAGCTTTGTGCTCTGTGCATGTAGCTCACTCAGCGTTGCCAGGTTTGACAGTTTCCCCCTTTTTGGAAACAACATCAATTTAAATTGACAGGAGAAATGTAATACTGATGTTTGCGTGTTTTAACATTATTTGTGTATTAATTTATGTATTAGCATAGGGCATGATAATATATTAAACTATTATATAATATTGTTTCAATTTAATAGGCTTTTGAGTGGTGTTTTAGAAAGGCTTTTGCTTTTTTGATATTAGCTTTTATAGGCAACCCCTTGCAGTATGTTTTACTCAGGTGTAGGAGTGGGTTGTTGAACAATAAACATCCATGTTTACAGAAAGCTTATTAATTGTAGTAGTTATATTAGCTCAAATGTACGACTACTTTATTGAAGTCAGATTAGAGTTCATTTAAAGAGCCAACATTAACAAGAGGAAAGGAGAAGACACAAGACACTATTTTGGTGCCAAAAAGAGTCAGTTGAATCTTAAGACTTAATAATGCAGCCTGTTCTGTGGTTGTTATATCTGATTAATACTGAGCCTTATAGCATAAATAATGGTGAATTTTACATGCGCTGTTGTATTAAGGGGACAGAAGGACAGAGAACAGGTAGAAGGAGGACAGAGAGCATGTAGAAGGAAGCCAGGAGGACAGAGAGCAGGTAGAAGGAGGACAGGAGGACAGAGAGCAGGTAGAAGGAGGACAGGAGGACAGAGAGCAGGTAGAAGGACGACAGGAGGACAGAGAGCAGGTAGAAGGAGGACAGGAGGACAGAGAGCAGGTAGAAGGACGACAGAAGGACAGAGAGCAGGTAGAAGGAGGACAGGAGGACAGAGAGCAGGTAGAAGGAGGACAGACAGCAGGTAGAAGGAGGACAGAAAGCAGGTAGAAGGACGACAGAAGGACAGAGAGCAGGTAGAAGGAGGACAGGGGGACAGAGAGCAGGTAGAAGGACGACAGGAGGACAGAGAGCAGGTAGAAGGACGACAGAAGGACAGAGAGCAGGTAGAAGGAGGATAGAAGGACAGAGCGCAGGTAGAAGGACGACAGAAGGACAGAGAGCAGGTAGAAGGAGGACAGGAGGACAGAGAGCAGCAGGACCAAGTAGTTACCAGGTGAGTTGGAAAGGAGACTACAAAGATGTGCTGCCATCATGTCAGATATTCAGGTAAATACTAATTTTAGAAACTTTTATAGTGCACGACTACCACACCCTGATGTTCTCAACTATGAGCTGGGACTTAGATTCAATTGTTGGACACTTAAAGAATATCAACAACAGCTCTTTTACATGTGTGTTTGATTCTGGTTCAGCATTGTGTAGATCTGCATTCGCGCAGTGTGTGTTTGTGTACATGTGTGTGTGTGTCTGATTTGCAGATAGTTTGTGTCTACAATACTTTGCTGATGACTGCTGACCGTAAAAGTTGTTTGTGTGGTACATTGTGTGTCCAATGAAATGTAAAATGGTGTAAAATGTGGTTCATCATCATCAACGGACTGCAGACAAGGATTATAAGACTGAAGCACAGAGAATGTGGACTCTTGGAAAGACAAGTACATTTCAAGGACCTTTCGTGGCATAAACCTGTGGCCATTTGTCTGAGCAAACATCATGTCACAGTCAGTCTGTGACATCAAAAAGGCTGAAAAGGCCGGAGCGGTCCAAGGATGATGGTGAGGTGGCAATGTACTGGAGTGCAGGTGAGGAAGTTGAGACACAGTCATTGATCCCTCTCAAGTGTATCCGAGACGCTGTGTAGGGGACACCTGCCAGGATAGTGCATGTGAGCACATTTATATGAAGAGTAGGTGGGCCCAGCATTATAAACGGCGTATAAAAATACGGTGAAGTTCGTGCTGGAGCACTAGAACAAATATTTGTTGAGAGAGATGTGACAGTCAACAGGTCAGCACTGATTTTAAAGTGTAATTAAGTACTCAGTTGGAGTAGTTTAACACCAGAACAACACTGCCCTGAAGGAAAACTGAAGAGCCCACTTATCATAGGATTTAGTAAGTTATTATACCTAATGACAAGATTTTTATCTGCATATACAAAATGGGAATTCTCTAGCTTGAGCTCATTAAGGCTACCGTCCTGGTCTTTGTCAACACATTTCTCTTTTGCCTCTGAGCACCATATCTGGAATAATGGAAACCCATTTTCTGATGCCTCATTAGGACAAAGCCAAACAGCTAAAGCTAAAATACCAGCAGTGAAGCTCATCTGCATTCCAAATGTGCAATACAAATGGGAGTATGAAATGAACACCGGCGCAAGGCGTGAGTCCCCATGCTTCACTGAGCTAAATTAAAGAAATGTTTTATGTATGCGCACATACGCAACTGCACCCCCTGCATACACATACACATAAGCTCATATTGTGTCTACAGATTAAAAAGAAAAGCATCAAAATATTTCTCACAACCTCAGGAGGCTCACAATTAATATCAAATGTGGTGGAGCATAAAAGTTGGAGTAAAAATTAAGAAAAAAAGGCAAACTCGTTGAAGATCTGCTTTGCTTCTTTCTGCTCCATTGACAGCTTCAGTTTTGCTGTGAAGGGTATCTGCATTTACCGTTGCAGTGCTGAGGTGTTTTCTCATCTATTTCAGTACTTAGTCTAAATGCCAGAAGGTTGGAAATGTGTGAAAACATGATCTTTAGTACTGTTTTGTGGCTCTTGTCTTGTGTTGAACTTTTCCACTGATTTCATGCTTCTCTTTGACTACATTTGAGCTGATCATTTTCATACTTTTCGGTTGGTCGAATTCTGACAGTTTATGACTTCACATTAAGAGGAAAAAGGCCATTTTGTTTGCAGATTTTGACACTTTTTGTTGTGCTTAAAGTCTCGTCATGATAAATTCTAATATTCTAGTATAATTGTAAGCAGGAGAACATCCAGAGACTATTTTAAAGTTTGGTTTCAGTCACAACCAGAAAAAACTTGCTTATGATGAAAATGAAATAAATAAATAATTGGACACCATTTGAACTAAAAGTGATTGCAGACAATTAAAAAATAAATAAATGATTTCATGCTTTATTTTATCTGCATCCTCAGCTTTATTTCATTAGCTAATATACATAATTTCAGGCTAAACATTTTCTTCTTTTATAAAAACATTATGAAAGTAAAGCTTTTACCATTTCTGCCGTGACACTAACTATAGTCTGGCATTGAGGATACAAAGTGTTGAGGCATTTCAGTTGATATTTTATTCCTTTCTTTCTGAAAATACATCTTAAGGTGTACAGCAGTACAGATGTCACATTTTTGACATTTCACAATTCTCTACACTGTCTCTTATGGGGACAGATCAAGACTGCAGACAGGCTGGTCCATTACCAGGGCCTTGTTCTTTTTGCAAATGGTTTTACATTGTTTTGTTGGAAAATACATAGAAACAGCCCAGTAAGAGATGTGGTCTTGAGGGCAGCACATGCTGCTCTTAGCGTACTTCTTCCACCATGAAGTGGACATATTATAAAAAAAGAAACACTACTTTGAAAGGATGCATTTGGGTCTTGGAATTATCCACCATCTTATTCTTTCTCCATTTATTTTTTTTAAAGCCCTCACAAGACTAGAATAAAAGGAAATATCTATAATATTATAAATACCCACTGGGAAATTCTCCCAGTAGTCGTCAAACAAAAAGCAATTTGATGGCTCCATGTGTCACTGACAGCCACATTAGTAATGCTACAGCACTTCCACCACGACAAAAACACATCTTTAAAAGTCCCAGAAAGTTTAAATCCAGATTTACCTTGGCATAGTTAAATAAGGATAGTTTAACACGTCAGAGACAGAGACGTGCATCCTACTGTCACCTCCTTCATATGTAAATGAACAACTTTAATATTCAGCTGAAACACCATCCACTCTGAAAACCAAAACGCGTTTCGTAAAACTTTTCATGGACTCGATCGTTTGGATCCTCCTCCAACAATAGAACCCTTCACAGTTTGTAAACAGTGTGATGTATTTGGGGGGAGGTGGGTCTTAGCTGGAGGCAAAACATCTAGCTCGCTCGCCCCATCAACGTCGACTTAGCCTATTTTAACGGTGTTTATGCTAAAATGGACAAGAAAATCAACAATTTCAGCGGATATGTGCGTACACTCACTCTTCAGGACCAAGCATGGTGGTGGTCTGGCAACAGTGTTTAATAAGTTGTACAAGTTTCTGCCCTCTCAAACTTACTCTGCTTTTGAAGTTCAGCTGTTACTGGTAAATACACACTCCCCAATTTATGTGCTCTGGAATATAGACTCCCTAAAGCCAGTGGCAGTTTCTTGCAACAGTTTTCTGACCTCATGTCCTTTATGTCCTCTCACTCTGAGAAATGACTGATTTTGGGAGATTACAACAATCATGTTTGCTGTCCCACCAAGCCGACATTAAATGAATTTTTAAAATCTGACTGATTCTTTCGATCTAAGTCAGTTTCTGGCCCCACACATCTGAGAGGTCACACACTGGACCTGGTCCTGTCACTGTGTCTTTGTATTGCAAAGGTTGATATCACTAACACTGCTGTGTCTGGCCATTTCTTGATAGAATTTGAGTCTTGTTGTTCAACAATAAATTTGTTTCTGAACCCTGCTGACACATCAATTACCTGTGAGGAATTCTTTATTGAAAAAAACTGACAAAATCAGATTTAATATCTGAAACTGGTGGAACAAAGAGAGATTCTTGAGCCAGTCAACTCCAGTATACTCCTCTCAGCTGTCGGATATAGTGTCACATCTTTCTGCCCCTCTGATATCAGGCCCTCTTGACTTTTAAAATAAGTTTTTAGTACACTCTGCCCCATTATACCAGCCACCGAAAACTGTTCCCTATAAAGTGGTATTTTCCCCTCTAGCTTTAAAGCGCCATAGTCCAGCCTCTGTTAAAAAAGCCCAGTCTGGACCCCACTGACCCCAAAAACTTTAGACCCATCTCAAAACTACCATTTTCTCTAAGATTTTAGAAAAAGTGGTTTTCCAGCAGCTCTCCTCCCACCTAAACAACTTAAACATCTTGGATGAATGTCAGTCAGGTTTCAGAGCCCTTCACAGCACAGAATCTGCCTTACTTGATGATCTTCCTCGCCATGGACTCTGGTTCATGTGCCATCGTTCTAATGTTTGACCTCAGTACCTCATTTGACACTATACACCACAATATTCTGCTGGTGCAACTCCACGACAGAGTAGGACTGCAAGGTCCAGTCCCGATCTGGTTTAGGTCCTATTTGGAGGGTAGAATCTTTTGTGTTAAAGCAGGCAGCCAGTCTTCCTCCTCTGCTGCAAGTAAGTATGGTGACCCTCAAGGATCCATTGTGGGCCCCCTGCTTTCTCCCTTTACATGCTGCCCCTGGGCTCTATCCTCGTGAAGCATAACATTTAATACCACTGCAACGCTGATGATGTGCAGCTCTACCTGCCCTTCACTCTAAATTGTACTTCTACCCTCTTGAGGATATTAAATCTTGGATGGCATGCAACTTTTTGCAACTTAATGAAAGCAAAACTAAATCCATTATCTTTGGCTCCTCCTCCTATGTCGCGAGTCTTGGCATATCACAATCTAATCTCAACAACCTGCCAGGCTCCTTACCAACACCAAAAAAGGGAACACATAACGCAGGTTCTAGCTCGGCTCCACTGGCTTCCAGTTAAGTTCAGAATTGAATTTAAAATTTAAATTTATGTTTTTAAAGCTCTTAATGGTTTAGTCCCACCATACATTTCTGAATTTCTGCTCCCACTCTCTGCTCCTAGGTCACTCAGGTCACAAACTCAATCACTCCTTATGTCCCACATTCACGCCTCAAAACCCACGTTGACCGAGGGTTCTCAGTAGCTGCTCCAAAGCTCTGGAAAACACTCCCTCCACACTTTAAATCCTCCCCTACAATTACCTCTTTTAAATTCAATCTTAAGACCTATTTTTTCTCACTTGCTTTTACTTCAGACTGTCATCTGGTTTTATTTTACTTTATCCACTTACTCATTTGTTGTTACGCCAAGCAAAGCATCCATCCATTTTCTGAGAATCAGTGGAACCATTTTGGAGTCAGCAATCATGAGCCGTTAGGATATCTCCCCTAGTGTGGGAAGACCTGCCCTGGCACCACCCCTCACCTATCAACCCTCCCAGAGCCCCCACCCACTAGATTAGTAGAAGATCCGTCTTTTTGGTTTGCTGGTTTTGCGAGCACCAACGCCAAGCACGATGACTATGAGCAAAGGCAAGTCACACATGAGGTGTTGTGTTGTTGGCTGAGAAGAACAACTCAAGTCCTTCTCCTTTTCCCAGCCAAAGAGAGCAGAAGAACTGCATGGCTCCATTTCATTTTCATGGCCATGTTCCAGACCACTTCAAGGCAGACTGCTTTGAGAAGCTGGGACAGAACACAGCAGGATTAGCTAGCAGACTTCTTCTGATGGAGGATCTGGACCTGCTGTCCATGGCAAGTCAGCAGATGATGGAGATGGAAATACTTTCAAATAATGTGTTTCTATGGCAGTTAAGCATGCAACAACAAGCTTGGTTGTGTTTTACCATTTAGCACGGGCTAACACTAGCGTTGCCACTGGACCTGCGTCTTCTTGCGGTGCTTTTCTCCCTTCCGGGTCGCAGGTGCGGTGAGCGGTCGGTCGAGTCATTTTGTGGCTTTGGTGTCTGGAGGTGGTGCTTGCTGAAGTGTTGTCTATAGATGAATTAAATGTTATGGTATCCTCAGTGGAGGCTACCAGCAAGTAAAAGCCTGTAGTCCAAGCTAACGTTAGCTGCTGTGGCCTCACTTTATAACGTTTCGGGCATTGCTTTTGGAGGTTGTTGAGCTGTGGAATGGCTCGGTCGGCTTTGCGCTGCGTTTGTGGTGGGTGAGGAGCTCTGCAGGTGTACGTGGGGCTGGCAGCTGTGTTTGGCTTGTGCTGGGTGGCAAAACACGAACAAACTCCGGCCACTCCGGACCTGCTCTGGAGCCAAGTGGGTCTGGAGCGGGTCCGAAGTGGCTGAACCACAATATCACTGATGATGGGTGTTTTCTACAGCTCGATAGTTTGTTAACGCCCTGAGATCCCATCACTTTTTTTAACATGGCTGCATGGAAAACTGCATTACCCAGAGTGCTCTGGTCATAGACTAGGCCTAGGTGGGTGGTGACAGAGCCCTAAAACAGCAAATTCTGAAAGGGACTTAAACTGGTAAGAACAGAGCTGGTGAGATCTCATGAACGTGCTTGGTATAGCCCTGAGACCTATTCTAACTTGTTGAAAAAGAGGTATAATATGCTGCAAAAACAAAAAAAGTTGTTGGTTTTTTGGGGGGGCTAACCTTGGCAGTAACCCCTCTTCTTCTGATTTAGTGTGGTAAATAGCTGTTGAGACCTTAAGAAGAATAACAAGAATACCACATCATACTTGTTTCTGGTGGTTTAAGTATCTTGTGCTGATAAAATCTTTACAATCCCCCTCAAAAAGTAGCTCTGAGTGCTGAATCAATGCGACCTCCACATTGATCCTTGGAACAAGAACGCTGTGCTCAGGTCAGCTCCTTCACATTATTAGTGCGACTGCTGCTGAATCTTTTCATGTTGCAGACACTCAGATGATGTTCTGTCTCATTCAGATTTATTAGGTCTTGTGCATACAATAACTTTCATAACTAGAACATTCCTTGAAGAAAACATATTGGCAATATACTAATTTTACTATGCAATTCAAGGACATATAATTCTGCATTATTCTGCTTGCATTTTACCTCATGAAAATTTTATAAGTCCGTAACTCACGCAGCAATTATATGTTCCTAAAGCCCGAGTACAAAGGTCTATATGATGAATTCCTAACGTAAAACTGTTCATGGCGCCTGAAGGCTCAAGAGCTGTTTCGAGCAATTTCCTGTTTCTTATATGTGCTGTGAATTAATGTTTGTCAGGCAAATAAACATCTAGTCTGTCCTTTGCAATTCATTAAGAAACAGTATCCAGCAGGACTGAGAAAGGAACTGAAATGGGAAATAAAAACATGTCTTTTCTGTCTAAGTATTAGCAGAGATAACAACTGAACGGCAACAGCAGTTGTAAACTATGAGCTTTAAACAAGGAGGAAAATCATGGAATAAACTGCAACAAGGAAGAAAACATGAAGACGAATCGTCCACTGAGATCAAGATCAATTCTCTGTATCATTTTAGCAAATTAAACTTGGCCATTAGAGCTCTTCGTTATGCACAGTGTTTTTGAAGCTCTTTGCAGTGTCAGGGGACATAAAATGTTTCATATCCAAACGTGACAACTGGGATAAAGAATGCTAAAATATACAATTATGCTTGACCTCCGTAATCTGCGTGTCTCCTGTATGAACAGACGACAGATGCAGCTGCTGTAGGAGTGTAATTCAGAAGTCAGCTCTTCGTTCATCATGTGTTCTGGGAAAAGGCAAGAGCCCACTTTTAATGTGATTGATGCTTTAGTTCAGTCATTTTGTTTTTTTTCATGCGTTGTAATTTTAGATCTCTGGTGGCTTTGCAACACTGTTGTGGGGCTGCGTGTTCAGCACTGAAATCACACAATTACTTTAGGGGTTTGTGTGTGCATTAGCCTGAAATGATTATTGTAATGTAAACTGTAAGTGTTTTGCACATGCTCAGTGTGGTTGCTCTGTGTGTCAGCGTCTTCAGAACTTCACCAGAGAATTAGTTTATCTTCTTTGACTGACAGGATAATATCCTTGTTTTTGTTGTTTTTTTTTTTCTTCTTCTTTTGTTCGGGATCACATGAGGGTCATGAAGTTATTGACAATAAACCTGGAAAGTCCACAAGACCTTCAGAGCTGGAAAGCTGCTGTTATTAAATGTAGTCTCAATGAAAAAAGACTTAAGCTCGGTTTAGTTACCAGTCATCTCATGTTTCCACAGTAGTTCTGCTTTGTTTGTTCTTGAATCTAGTGCAGCAATGTTATCACTAAACCCGCAGTAACTCTTTTATGCCAAATGCCATACCAGTACCAGTTCAATCAAAGCAACTCCCTTGTTGGCAGTTACAGCAGCTATAAAGCGAGGTTCGCCACCAGTCTGTGTCCACCTGCTGCACCAAACCCCAATCTTCATTCTCTGTTTAGCTTTGTTTGATTTCTGCCTCATCCTGAGGGAAATATGTGAGTCTGTAGCGCCGAAATGACGCTGAGAGGATTGGGCGCTGTGGGTTTTCACAGCCTTTTCATAGAAAGCAGCTGCCTGCTGTGGCACAAAATGCCATGATGATTGGGGGGGGGGCAAGGGATCTCTGCTGCAGTTTGACTTCCAGAGAGGGAGATAATGTTGGAAAAAAGGACATTTTTTAAGAAAAGAAAATATTGTCATTGGCAATTATGAAGAAATGTAATTGTGTGTAAGGAAGAGTTCATTCTTGTTCTTCAGTTCAATTTAATTTATTCAGTTGATGAATGTCGACTTTGCCGTGGATTTTGTTATTTGTTTTAATTTATTCCTTTGGATGTCCATGTTGCACATTTTACTGTGACTACTTGTTTTTTTGTTTTTTTTTGGCATCCTTGTGAATTCCATTTAATATTGCTTATGTGTCAGGGTTTCACACCTGGGTTTTGTTGCTGATTGTCACACCTGCATAACATCAGCCTCTTCATTAGCTCCCTCAGTTTTTTATGCTCCTCAGGTCTCTTGTTCGATGCCAGATCCTTGTCTTTGTTCGTATGTCACGTAGTCTGTGCCTCATTCTTGTATTTTTCTAATTATCTGCCTCAGTAGTGCTTTGACTGCTTTTTTTTTCTTGTTAGTAAAATAATAGTTATTTTCATTTTACATCAGCTTGCCTCTGTCTCCACTCTGGACCATTCCTGACTCACAGTATATCCATTAAACCCCTTTTCTTTGAAGGCCAATGAGAACATCTTGTGCTTGCCTTCCATATTTAGTTCAGTTAAGCTGACCTTCGTGTGTGATCTCACTACATTCATATAGTTACTGTGAAAGACCTCAGAGTGGCCCCCCTTAGACACCGGTCTATCTCTTATGCCCGTCCTGCCCCCTGGTTCACCTCGGATCTCCACATCATGAAGACAACTGTTTGTCGGTTGGAACGGCTGCACAAACACAGTGGCCTCACCGTCCACCGTTTGGCTTTCAAAGACCACGTGACGTCCTACAAGGAAGAACTCTCCAGGACTAAAACCAAGTACTTTTCTATCCTCATTGGCTCACAGCGGAACCACCCTGGAACACTTTTCACCACCATTAACCGTCTGCTCCACCCCCCTGCTGCCTACCCCACTACTGACGACCCCGACCGGAGTTTTTCACCGCTAAGGTTGACACCATTCATCAGCAACTGGTCTCACCTGCCTCCCCCTCCCCCAATGTGTCTCGGCCTGGGGCAGCACGCTCCCGGGGCCTCCCCTACTGCCCCAGTGCGCTCTCTCTTGTTTCTCCCCCGTTGACACTGCTCTCATCACCAAACTTGTTACTACAGCTAAAGCCTCCTCCTGGCCTCTGCCAACTGCTTTGGTTAAAGCCTGTCTTCCCACCCTTTGTCCTGTCATCACTGATATAATTAATTCCTCCATAGCTTCTGGAACAGTTCCCCCCTGTCTCAAAATCGCCTCCATCACTCCCACTTTAAAAAAGCCTGGGCTGGACCCTGATGATCTCAACAACTTTAGGCCGATCTCCAACCTTCTCTTCCTTAGTAAGATCTTGGAAAGAGCAGTGGCTGCCCAGCTTCATCAGCATCTGACCAACCATGACCTCTATGAACCCCTTCAGTCAGCTTGCAGAACGCACCATAGCACTGAGACCGCCCTGGTCAAAATCACCAATGACCTCCTCATCGCTGCTGATGTCGGAAAAATCAGCATCCTCATCCTCCTTGACCTTTCTACTGCCTTCGACACTGTTTCCCACAGTATCCCCCTCAAACGGCTCTCCAATCTCCTTGGCATCAACGGTTCAGCACTGTCATGGTTCCACTCATATCTCTCTAACAGAACTCAGTTTGTCACCATCCATGGCGTCCCTCAAGGCTCTGTGCTTGGTCCCACTCTTACCATCTACCTGCTCCCCCTCGGCCAGATCACGGTCTCAGCTTCCACTGTTATGCAGATGATACCCAGTTGTATCTCAGCACCTCACCATCCTTTCAGCTCCCCCTCAGTCTCTGGTCAACTGCCTTCATTCCATAAAAACCTGGATGACAACCAATCTACTCAAACTCAACAGTAACAAGACTGAGCTCATGGTTGTGGCCCACAAGCCACTGCTCTGGAAGGTTGGGGATCTTCTCATCAGTGTGGATGGCTGCTCCATCTCCCCATCCTCTGAGGTTCACAACCTTGGAGTTATCCTTGACTCCACCCTCTCCTTGCATTCTCATGTCAAGTCCATCACCAAATCTGCTTTTTTCCACCTCCAAAACATCTCCTGGCTCCGTCCCTCACCTTCCGACTCTGTGGCAGAGATGCTCATCTACACCTTCGTCACCTCCCGGTTGGACTACTGTAATGGAGTCCTGTCCGGGGTTTCTAGTAAAACCCTAGACAGGATCCAGTATGTACAAAACTCAGCTGCCAGAGTTCTTACTTCCACCAAGCCCTGGCAGCACATCACCCCCGCCCTCATCCACCTCCACTGGCTCCCGGTCAAGTTTCGTGTACGGTACAAACTTCTCCTACTCACTTACAAATCCCTCCATTCTCTTCCACCCCAATACTTATCTGACCTCCTTCACCAACACACTCCCTCCAGAAACCTGCGGTTTTCGGATGCTGGTCTCCTTTCCATCCCCCGTACCCGCCCGAAAACCTTCGGAGACAGGGCCTTCAGTGTGGCTGCCCCCACTCTCCACAGTTTCAAAGCAAACATCAAAACATATCTCTTCTCCCTGGCTTTCCCGGACTAGTTTTCATTTCTCTCAACATTGTAAAGTGACCTTGGGTTCCATGAAAGGCGCTATATAAATGCGAGTTATTATCAGTATTATTATTATTATTAAGGACCACCAGCACCAATGAAGCACCACGATGATCATCAAGGAGCTCTCCAAGCAGGCAAGGGAGAAATGTGTACATATTAAGCTAAATAATGATGATTGATAAAATGGAAACGATGAGCTTTCTTTTGAGTGCTATTAAATTTGTCATTAGGAACTGAAAAGCTATGGGGCCACATCAAACCTAACCAGAAAATGAACAACAAAAACAAAAGGCTACCCAGTGACGATCTTCGTCCTGCTACTCTGGACTGGCATCATATTTTATCTGCAGCCTGAGCCACTGTTTGTCCGTTCCTGCGTTTACATATTTGAATTACAAGTAGGCTATTAAAAAAAGAAGAAAAGAAAAAACATACTTAGAAAATTCATGGACAAAACAGAGACAATATTAATCAGAGATCGAAGAACAAAGCCAAATGTAAAGGAAAGCTGGAAAGCTCTACAGTCCTGGAAGCTGGACGTCAGGTTGGTGTGGGACTGCTCAAACATGTGGAATAAGGTACTCTGTTCAAAATGGACTTGAATGGAACTTTTATGCCGTCAAGAATAATGTATATGATATATGATGATGTAAACTCAACCACTTTTATCATCCTCTGAACGCTATTCTTATTGCCAAGATGGTGGCAGCTGCATTCTGGCGCCGCCTGGGAAATGAGTTTTATGTCACCAGGACGGCGAGAATTTGTGGGACAAACTTGTCACATTCTTCCAGAGGCTTATAAAAAAGGGGTGGAATGAAGGAGCATCATGTTGACCTCACTTAGCTTAAGGGGAAATATTTAAATGGTTTTGAAATGGTCAAGCTAAAGCTCAGACTTCATTTCAACTGAGAATTTGTGGGATGTTTACACCAGCAGCGACGTAAACCTGCACTCAGAGAGCGGAGAGCTCTACTATCGAGAATAGGAAGACTTTATTTGTCATTGCCTATATATTAAATTATTAAATATGCACAACAAAACTGCAATATATAAACTTGGAGAGGTCGGCGCTGGCACATGCGAACCATCGGATCATGCTGTTGAACTGGGGACCAAACCTGCTGATTCCTGTCAGCACTCAGGCGGCTGCATTTTGGATGAGCTGGAGGCTGTTCAGAGAATTACTCGGTCATCCTGCTAATAACACATTACACTAATGTAGTCCAGAAGAGACAAATGCAAAGTTTAATTTTTCATCTGCTAACCCTGGTGGTGCTGTTTAAACTAGGGACAGTATCCTGGTCAAACATAACTCAGCTGTTCTGTTCTGTTTAGGACCAAAACCTCAGTTTTATCAGAATGTCAAAAGTTTGTGGACATTCGGTCCTTAATGTCCCAGAGACATGCCTGACGTCTGATGAACACTTTGGTTAACAACGTTTTCAGCAAACATTGTATGCTTAGATCATGTTTTTCACGTGTTTGTTTCCATTTTAATTTAGAAGCATTTCCGAAGGCTTTTATTCACACATCCATCAGATTATTTCAGTGTTAATATTTCCAGCGTTTCTTCATTAATGACAGCGTTTTTGTGTAGATTTGTAAATGAAGCCTCCTCCCTTAAATAAGAGGCAGTTTTATTTATTGGTTGATTTATTTCATTTAACCTTTATTTGTCCAGGTAAACTGGATTCATATTTTCTTCCTCTACCAATACTAGATTTTATTTTATTTTTTTCAGATTTACCAAAAGGCTGGATGTGGGTCTCATCTGAGAAAATAACTCCACTAACCTTGTGGTGCCCAGTGTTTTTGTATTTTCTGCAGAATCTAACTCTGTCCTGGATGTTTCTCTTGGGTCGACGTGACTTCTGGGTCCAAAAGTCTTTTCCTGACTGTGGATGCAGGAATGTGCTTGGGGCAGGCGCTGAAGCCGCCGCTGCTCCTAATGCATTCATTAGTATGCGATTATGTGTATGATACAAAAAAAGGAGAGAAATCGGTGTAAGTATCTGCAGAGCCAGGGAGCGCTGTATGAATATGAGTGTGTGGATGGGTGAATGTGACTTGCACTGTAAAAGTGCTTTGAGTGGTCAATAAGACTGAGAAAGTGCTGTATGAATACAGTCCATTTACCATTTCCATTTAGATGCATTCACACGCACCAGCTGCCATTGCTGAGCAAGCTCTGTACTGGAGGCAACACAATTTCTTGGCTGAATCCTCACACGGATTTGCTGTTGAACCTTCCTCTTTGAAGTTCTTGAAAACACAGTAAAAGGTTCTTTCAGGAAGAATATTTTTAGCAGCTCATGAAAACCACTTAAACCAATTCCTTTGAGCTGGTTGAAGTCAACTTTTATGCCAATGAAGCTAGAAACAATATGGATCACCCCCACAGAGAACAATGCATTAACAATTGTTCAACACAAACGTTGTGTTCCTGCCAAAACGTTTGGCTGCGACTGTAAATGGCGCTTTCGCTCCATAATGAAGCTGCTGCTGCCTGTAAATCTGCAGTGAAATGGAAGGTGAGACGCATGAACACGAGCAACATCAGCATCTGGTTTATTGAGGGGAGGAATATCTTCATTCTTACAGTTGATTTGTCTTTTTTTAAACACTTTTGTGGTGTGGTTTTGGTTCTCCACCATGTGTTTTCAGGTTTTGCCGATAGGTGTGGAAAAACTTTCCTTCCAGGTTGCGTCCATTGTTTGTTTGTAAAGCTGTGGGGGAAAATAGGACTTTTAACATCCTGCTTCTATGTTAAATGCATGTCACATGTCACCGCATGAAGACTGGTCTGATGGTTGTTGCTTGTGCAGCGTACATCAGTTTGGAACAATGTAGATGTGTAATAGAGAGAATCAACCCAATTTAGAAATATTCAGTGAAATGCAGTCTGAGGTGCAGTTAAAAAGAGAAGAAGTTTCATGTAGTTATATTTGGCATCAAAGCTTCTGGTGGTTTGGATTGTGACAGATGGGCTAACATGTGGTGCTACAGCGTCACAGCTGCGTATGTACATTCATATGAGCCTTTATGGGTGTCTATATGATAATCAGGGGAGTTCGTTGTGTGTGTGTGTGTGTGTGTGATGTGACCTTGTGCTGTGGAGAGGTCAACCCACTTTTGTTGGACCGCTCTTGGATCGTGTGTGTGTGGTCCTGGACCACACTAGTTTTGATCATTCTTCGTCTGTATAATCCATTTATGGCTGGTCAGATGTGATCAGCTCAGCGTGATTTGGGTCTGCTGTGACCATGTGACTAT
This sequence comes from Arrhamphus sclerolepis, assembly GCA_037176975.1. Taxonomy (NCBI): domain Eukaryota; kingdom Metazoa; phylum Chordata; class Actinopteri; order Beloniformes; family Hemiramphidae; genus Arrhamphus; species Arrhamphus sclerolepis. The sequence continues at coordinate 6,010,642 of JBAMYA010000009.1, forward strand.
TTGTGTTGTGGTTAGATGTGTGTTTTAGGCAGTTAGGTGTTGATTTCAGCTAATGTGTAGTAAAAAAAACACAAACGAACAAAAGTAATCAGTTTGGTTTTTGACTGCTGGGTTCCATGTATTTGAGTGATGGTTTTGTGCTGGTCCTTATAATCCAGAACATTGCTGAGCGTTCTGACAAATCCTCTTTAAGTTTTCAGTTTCGGTTCAGTTCAGTTTGTTTATACTCCACCTATTTACAACAACTTGTCTCTAGGTGCTTGAAGAACCCAGAAGACCCCTGAGCACATAGCAACATCATCAGTGGAAAGAAAAAACTCCCTCTTGGGAGGAAACCTGGACCAGGTTTCTGGTTTCAGTTCTGGGAGGACCCTCCTGCTGATAGCCTGCTGAGTAAAGGAAGACATGAGGAGGGAGACAGGACAGAGAGAGGAGAGGGACAAAAATATCCAAAAATCTGATATAGATCTATAACCATTAGGGGGTTGGAGGGTCGGACTGCAGGTCGGCTACACCAGTGTTCATCCCACAGTGGAAACCAGTCTACAGGTGCAGGTGAACACCAGGATGGTC
>JBAMYA010000009.1:6011314-6025238 GCA_037176975.1 Arrhamphus sclerolepis
TGTGTGTGTGTGAGAGAGAGAGAGAGAGAAAGGGAGAGATACACACATACATATGAGAAAGAGACATTTGATCTTGCACAGTCCTGTAATCAAAGATAATATAAACACGCTCAGAAGAAAAAGAGAAAGGAAAAAGAGTGGGCTTGGAGAGGGCGTTCCTGGCTAAGAGGGAGTTGAGACAAGAGCGGAGGGCATGGCAGAATTGCCAGCACTAGAAGCTGATACTAATGTCCTGCTCTTGCATAATTTAAAACTGCACCTGACTTGAAAGCAGAAGTTATGCTCACTAAAGCTCCTGCTGCCTCCCTCGTAGCCACTAAAGACACCATGCCTTTCTGCAAATCTAATTCTGTAACCCCCTGTGTCCATGGTCTTGTTTGACAGAACCAAGAGTTGCAGAAATCCTAACCACTACTACTACATACTACCTCTACTACTACATACTACCACTACTACTACATACTACCACTACTACTACATACTACTGTCTGGATGAGCAGACCATTGACTGCTTCAGGGTTTTGCACATTTATCACCTGGCTGTTGTCTCTCCAGGATTGAAATACACCACCATGGTGTTTGCACAGCTTATATAAGGTGTTTCACACCCACACATGTTGGTGCAGAAAGGATGCAACCACCAACATTAGTCCAAGAAGAACAAGTTATAGTAATAATCGCAAACAAGCATCTCTGACCAGAGATTTATGAGGAGGATTCATGTTTTCCTCTAAGGGAGGGGGCGTCTATGAGCATATGTGAGTCTGGAGTGAGTTTTGAATATTGATTTTTCCATTTAAAAAAAGTGAGGAAAAATATTTCTGAAGTCAGTCAAATAAAAACACTATTCAGTGGGTAGAATAAAGCCTTGAATAAACTTGAATTAAGTATCAAATTATGGAAACAGCTGCAGCGGATAATATTCTGTTTGATTCCTTCCCTCATGCTCAGGCATGATTGGTTTTAAAAAGTCCTGACATCTCATGGCTCACTCAGAGAACAATCAGAGCTCATTGTTCTGCCATGAAGAGAGAAACAAAACCTTGACTGACCTGCTAAATCAGGACTATTTCATTGTTGCTTCAGGAGTTTTAGCAAAGTTCTACTGCAAGATGACACACATATTACCGATTCACTAACACAGGGGCTGGTTTGTTTATCAGTACACTGACTCCTAATATAGTAATCTGAAAAAAAATACACTTTCACATTTAAAGCAGCCAGAAGTTGTTAAAAAAATAGTTCAATTCAACTTCAGCAGCAGCACGACATATTTATTGAACAAAAACAAGTCAGAATGCAGAGACAGTACTGTACCGCATCCACCGCTTCCGCTGGAATTTAGAGAGTAACAGCTGGTGTTTTATCAAACGCACTTCATTAATCGACTCAAAGTGATGCGGCCATGTCCATGACAGCTGGAGTTTGTTCTGATGCATTAACACAACGTCAAGAAGGACAGACAGCAGCATTTACCTCAGAGAAGCAGTTGCTGCTGCTCATCTTATCTGAAAAGGTTATGAGGTCATTTTCAAACAATCGGAGCTTCATGAGTTCATCATGAGAAGATGTTCCACAAGAGGAAAACAAACAAGACCCTTCCCAGTCTTCCCAGAAGTTTATTGATCAGGTTCATTTTGTCTTCAATATACTATACTCAAAGAAAGTTTTCTCCTTGCCCGATAAAAGACATTTTTAAGTTTTGACTGTGACTCCCGTCTTCCTCAGAAGCATCACCCACATGTTGCTGGTGCGTCTTTGATCAGCTGGTCCTCCTCCCCCGCCGTCTGATGGTGTCTGTAGCAGGCTGAGGGTGTACGCCCCCTTGTCCCGGTTGATGGTCCCGCTTCCTGATCGCTGCAGCCTCCTTAGTTTATTGTCCTCTGATGTAATGATCTTTCCTCTGTCCCAGTCCTTTATATGATTATGTCTCCTGCAGTGATCTGTGACGGCTGATTTTAAGTTTTCCTGTTGAGTTCTTGTGAATCTGCCTTCCCAGACTACTTCCCAGTGATTTCACTTCCAGGTCAGATCAAACAGTACTCAGCGAACTAAAGCCCAGACTGGACACGCTTCATATATCACAGGAGAGAAGCTGATCTCCCGAATAACACCATGGAAACTTTACACTTTCTGGAAACAATGCATAAAGCATGCGGGTGGATGGGGTGATGATTTAGGCTGTTTTATGTGACATTAATCGACTATGAACTCTACAGTTCAGTACAGTACAGATTCTAGAGTCAAATGTTCTGTCCAACACATAAAGCTTGAATGAAGTTGGCTCATGCAACACGACAAGGTCCCAAGCAAACAAGTAAAGACGAGGTTTTCCTGTAACTGTCTGACTGAAAGGTTCTCTTTTACTTACTGCAGCTTCTTTGAATTCATTTTGCTCCGGAGTCGTTCTCTCGTGTTCTCCGAAAAGTACATGGACACAATATGCACGTTAACAAGTGCTAAACAGATAAAGTTGAACTGAATTATATACGTAATAAAATGTCTGAACAGGTGGAGAGCCAAAGTCCAGACTTCTACCTGACTGAAATGCTGCAGTGGGACATTCCTGCAAACTGCAACAAACTGAAGCAACACTGTAAAGAAGAGCAAATAAAATTCACCGTCATGTCATTCAGAAGACTCTTACATGGCTCGTGTTCTTCGTGGGGGTTTCACACGCTGCTTCAGTATTTCAGTTTAAAGCTCCTGTTTAATCCCTCATGACTTGACAAGTCCACTCTATGTATTTAGTTCCCTCTTAAGCACTAATATGTCTAGAAAGATGAAATTGCAAAGTACACAGTCTGCGTTTCCAGTTTGACCAGTGGAAAGCTTTATCTGTGACCTTGTGCATATTAATTATTCTCCCAGCCTCACGTGCTTCCAGGCAGAGGGATTTCACAGATAACTGTTTGTAGCACGCTGATAATTGGTGCAATGCCTTTCACAGACCATCAGCCAAATAATTCCCTGTAATTAGACCTGCCTCTTACAAAGTGAGAGCAGAAAAATGGACTTTCAGAGAAAGTGCTCTGTTGGAGACCAGAGGAAAGCAGATCATTTCTAAAACATCCAAGAAAAGGCAAAAGCCAGTGACATGATGGCATGATTTCATGTTCCGTAGTAATTGCTGTAAATTCAAATATGATAACGACATGTACAGTGATGACTGATACAGTAGTGCACATTGAGAAGAATATGAGTGACTATCTCCCCTGGTGAGGAACAAGTCACAGGAGAGCCTTTTGCACCGTAGTTGTGTTCTCTTAAGACTTAAAACTGATTTAATACTGGTGTGTTTGAATGAGGAATAAACTATTTTCCCTTCCAGTATTTATATTGTGTCATGGACTCTGTGTAGGTACCAGCTCTACATGTACGAGCCTCCCTGGAGGTTCAGAGGTAGAGCATTCACCTACCGTGTGGGAGTCCAGGTTTGAGTCCTGGTTCCTTTTCCTGCTGTTGAAACCACATACTGGCTAATGCCGGTTCACTATGAAGCATCCAGCGTGTACTTTGAAGTGATACAGCATAACTACATACAATAACTGGTTTCTTTTGAGTTTCTTTTGTTCTGTTAGCTCTCATTTTGATATTTGTAGCTTCTGTTGACCTTTTGTGACCTCTGTCAGCCCTACTGTCATTGTTTTTGGGTTATTTTGTTTCTTTTCCTGTTGTTTTTTTTCCTTTTTAATGCCACACTTTGGTTATTTCATTGAGTTTAGCTAGCTGGGCCACTTAGTGTGATTCATTTCTGTGCTTTAATGGTGAGTAATTGCTGTTTCCTGGATTCTGTGCTGCAGAGGGGCTCAGCATGGACGCTGACGTCCCTCCACATTAATGCGTGTGTGTGAGGAGACACGTGCAGCACAACTTTGTACTGAGTTTGCTGTGCTGTTTCAGGTGATACTGGTAGCACTGGTCTGCCACTCAGCGCACGGCCGTTTCTTTTGTTTCATGTTTTTAATCCTTGTATCTGAGGCCTCTTGTCAAACGTTATCATATTGTTCATCGTGTTTCCTCGTATTCCCTTGCTGTTGTTTGTTTTTTCTTTCCTCAGGAGCCTCCTGCTTCCATTAATTGTCTTGTATAATTTGATATGAAAAATAAAACATATTGTGGTGTATTTTGAAGCCACGTCTCTGCCTCTGAATACGAGCCAGTGTGGCTGTTAGTCTCTTTAATTTGTGTTCATCATTCTCCTTTTTCATATTCCTGGGCTGCTGTTCCCCAGGTGGCCTTATCTGGCCCTTTTCTTTTTGATTTCCCCTCCATCCTTTATAGTTAGTCCATTTCCCATTAATTCCTTCTCTCGCCACACAAGCAGTGTAAGCCACACCGATTAAAGCAACACGGCGGAACTTCAGCCCCTCCCCAAAAAAAGTAACCCCAACCCAACTTATAACCAGACAAACCCTACAAACCCTGACGGCATTTCGCTCCATTTCACTGACACTTTTGGCCCTTTTCCACTAGTACCTACTCGGCTCCGCTCAACCCGCCTCAACTCGACTCGACTTGACTCGACTCAACTCAGTCTGTCGTTTTCCATTACAGTTCAGTACCACCTCCATGTGGGTGGGGCCTTCATGGTAAGATGGCCAAAAGGCAGTGACGTCTTTAAATGCGAGGCGATGGTGTACTTGCTGCTTGGTCTGTGGCTTTATATTAATCACACGTTTATAGAACAAAGCCAACGAAGGCTACATGCAGCAAGAGTTTGGGAAAACGTACAGCAGTGTGAAGATAAAAAGGATACGATCATTGTCCAATAAATCCCGTCTACCATGTTGTAATAGCTGTATTTTGTCACTGTTAGGTGCTGAGAATATCTATGTTTTGTGTGTGTTTTTCAGATGGTCCAGTTGTTGCATCATCGTCTGGATGTACAATCGTGCCTCCCAGTGGTGGGATGTTATTGTTCCCAGTTTCACGGATGCTCAGTGGGTGCAGAACTTTGTCTGTCTGAAGAAACATTCAGCTGCTTGTACAACAAATTGCGTAGAGCTACGGAGTGACAAGACACGGGTTTCTGCAGTTTTGTGCTGCAGCAGAAGCGTTGTTGTTGCCAGAAGAAATGCGTTTTCCTGATGAAGGGAGGTTCAGAGAAATGCTGCCTACACTGAGAACAGGTGGGGGCTCCTGCAGTGTTGGTGCTGTTGATGGCTCCCACATACCCATCATAGCACCACAACATTATCACACTGACTGTTTTAACCGTAAAGGATGGCATTACATAATTCTTCAAGGTGTTGTTGGTGGAAATGGGTTGTTCTGGAATGTGTTTACTGGACTGCCAGAAAGCTTGCATGATGCTAGGGTTCTCAGACTGTCCACACCGTGGGAGTTTGCCAGCCGGAGAAACCTTTTCCCTGCTCACAGTAGGAATATTGGTGCACTGACTGCTGGCCATTACATTCTTGCAGACTGCTTATCCCTTGCAGGACTGGCGCTTGAAACCATTTCACAACACTGGACGACTGACAGCAGAACAGCATACGTATAACCAAAAAGTCTGCCGTGCACGAGCGGTTGTGGAGAATGCATTTGGCAGGTTAAAAGGAAGGTGGGGTTGCCTTCTGAAAAGAAATGACTGTGGTGTCCGACTGGTGAAATCAACGGTGCTGACTTGCTGTGCTCTGCATAATTTGTGTGAAAGTCATGGAGAGACATTTGAAACATCATGGTACGTACCTGCAGCAGCACCTCAGCCCTGGTGCAGCAGCTGGAGGTGCAGAGGAGGGGGGTATTTGTGAAACAGTTTGTTTCATCAACCCCTGTATCACAGAATGATGGAACAATAAATCTGTACCTTTTGTAGATATTTGTAACTTTTGTTACGGTTCACAAATACTAAATTAAAATTCTGACAGGAGATAAATCAGTATTTCTTTTGGTCAACAGAATTAACTGTCGTACTTAAATATTAAATCCCACTGAACAATAACTGCATGAATTTCTGATTACAGGGTACAGCCTTTGTGGTGCTTCAGCCACTGAGGAATACATTCTCCCCACACTATTATCCAAAAAGAGAATCATGATGCAAATTGGTCATGGAATTGTTTATTACATAAGAAGAATTAAACAAGTGTATAAAAGATGTTTTTTTTTAAAAAATGGGAGACTGGGTCACTGGCGGCGGCCATTCATTGCCTTCACGAGGTTGTCCAGCACATCCAGAAAGGCCTGGTTGAAGGCAGAGGACTGGACCATCTCCTCCCTCCGTAGAGCTGCTTCCTACTTCAAGGACATGGAATTAACTTACACGTCTCGTCTCACGCCTCTCATCCTCAGCCTTCATGTCACAAACAAAAGCTTCAAAATCAGACTTGTTGTGACTCCTCTTCATCTTCCCGAGATGAAGAGGAGAACCCAGAAGTGTTAAACATAAAAGACGTCCAGCAAAAATAAGCTGGAGCATAGAAGCTTGTTTGGGCGTGGAGGCAGTTGCTGGAAGAAAGGCGGGAGAGCAGGATGGTCCACGGTGAAGGAGGTGCACGGCTCCACACGGAAGGACTGGGAATCGTGAATAAAAAAATTAAAAGTGCTTAATAAGTACGCACACACGACAAAAACCGGTCTATTTACATGTAACACTAGCTTTGTTGCTATCACTTTGCTGTAATTCTGACTTTTATTCTGAAGTGAAAACACAAGTCGGCAAAAAATACAAAATTAAATGGTGTTAGCAATGGCTAGCCAGTTAGCTTCCTGTCTGCATGTAGAAGACAACCAATCATTTTTGTTTTTTTGTCTTTACAAATCTAACAATTGGAGTAAGTTATATAAAACTGTGTTTTAAAGTCAGAAAACGCTCACCAGTCTCTGCCACGATTTCCCTCAACGGGTCCGAGGCTCCTCCCTGGCCTTGGTGGTCGGCCGGTTCCCATAAAAGGCGTTTATCTGCACCAACCACTTCCACTCTTTTCGGTTCAAGCGACTGCGACCGTTGTGGTCCTTGATGGAACGGTAGTCATTTCTATCTTCCCATAGTTAAGGACCTTTTTATTACGAAAAGGCTCTGCAGGGAACCATCATAAACTTAATAAATTACCATCATCTTTACTGGTGTGTCCACCAGCTTCAGGACAGACGGCCTGTTGCTAACGCAGACCTTGGTCTTACTGCAGAGGATGGAGAACATGGATCATAAAAGCTGATACAGTGTCTGCTTTCACCCCTGCACATATGAGATAGCAGCTCTGCTCAGAACCCTCTCAGAAGCAGGAACACTGACGTTTGGGAAGAATTAGCATTTAGTCAAAGAGGGAAAGACATCAGTGTTTACACCTACAATGATGACAGAGAAATATACAAATACAGATACATCTCAGAGGTATGATGATTATTGTTAGAATGACAGGTGATGAATGTGTTTCATTCATGTTTTTATTATTATTATTTTTTATGTGAAACAAAGCTAAAGCACAGCAGGAATCAAGCAGACGCTCTTCACACACAAACAGCAGTCAGTGTTGCAGCATCAGTCTGGTTTCTCACCTCACTTCCATGAAGAGGACTGAGGCTGCACATGAAATAAGTCCTACTGGTCCTGCAGCATCTGTCATGGCTGTAACTGGGGAAGCCTCCTCCTCATCAAACCATTCGTAGTTTCCTTCAGCTAAATCAGCCACAGAAATGCTCTCAGCTGATTAAATAAAATGACCCCTGTCTTTTACAGTTATGCCTTTAGCATCTTTAGAATCCTGGCAGATGCAGCCCCTGAATTTATCTGCTGATTTTTTCTTCTTTTTTTGTCCTATTCCTATTTTTTTTTTAAATGCTTATAAGCATTGACAGAAAATACATGACAAAAGCCACACTGAGAGGTCACCCCATTTATGCATTTCTTATTTATCAATACGAAAGTTTGATCTGATTATGAGGACAGGCTCGCAGTTTCAGTCTGTCCTCAAGAGTAAATTTTTATCGATCAGCAGAGACTTGGCCATGTAAATTCTGACGGTTATGTGTGTGCTGCTTTCAGGGTGGCTGCAGAGCAGAATCCATCACTATTGGCATGTGGACCTGATTACTGGAGAGACTTTGTAAGTCTCATAGAACTATGATAAAGAACTCTGTCCAGGCCTCTTTACAACCACATCAGTCAGGCTGTCTGCATAAAGGAACAGTGCCTTGCAAAAAGAATGAACCTCACGCCATGCCTCATCCAGAGAATATTTTAGGGAGGAAAACTAATATGAATTTGATAGAAACAATAAAAATATGAAATCACATGCAGCGTGGGGCTTGAAAACAGATGTATTAGTCCTGGAGTTGCAGTACATTAGAGTTTCTTTGCAGGATAGAAGAAAGATGAGAACAAAGGCAAACGAGTCTAATCTCTTATCCCAGTTTTCTGTTTGTCTTTTTGTTTTCAACACTTTGCACATGTTAACACACACACATATATACAAAATATATTTTTATGTTACACAGCTGCATTTAAAAGAGAAAGGAATGTTGAACTTTCCAAATTCATGTGGTGAGAAAATCCAGCTTTTTGTTGTATTTCCTGCAGACATCACTGGGTGGCAGCACTGAGCCTGCTTCACCTGTAAAGCTAATGCTTTATGTCAGTTTAACCAGAGATGCACGTGTTGCACAGCTGGCAGCATTGCTTATTAGATGGAAACTCATGTAAAATATGACAGGACGCTCTCATTCATGTTGGTGGTAAAATTATGGCTGAACGAACGTGTGTTTAATTTTGTCCATAATTGTCAAATCTGTAGGTTATTTCATTATTTGTCATCAAATTATTTTAGTTTTCCAGGAATAGTTTCAAATGTTGAATCCCAGAAAAATGTGACCTTATTATTCCATTTTCAGATGTGTCTGGTTTGGACCATATATTTATTGTGTGAATGTGATTGTTAAATTTGTGAGAATTAGTTTAACCACATTTGTTTGCAGTAGCTTCTGTCCTGAACGTGTGTCAGTGAGAAATCCCCGACAACAAAGCTGCCTCACAAACGTTTGTTGCTTCTGTACATTCCCCTTTCACTTATTACAGCAGCGCAGCGATTTACGCTGGAATGCAAAGCTCCTTTCATCTGTGGAGGGAGCACCTGTGTTACCCACTAACAGGAAATGATGTCAGCGGCCGTTTGCTTCTCAGACACAATGAAGCTCGTTTCCAGGAAGCTCTGAGTCTTTCTGTAATTCTGAGGGAGATCCCAGGCCCCATCACAAGCTGTGAACCAGCCAAACCTGTGAAAACCAGCCTGTGCTAAAAATTTACTGGTGGATGAAAATGTTTCTCTACTGGGCAAAATGTTTTTACAATTGAAGGCGAGAGCTGATATCAGTACTTCTTCCTGTAGCCAAAAAATAACATTTCAGATATCTATAATTGCATTATTTCTGTCCGCAATTGCAATTTAATATCCACACTTTTGCTGTTATTTATATTGGGTTTTTAATTTTAGATAGCCACATTTATACGACTGACATTCAGAAAGAACACGTGGGACAGGAAACAATTCCACTTCACATATTCACTCTTTAGTCAGTAAACACTCCCAGTGTTTTAATTTAAAACAGTCCAATCAATAAGTTAACAGAAAGGGTATAGGGTTATGTACATTTCAGTTACAATTTCAGTACAAACAAAGCCTTTTTCAGAAAATAAAGCAACTTCCAAGTGTCAAACATTTATGGGAACTTCTGCAACACAGTTGAAGAACTTTCAGAAGAATATTTGATTTTATGGTAGAAAGAATCCCTCGAGTGTGTTCAGCCGTTACAGCTACCAAAGGTGGGTACGTGAGTCAGAAGTTGGTTTATAAGTTCATTCCATCATCTCTTTTTAACTTCAGTTGTTTATTCGTTTCTGTGCTTTCATTTATTCCACAGTGAGACATTGATCCCAGTCCTGGAACCAGTAGAGTACATCTATCTTAGCTTCTCTTATCTTATCTTATCTTATCTTAAACTGTTTAACTGGGGTGGGTGGTTGGGGGGTTGTGTGCTGACTCGGACCCTAGTAGCTGGTACTCGCTGCAGCGACTATGAAAGATAACCACCCAACGTGTCGCTGTCAGTCATCCACAAACTCCCTTCAAGCCCCCCGGAGGCAGGGGGCTCCTCCTGCAGGTCAGTACAGTTGCCATGGCATCAGCCTGGCCGAACCAGATCAGAGCGCTCCAAAGGCTCACGCTCCACAGCAGGGTCAGGGTCCCAGTGTTAAACACGTCCATCTTCCGCCAGCAGGGGCTTTTTGAAGCACAGATCAACATGGAATGTTCTTACGCTTATGTCTTATTTCTATATTTTACTGGTATATGAAGATAAAATCCCTCCAGTCTTATGAATCCTCTGTTTTATACTGCATCCTTGGACATGTTGCCCTTTAAGTATCTAACAACTAAAACTAACATGTTTGTTTGGCTCCAGAATGGCCTGGACAAGTTTGTTGCCAAGTGGAACCTCTGCAGACCCCCCCAAGCAAACACAAACTGTCTTCATGTAAAATTAATTAAACTCATGGGACAAGATGGGCTCCATTTAGCCCATCAGGTTATATATAATGTTTGACTTTTTTCTTTTATATTCAGTACGCAAGCAGCCCAGCCACCCTGCAGGAGTCATTAGTGCAGTCAGGCCATCTGCACAACTGCAAGCTCAACCGTGTAAAAGCGCCACAGCTGGGAATTGAAACCAGTTCCCAGCTGTGGTGGGCATTTCTTTTGTGCCACACAGGCACCAGCCACAAGAAAGCTGAGCACATAACCAGGTTATTAGTTTGAATAAAATCCTAAATGGGAGTTGTAGGGAATTGCAAATTGAGGTTGATTTACATTTTAGATTTAATGGTGTGCCAACTCCATTTTTCTAACCCCGCATGCTCATCGAGTGAAAACTCTCATCCCAACATATGTGATAAGCGCTTATCCTCGTTAGCTGTCCACATAGGAGAGACCTCTTTAAGCAGGTTCATGGGTAAAGTTTGGTGCAACCAAAGGACACTGGTTTGGCTAAAAATCTACTTTTTATGCGTGCAGTCTTCAGGTCAGGTATTATTATATGCTGTTTTGTTCTGTTGTGGGGTTTTTTAACAATTAAACAGTGACGTTTTATCATTGAAAAGGAAAGTTGACACTATTTTCCTGAAGTCTTCATGAAATGTCCAACATTTATGGGGGAATTGGCCTTTAACCCCCTTGTTTCTCTCTCTACGCCTCTTTTAAGCGTAAGTCTTTGTTGCAGTTAGCGTAGTTCTCTTTTGTGTCTCGGGCTGATATCGCTGGACTCGTCTCTGCTTCCTGTCCTCGTAGAACAGCAGCCATTCGATTCTTTTCTTCCTCTTTATTAGTTTTCTCTTCTCTCCACTGTTGCCTCATGCTTGCTCAGGATGGGGAACTGCACCCAAGTGAAGATCTGATGCTGTGTGTCATATCCCTTAACTGTGCTATTTTCATAAATTGGCCTTTTTGTTCTGTTTGTTTCTGAACCGTTTTGAATCTGGACTCAGTTCCAATGACTTTGGACTGAACTAGAGCATCACTGGACTGGATATCAGCATGTGTACCGGACTGCGTTGAACTTTGCAGACTTTCTGTTGTGAACTGACGCTCTTCAAGTAAGACTGAATTGAAATGTATTTGATTTTTATAAACTCTGCTTTCTGGCATTGAAGTCACGTGTGAGACGCGTCTGTCCACCACCCACATGCTTTCCCAGTAGCAACATCAACAACGTCAGTCCTGATCAAACTGTCCAACTTTATCCAAGAATAAAGTGCATTCATGAAAACAAAACAAAAAACAAACAGGTCCATTCACCCCACTTTTGGCTATATTTCATATTTCGTGGCTGAATATTGGATTTTGTATTCCAGTCCACGCGTTACTTTTCTCAGACGTCTTTTTCCTCATCCCTGAGGACTTTCCTCCTTCCTTCTTCTTGGTGGACGGTGGAACGTCTTCAAGAACAAAGACAGAGAAGCCCAGTTGCAGACTTTGGACCTGGGTGCCTGAGAGTCTGCGCCAGCATGCCTTTGCTCGGGAAAACTTTTTCTTTTCTTACTTTTTCATAAATCAATAATTGAGTGGGAACCGAATGTCAACATCAAGATAGAAACACATTCTAAACTGGTGACATTAAATGGAATGTCTAATATGGCAGATGATGAAGAAGAAAAGAAGAAATAAAAGAAGCAGAAGTGCCTGAGTCATCTGACTCATCTGACAAACTGCAGTCTCTTGAGAAAGATCAAGGCCTGAACAACGCCGGCCCTCTGCTCAGCAACCACACGTCTTTTTTTCTTCATCAACTTGCAGCATCCTATTTTTAGATAAAAGCAATCCCACTGAGGGTTATTGTTATGAATATAGGAACACAGAGGGGTTGTTGTAAATTATGTGCATTTTAAAGGCATTTCCAAGCTTATCTCCTTCTTTGTTTTCTGTGTGTATTTGGAATAGTCTGTGTGTGTGTGTGTCTGTGTGTGCGTGCATGTACAGTGGAGTTTGTGATACTCTGACTTCACATTTGGTTTATTTTCTTGCCTGACTGCAGTGTGTTTCCCACCAGACATACAGGCATAGCAGGCGAGCTGCACTTACGTGAACAGATGTTATGAGACAGGAAGTAACAAGTCAGCCCACTCCCCGCTCATGTCAGCACGTCGCAGTTTCAACTTCATCATTTCCCCTTTTTTTTTTTGTTTTTTTTGCCAAGCAACATCCCAAGCACACTCTGACATGTTTATTTGCATATTATCAATATCTACAGATGCTCACTTTGGAAGAGCACGAGCATAATGGGACGATTCCCACATTTTCTGGGGCCACAAATGAACCAGTTTACCTCCATCAGGTGATTTCACATCAGTGCAGCTGCTGTTTGCTGATAATATTAATCACAACAATTGAGTGACACTTCAGACTAATGGATTATGCTCAAGCTAAACTACCTTTACACAGTCCTGGTAAAAAGAAAAAGGCAGAAGTGCCATCCACGTTTCTGCCAAGCACATGCGCTGACCACAGCGCTGAAATAAACCTGTAAACAATGACTTCATGTCAAAATGATCAAACTGCCCAGTGCAGATGGTTTGCAGCATTCTTGGTACTCATTTGTGTTTTCTTATCTGGCATGCTGACGAAAAGCAAAAACATGCCAAAGTACCGCTGTCAGCTCTTCAAATTTGTATTCAAGTTTGTTTCAGTGACGAACGAAGACACGACCGTGTTTTCTGACATTAAACCAGAATAAACCGTTCCTGTTTCAGGTCTGAGGATCACCAGAATTATTTTCAGATAATTTAGATCATTTTTGATTACTTTCACCATTTCTTCAGTACAGGTGTGGTTGACTGGATGACTGGAGGTCAAAGGTTTTGGGTTCCTTCCACAAACCTCCTGACACAACTGCTGGAACTGGGTCAGGTTTGTAGACCGCCTTATCAAAAACCCCTTTTCAGTTCTGCTCACAGATGTTCTACAGGAGTGAGGTCAGAACTTTGTCTGGACTGATGTCCACCCCTAAACGTTGACTTTGTCGTCCTTAAGTCACTTTGAAACTACTCTGATGGTGTGTTTAAGGTCTTTATCGTTTAAAGGACACATTAGCGTCCAAACTTTAACTTCCTGGTTGATGTCTGCAGATGTTCCTTCAATATTTCTACTATAATGTTCTTTCCTCAGGATGCCATCTATTTGTTTCTGTTGAGAACTTTCCCAAATGTCCTAAATAAATTAAATGCATAGTAATCTTGGTGTATCTTGGTGACCTTCTTTTTAAATAAAGACTTTAACTCTGCAGTCTCTTAGACCACCTCCCAGTTATTCTGCTATAGTCCTAGGCTGCTGGGAGAGTCTCTTAGACCACCTCCTAGCTATTCTGCTATAGTCCTAGGCTGCTGGGAGAGTCTCTTAGACCACCTCCTAGCTATTCTGCTATAGTCCTAGGCTGC
>JBAMYA010000009.1:6029302-6042251 GCA_037176975.1 Arrhamphus sclerolepis
TGTATATATATCCAGGTTCTGTGTATATAGCTTTTTAAAATGTTACCTTTATTTACTTAACATTTTTTTATTATTATTTATCACATCGTGTAGCAGAGAGACTACAAATACTGGCAAAGAATTACTTGTATGTGTCTATGCGCTTGGCAAATAAAGCTGATTCTAAAAGCAATCTTATAATAATATTTTTATAATACAAATACCCTAATGAGGCTCCTGATCACTTGTATTGATGACAGTTCCATGTACTGATGTCTGATCCTGCTGCATCAATCATCGTTAAACTCATGAATCGACTACTAAGGATCTCTTGTTAGAACTCTGGCACCAGTGCTCGATGTCTAATCGTCTTTTTGGGAAGACCAGACAGAAAAGCGCTGCAGTAGTCAAATCTGCTGGTTTGAAAAGCTTTTTAAGTTACATCCTTGATGTGGCTTCTGAAGCTGAAATCTGAGTCAGTTAAAACTCCAAAATCAAGTAAAATGTCTTTTCATCCCCTCTTCATGTCCCAGACCTTCTCTTGTGTTGCAATGGAGCCATCAGGAAGCGCTGCGAGCAACCACACCCTGAACTCAACAGGTGGCAGTTGTTCTTGGGAGGTCAACGACAAGGCCAGACTGTGTCGCTTCCTCTGCTACGGCTCAGAGAGGGACATATACACCGCCAGGGAGGAGGGCCGGGTCAGCGTGGAGAACGCTGGAGCCCTGCTCTCCCTGCTTCAGGAGGGTCGAGGTGATGAGGTGGTGGAGGAAATAAAAAGGTTCACTCAGGATGGGCGAGCTGTCAGACCGGGGCCCTCCTTCCTCGCCTTGGCTCTGTGCTCCCAGCACTCAGAGCTGAAGACCAGGCAGGCAGGATTCAAGGCCCTGAAGGAAGTTTGTCGCGACCCAGCCCATCTGTTTTCTTTCATCCAGTACAAAAAGGAACTTAGAGAGAGCATGAAATGTGGGATATGGGGGCGGGCGCTGAGAAAGGCAGTGTCCGACTGGTACAACGAGCAGGACGCAATGAGTCTAGCTGCTTCTGTGACCAAATGTAAACAGAGAGAGGGCTGGTCCCACCAGGACCTGCTCCGGCTCGCCCACACCAAACCATCCAGGGATGGTGAGTGAACGCACTTGTTTTTTAATTCTGTTTGTGAGGTCAGCAGGCAGATGGCGTCAACCTTCTCAAGTTTGGTCTTGAAGTTTTATTTTTTTTGCAAGTTAGGGATAAAGGAATAATTATTATAGCTAAAAACTATCATTTTTTTCATGAAGAGAAACTACTATAAAACAGGTGGTCATGTTGAAAATGGAATTGTTTCATGAAACTCAAAAATGTTTTGCATTAAAATTGATGACATGTGGGGGTTCTCCCCAGCTTTTGAGACCACGGTGGTGCTGCCCCCCCACCACCACCACTGCCGCATTTACTTTCCTTTGTATTTCACAATTTTGGAGTGTGTAAAGGTTATAAATAAAGACAACAACAAAAAAAAGAATATAGCAACAAAAGCTAAAGAAATTATATTTTCACGGCTGATGAAAAACTACATAAATACAAACAAGCATTTAAAATGCTGATGAAAATGTCCAAAAGCTCAAAAACACCGTAAAGTCCCATATGTCAGTGCAAAACTGTGTTTCTCAGCTTTCTGAATCCGTTGGAATTACAACGGAATTAGTAAACGGCCGAAGAGTTACGGTCATTTAAAATATGCACATCATTTCCTGTCACCGGCGACGGCTCTGGTCCAGAAGCGTTAACTTATTCTTCACTCAAGTCAGTGGCTGGAGAGAAGCTCGGCAACACTAGTCAGTCCGTGGTGTTTCTGCGGTGCCGCTGTCCGCTCTCACTCACGCCGTTTTGTTAGCATTAGCAGCTAGAGGACTTGTATAAACTGGATTAGTGGGAAGATTGGGCTCATTAACCCGAGTTTCTAAGTAGGCTATGAGTTAACAAAAGTCACACGGACATAGACAGGTGCTTAAAATGGGTTGGAGAAAAAAAAAAAATCAAAAGATGGCGCTGTGCCGCTGTCAATCTATATCGGAGGAAGCCCAAGAACTGGTGGTGGTGGAGGTGGTGGTGCTGCGCCACCATCGGTATATGGTCCGGAGAACCCTGCATGTGAGTTAAAATCCTAATGTGAATAATAACAGTGACTAAATTCTTGTGATTTTTGACCTGTTTGCTTCATGCTGTGTTTTATCTGTTGTTCCTGCATTTTCAGCGATTGCCTTGATCAGCAAGTATGTGACAAAAGGATGGAAAGAGGTCCAGGTCGCTTATGCAGACAAAGAGAACTCGGAGGAAGTCGTTAAAGTGCTTTCATATCTTGAAGTGGTGGAGAAGGTCAAACACAGCTGTGATGAAACGGAGGTCATCAATCTAATAGAGGAGCACAAGCTGGAGAGGGAGCAGCTGCTGACGGATCATCTCAAGTCCAAACAGGTGGGTGGCTTTTATTTACGTATCACACATCTTCTCCCGCTTATCCGGGGTCGGGTCGCGGGGAGAACAGTCTAAGCAGGGAATCCCAGACCTCCCTCTCCCTGGCCACTTCTTCCAGCTCAAACGGGGGGATCCCAAGGTGTTCCCAGGACAGCTGAGAGACATAGGCCCTCCAGCGTGTCCTGTGTCTTCCCCGGGGTCTGGAGGTCAGGAGACATCCTGACCAGATGCCCGAACCACCTCATCTGGCTCCTCTTGATGTGGAGGAGCAGCGGTTCTACTCCGAGTTCTCCTGGATGAGCGAGCTTCTCCTCCTGTCTCTACGGGAGAGTCCAGCCACCCTGCAGAGGAAACTCATTTCAGCCACTTGCACTCGTGATCTCGTTCTCTCAGTCGCCGCCCACAGCTGGTGACCATAGATGAGGGCAGGAACGTAGATCGATGGTAAATCGAGAGCTTCGTCTTCTGACTCGGCTCCTTCTTCACCACGATGGACCGGCGCGGCGTCCACATCACTGCAGGTGCTGCGCTGATCCATCTGTCGACCTCCTGTTCCATCCTTCCCTCACTGGTGAACAAGACCCCGAGATACCTGAACTCCACGTGGGGCAGGACCTCATCCCCGACCTGGAGAGGACATCCACCCTTTTCCAGCTGAGGACCATGGTCTCACATTTGGAGGTGCTGATTCTCATCCCAGCCGCTTCACACTTGACTGTGAATCGTTCCAGTGAGAGCTGGAGGTCCCGGCTTGATGACGCCAACAGAACCACATCATCTGCAAAAACCAGAGACCTGATTCTGAGGTCACCAAGCTGGATCCCCTCAACACCTCAGCTGTGCCTAGAAATTCTGTCCATGAAAGTTATGAACAGAATCAGTGACAAAGGGCAGCCTTGGTGGAGTCCAACTCTGAATCTGACTTACTGCAGGCAATGTGGACCAGACTCTGTCACCGGGAACACAGAGACCAGACAGCCTGTACAAGGGAGTCCAGCACCCCATATTGCCAAAGCACCCCCACAGGAGTCCCTGGGGAACACGGTCGAACGCCTTTTCCAAGTCCACAAAGCACATTTGGCTGGGCGAACTCCCATGCCCCCTCCAAGACCCCAAAGAGGGCGTAGAGCTGGTCCACAGTTCCATGACCGGGACAAAAACCACACTGCTCCTCCTCAATCCAAGATTCAACTATCCGATGGACCCTCCTCTCCAGGCCTTCCCAGGGATCCCCTATAGCTGGAACATATCCTCCGGTCCCCTTTTTAAAGAGGGGGGGACCACCATCCCAGTCTGCCAGTCCAGGGGTACTGTCCCTGTCGTCCATGCAATGCTGCAGAGGCGTGTCAACCAAGACAACCCCGCATCATCCAAAGCCTTGAGGAACTCTGGGGGGGGGTCTCATCCACCCCTGGGGGGACCCGTCACCGTGCAGCTTCTTAACTACCTCGGTGACCTCAGCCCCAGAGACAGGAGACGGACTGGTGTCATGAATGCAGCCTCATGGTGTCCAAAGCCAG
The DNA here is from genome assembly GCA_037176975.1 of Arrhamphus sclerolepis. NCBI lineage: Eukaryota > Metazoa > Chordata > Actinopteri > Beloniformes > Hemiramphidae > Arrhamphus > Arrhamphus sclerolepis. The sequence goes on from JBAMYA010000009.1 coordinate 6,033,259, forward strand.
AGACATACAGAGCCTTGTGTCAGGAAGGGCACCTGACGTGAAACTGAGGCCAAACTAAGTCACAGGAGAGATGAAACCCTTACTGGACCAGTCGAGGCCCAGTTTAAGCATCGGTGCTGGTGACCTACAGGAAACTGGACTACTGTTGGAAGGAGGGTTAGATGAACGATTCACTGAGGTGATCCCTGAAGGAAACAGCCAAGAGGAAAAGAAGAGTGATGCTGTCATGGTTTTATCATCGATCTGTTTTATGGTCTTTTTGTTTGTTTAACTTTGCCTTATCTGGCATTGAGATGATGATGATGATGATGGTGATGGTGATGCTTTTTCTGTAGGTATGGAGAGCTTTGCTGAAGGAAATGCCACTCCATTCAGTGCTAAAGATCCTTGGAAAGATGACGTCAAATAAAATTCTTGAACCAGGAAGCTCAGAAACACAAACTATATGTGAAAGAATTCAAAATGAATCTGTTTTGAAGAAGGTATGATGTCATAAAAAACATTCTTTCCTCTTTTTTAATTTTTTTTTTTGTAAAAACACATTGTCACCAAATGTGTTTAAATGTGTGTTGAAATCACCAGGCAAAGATCCACCCTTTCAGCATACTGTTGGCTTCAGAAAACTACAAGAGAGGCCAAGGCTATCAGGGTAAAAAACGATGGGAGCCCGACAGCAGCGTTCTCAAAGCCCTGGAATCTGCCTTTTACAAGAGTTTTATGGTAGATCTTTGTTCGTGTCACTGTTTATCACAAATTATCAGTGAGGATGGAAATCAGCATCTTAGATAACACAAACCATCTCTTGTTGGTTCTTCAGAATGTGGATCCTGTTGGCAAGCGCGTCCTAGTGGCGGTAGATGTGAGTGCTTCGCTGAGCAGCGTTGTCCCAGGAACCGCCGTCAGCACCGCTGTCGCTGCTGCAGCTGTAACAATGGTGAGATGGTCCAGAGACAAACTTCCTGGACGACCTGGGACAGGTAGCGGGGTTGTAGTGGACGCAGGACCCCTGAGCAGAGTTACGAGTTATTTATCTATTTATTTATTTATTTACTTTAGATCATCTCTTTACGTTTCCAGTGTAGGAGCACTTGGACTTCTCTGTTGATGGTGGTCCATTTTTTTAATAGATATATAGATATAACTTTATTTATCCCCGAAGGGAAATTCAAAATGTAGGTAATGTAGGTATTTGATTTAATTTAAGAAAAGACATTTGATGATTATTTTTTTATTTATGGGTATAATGATGAAGAAATCCATTAATGAGACCTGCCACATAGAGATGAATAGCTCTCTGTGTGTATCTATATATTGGCATATATGTATTTATGTATTGGTATATGTGTATATGCTACATATTTTTGTTATAGAAATGATGCATCATGGTAAAACTCCAGCAGGAAGTGAAACATGATTATTTATTAGTGGAGAAGGTTGGGGTGCTTTTTGAACATTATTATTGATAACACTTATTTGAAATACAGAATCCATTCATTAATGGCTCTTTTGTTTTATTGCACATTTTGAGTAGCCTATTGATATTTGTTTTATTGGATGGTTGTTTTAATTCAAATGAAAACAAGTCTTCAAAGTTGGGTACGCATAATTCTTGACAACCCTTCTCCACAATTTGGTTATAAGATTGTTGAACATTTCATTGGCTGAATGTTGTTTTAAGTGATTTTATTTATTTTTAACTACATAATCTGAAAACAACCCAATCTGTGGCTGTAAACGGTCATTAATCATCCAGTGTGTTATGTGACCTGTTAGTAAATCTGCTCGCACGTCTGTTCAGCTGCACAAGTTCAGGTGTCGAAGGACCCGGACTGGTCTGGTTAGACTGGTGCAGATGACAAAGTTTGACTCGACGAGGCCCCACGAGTGTCTAAATGTAGAAATGACTGCAGTCAAAGGTTCCAGCTGCTTCTGTAAGAAGGACTCGGGCCGCCGAATCTTCTGAGCAGCGACTCGGTCTGTTGACACATTCTGGGGATTCCTCAGAAATTCTTTCCACACCATCTTTGTCCACGAGTGAGAGAACTGACTTCACAACAGCGATCGTCCAAAGTGTCGAGGGAACTGAAATGTGTGTTGAGCGTTTTGTTGGTGTCCGAGACGGAGGACGTTTCTAACTGTAGCTGTTTTTCTTTCTTCTCAACAACGTTGCGTGTTTTCACAGATCTTTGTTAGGACGGAGGCAGACGTGCACGTGCTGGCCTTCTCTGAGGGAGCAGTGGTGCCGTGCTCACTTTCTGCTCAGATGACGCTTGCAGAAACAACTGCAGAACTGGTGAAGGTAAGACGCGTCTGAGGGACGTCATGGCATCAGACGAGAAAATCACTTTTTATTTGGGGTTAAGAGCAAATTAATCTGCAGCTACATTATCAATCGTAAATGAACACAGGTGGTCAAAGCAGATGGGCTTTATAAAGTAAATCACTTCTACCAGTCGTAAATGACTAAATATAGTAAATCATAAATAATTGGCACATGTTCTGGTTCAGACCTGGTCTGACTGGGAGCGATGGTATTCACCCCACGTTGGATGGAGCTCTCTTATCCAGAAATATATTGATAGTCCTAAACTCAATCCAAAGTCCAGATCAGAGCAGTGTTCCACAAAGCTGGATTGAGGGAAAGCCAGGCTTATATCGATTAGCCTGACTGATTTAAGAGTTCTGTTCCATCAGTGTGGCTCATTTGAATACCTGCTGAGTAACCAGGCAGGCTAACGTTCAAGCCTAGCTTAGCTGTGTCTCAAAGAACGTCTGACGGGCCGAAACAAAGTTCCACCAGGTGGAGGTCCACTCATCTCCTCTAAAAAACCAAAAACAGAATCCTGTGGTCGTTGCCACTTCCACTGTCTCAAAAGGAAAATATCACAGTCACTAAAGAAATGCAACTCTACAAGTACTGAACATGAAATTAAATGAAAAAGAACATGGTTTTCATTAAAACCAGTTAATAACTTCTCACATCTCTGTCCCACGTTTCACAAACACCCGCCTGCACCCACCCACAACCAGACTGAAGAATGGGGGACAGGTCCTTTGGGGTGCTGCTCCACGGCTCTGGGACGTCCTGACCACCTGAGGGACAGTGGAGACGTTTAAGAAGCACCTGCAAAACTTATTTAGAAAGGCTTTTATATGACTTCAATCATAGTTGCCTGCAAAATTATGTTTTAATGCTTCTCTTGATTTTAACTCCTAGCACTTTGAGATTTAGTGTCACAAATTAACTAAAAAGAAAACTACTTTACATAATTTAGCATTGACACAGTAGCAGTTTAAGTTAGAGCAAGTGTGAGGCTAAATGGATGGAGATGATTTATAATTTTCAAAATGATGTTAGCTCATGGCATCCCAAATGTAAATGTATAAACGCATTTCTAACACAAAGAGGAGACAATAAATACACGAGGACAGTGAAATAAATATGTAACAACTGACAGTTTTTATTTTTTTAAAACAATATTATTGTCTCTAGTGGCCTTTACTGAGTGGGGGGAGGGAGGAAATTGGGTAAGATGTGCATAAAATTGTTGACAAGCCAGGAACTGAAGTCACGATCCTCTGAATGAGGCTGATTTCACGCGTCCACCTGCGTAACCCGTCAGCGACGCTCCGGCCGTCAGCGTCTGGAGCTTACATGTTTAGTCCCTCGCCAAGTGTTGGCCATGCCATCACCCTCGCTTTCTAAATCACAGCTGTACCACCTGTTTTAAAGTCTTCATGCAGCTCCGTCAGCATTCTTTTTTTCAGCTGCTGAGATGATGATGGCACTTTTCTTGCTCTCCTTTTCTGCCATCCATTCGTCAGGGCTTCCTACCTTCCTCAGGCACTCGCACGCAGCTAGGCTATGTAGCCTCGCTTGGATTAGCCTGGATTGGATGCAGCTGAAATGCGACTTGAGGCTTGATTTGGAGATGAGGCTTATTCAATACAGCCTGGCTTTCTTTAGCTACGTTGGTGGAGCACCCCCCAGGAGGCAGAGTTATGGTCCTAAAACCTAAACTAGCAGTCACACACCCACCAGCACCACATTAGACCTCTTTCCTCTGAAGTTCTTTTGGTAAATGCCTAGAAATACCATGTTGTTATAGACACTACATGAATAGAATAGAATAGAATTGACCTGATTGGACATGTTTCCCATGAACTCTGACCTTTATGTTACAGTACCCAAGTGGGAGCACAGACTGCACACTTCCCATCACGTGGGCCACAGAGAACGGGAAATCTGTGGACGTGTTCATCATTCTGACCAACAACCCTCTGTGGACACTGACAGTCAGTCCAGTGGAGTCTTTAAAGAAGCACAGACAAGTATGTTCAGATGAATGAATGAATGAATGAATAAATGAATGAATAGAACTTTATTTATCCCTTGAGGTCTCCCTCAGGGAAATTGTGGATCCAGATTTTGTCTTTGTTTAGGAAGGAATTAAATCATAATGTCTTTGGAGATGTTGTCTAAAATATAAAGATATGAGATGCAGAGATGTCATCCAGGACACGTGGTGACTTTTTTATTTGGATCCCTCCATGCCAACTCCAGAACGTACCCTGTTCAGTTCCTGTTTGGAAGTCATGTGGAACTTCTGATAAGCTTGGCTTTGTACAGTCATGAAGTTCTTGTAAATTGTTAATTACATATTTTTTGTGAATCATTTTTTCCCCCCAATATTTCTAAAGATGAAAACAGCCCCTTGGGCAAAGCATCATGTGATGCACTTGAAGTTTCTCCTCTGGCTCCAAAATGAAGCATTACACATATTATGTCCTGTGGAGACTTTAATCACAAGGTTCCTGATGTAACTGTCTATTTATAATCAATGATTTGATCGTACAGGTGCTTGAGGTAACTTTTTTTAATGAAAAATATAGTGAAGACATTTTACTTTTTCCTGTTAGGCTACTGTATAGCAGTTTTTTCTAAAAAAGGCGTAGATGATCAAAGTAAATCACAGAGATGAGGCGACAGTTGGCTCCATGTAAACGTGCTTTATTTAAATTCAGATTAATTCATCGAGAATGTGTGCTAAAATACTATGACCAGGAAGAAATAGAAAGTTTGATTGTTAGAATGTTTCAGGATATTCTTCAATGCTCATTTAATGGCTCATTTAAACATTAAAGTTTCGTACTTTTATGTGAATGTTAGACGACGCAAACAGCACTTTGAGGTTTGGTAACTGGAGTTGTGAATATGGAATTTCCCATAGATGAGTCTGTGCAGCATTTCCATATTTTCTTCATTCCAAGCAAGATTTTCAGTTTTAAAAAAAAGCCCTCAATAGAAAAGTAAAACTTTTATTGATTTTACAAAATGTACATTTAAAATTCAAATTCTATTTATACTTTTTTTTTTTAATGTTTTCTCTCAATTACTTTACTGACCAGTAGATGGCAGCCACAAGAACATTTCCAGTTTAATATTTTAAGAGATGTTTAAACAAAAATAAATGTAAAATTGTGAAGACGGTTTAGACATTCTTGTTGGACACATTGTTGCTGAGTCCCAGCAGCAAATGTTTGATAATCAGTTAAGGATGCAGATAATTTCAACAAGTCACTATTTGCTGCCTTCCAGGCTGCAAGTCTTCCTGTCACCTGCATGAAATTAAGTTATTAGGAATATTAACGCATAACATGACCACGTATTTCCAGTGTGATCAAACCAACATCACCCTCACTAAGAACTTACTTTGTCCTCGCGTTGCCTCTAATTTGGACTATTACACATTCACTATCGGACTGTCCCAATCAAAGAGAAATGGGGGAGCATTTAACAACTAAATTAGCTTTTGTAATGGCGGCTTTTGGTTTTGTGCTACTGATGCTCCAGTTGGGCCTCAGAGCTTCCAACAAATCACTGACAAAAGTAAAAGTGCCAACAAAGGTGTCCGATTTTCCAGCTGGGAGATAAAACTGCTATTTATTTTTAAAAAGGGTTTCTGTTTCCTACTACTGAGGTACAGGTTTGGTGTGATGTGAGCTTATGGGTGGACACAAACGTGGGGAAGTTGCATAATTCTGCTCCAAGTTATGATGTAGCTGCAAGTATTTTTCCCCCCGTACCTCCCTCATAATGTCACTTTTAACAAAGATGTAACAGAGCAATGAATGACGATTATTGGCATACAAGATGATTTTGAAGAGGAACATTTATTTATTTATTTTTATTATTATTTATTTATTTTTTTTGTAATTCCCAACAGATATCAGGTGCCAATTCCAAGCTGGTGATGTGCGGGCTGACATCCACCGGACACGCCATTGCAGACACGGAGGACAGGGGTGTACTGACCGTCTGTGGCTTTGACCTTGGAGCTTTGACCGTTATTCGTAACCATGCCCAGGATTTCATCTGATCAGTTGTTGGGACCATCTTCATATATATACATATATATGTATGTATGTGTAAAAAAATATATATATATGTATATATAACAGCACAAAACGGATCAACATGGCTCACATGTAAAGTGCCCTAAAGGTGCATGAATCCAAAACAAGTTAACACAATTCCAGTTTCTCGTTTTTGTGTTCTGTCACCTATACGGTCAATTGACAAAAGTGTCCAGCGGGCTGGACAACACTCCGAAAATGCAACGTTCTTTCTGTGAAAAGTAAGAACAGGTACAGGGTATGTAGTTACGGTACATATCATAAAGTCAAAAACCTCTTTATATAATGTACTGGTGAGTTCTTTTGATGAAAAAGTAAAAACGATGTGATTCAGAATGTCACGTATAAAGTTTCTTCGGGGATTAATAGTAATAAAAAGAGTGGATCGAGTGTTAGAGGCTGTTAGAGTGCAACTGTAGATTTATTTCAAGGTTTCCTGTAGATTCCAGTGTGCGTTTCTAGAATGATTTAGCAGGTGTGATGCAATGTATAGATGAGTTCTAAACCTGGAAGCTATTACTCTATTTTATGTAGCACTATTATAAATTATTAGTATATTAAAGAGATGATAGGAACCAAACACCAGAGGTCAACAGATTATTCCTGAAGTTTGTCTTGCTATCATGTAGCCCCAACAGGTCAGAACACGTGTGTGTGTGTGTGTGTGTGTGTGTGTGTGTGTTATTTTGTTTTATTAATTTTTTTCATCACCAACACTTAGGAATCCTTTTACAATCTTGCCTTTTAACTCATTTACTTTTGTTTTTTAATACCATTTGTTTACCTCAAAGCCAATTTATTGTCAGACTGAGTGGTGTGTTCTGTTCCTGTTGTTCTATAAAAGACGAGTCTTATTGCCCCTGAGTGTGAGCCCCCCCTCCCCTCCAAATGCCAGTGCTTGAACTGAATTAAAGTTGGGACACTAATTCATGTCTTCTGCATATCACAAGGTGAAATAACTGCATTATGTTGAAAGACAAATTATAGCTATTTAACAAATGTTTACCATTACTGATTCTGTTTTTCTTATGCAAAAACTAACCAATAGTTTCAATTTTCTTGTTGGGGGGGGCAGTGAATGTACTTTTGTAAGAAATGAAATTATTTGGTTTTAAAGTAACTGCTTTGTTTCTCCATGCACATGTATTTACTTTGCTCATACTGATTTTGATATTTTTGGAGAACTTCAATTTTAAATCTGCAGTGGTCCTTATTATAAATTCAGAAGTAACGTGAAGGCGTCAACTGCATTTATCATTGATTAAAGCATGATTAAGAGTTTATTAAGACAACAGGCCCCTCACCATTTAACTGTATATGATGTCTACCCATTCATGCATATGCTTTAGTTTTTCGATTTTCTGGGAAATGTTCACAGATGTATGGGCCAGAAAAAACTTGACATTGTAGATTTTAAGCATTTGTTTTAAGACTTGAGACTTCATTGATAATTTGTGGTTTTCATGAAACTGATGTCTTTGTTATGAGGAATGGTAGTTAAGTGTTTAGATCATTTTCCCCCATATTCTACATTATATCTGACTGTAGTTGCATTGTAACCACATCCCTAATAAACATTTTTGCTGCCCTTTGAAGTGCTTTATTTCTCCTGTCTCCTCTATCTAGTAACATTTGATTTTGTGGAAACCACAAGAAAACTGGTGTTCTTTGTAAAAGAAGAAGTTGCATTAGGATCAGGCGTCCTGCGAGGCAGCATGATGTTGATAAGCGGGGTCCTCGCTGTCGCTGTCGCAGTTGCAGGCAGGTGAAGATGGCGGATGTGTTGAGTGTTCTCCGTCAGTACAACATCCAGAAAAAGGAGATCGTCGCGAAGGGAGACGAAGTAATATTCGGGGAGTTCTCCTGGCCGAAAAATGTGAAGACCAACTACATAATCTGGGGGTATGTGGGCTCTAAGGCGGCTGCGTGTGTTTGTGTAGGCCCGCGAATAAACGCTGGTAGCACCTCTGTGCTAACAATGCTAACTAACTCCTGCCCTCGTTGTTGTTCTCAAAAGTTAAAAATTTCAACCCCACGTGGCCTGTTTTTTATTTTTATTTTATTGCAGCTTTTACTTTTATTTTTGCAATTTAATACGTGTTTACAAGAGCCGCGTGACCGAACTCGCCGCAAGGATTAGTTTTTGCTTCGTTTTGTCAGGATTCCGGCATTTATGTGGGATTTATGCTGGTTTATTTCTGTGTACAGCTGTTTTTAAATTAGAAGAAAAACAAAGCTCGTCCCCATCATAAGTTAATATCAAAGACAGCATAGCTGCCCGGATGAGTGTTGATAGTTAATGGACCAACTATTTAATTTATTTATTTATGTTATAAAGAAGTTTGGACTGAACTGAAATAACAACGGCATGAAATGATTTGTAACTCTCAAATGCACGTTTTTATTCCTAATAGAACACATCAGATATTGAAACTGAGACATTTTACCATTTCATGGAAAATTGTTTATTTTGGCTTCGATAGCAACAACATGTGTGTGTACACACACACACACATATATGTGTATATGTATATATGTGTGTGTGTGTGTGTGTGTGTGTGTGTGTGTGCATGTGC